>JAEQBH010006728.1:0-87794 GCA_016808115.1 Tetrastigma voinierianum | reverse complement strand
ACAATTGGAATATGACATGCATGTTATTAGTCACAGGGCATGGTGGTCGACCAAGTGTATAAGAACTGTCCTCTAGTGATCCATGATAGAGAGTTCTCTGTTGATCTAATTGCATTGCCTTTTCACGAGTTTGACTTGATATTGGGGATGGATTGGTTGTCTAAACATCGAGTTATAATTGAGTGTGATAAGAAAACGGTGGTGTAATCGAAATACAAAGAGAATGCATACACCTTAATTTTTCGGTTTTTCTCTCTACCAATTTCTCTCTCTCTCAATATCCTAAATAACCTCGCACAAGTTGACACCCTAAATATACTAATTGTATGTTTAAAATCCCCAAACTACCGAGACTTGCACATATTAACGACACAACTCATTTGATTTACATTTTTAGTATTCAACTTGAATTTATTCTTTTTTTGAAGGTATATGGATTGGATTATTATGTGGGTGAGAATTGCAAACACTTGTATATCATATGGCATGGAGAACTAATTGGGATGGCTTGAGTAAATAGAAGAGAAAAATGAAGTTATATAGGAAAGATTAAACATGTAGAGTAGCTTATTCACACTTTGATCAAACATAAAAATAATTTTGATCAAATGAAATTTAAGATCAAATGACATATAATAATAAGTTTTAGAATTTTTTCTTTTAGAGTTACCATGGTGTCGAGCGTCTTAATAAGTGGTTCTTAAGTCTTGAAAATCAAGCCAAAAAAGCTCCTCTCATGCTTGAAAGAGTGAACCATGAGTATTTTCAACTCAAAATGGGAGGAAGAAATAATTTTGTATGAGACCTACTTGGCTCAGTTTTAAGTATAGCTTTCATATACTTGAGAATCTTTTGGACAAATCAATAGTAGGTAAAAGTAGTTAAAACCACCTTTTCGGCCTGACAACAAACGCAATTTGTGACAGGGGAGTCGAATGACCAAAGAGAATCGAGTTTGCTTCCACTTGTAGCTGGATTCCTTGGACCCCCTTCTTTAGTTTAGCAATTTTTTGGGGCTTTCGGTTAACATAAAATAACTAGAGAGAAACTTTACTTTTTAGTTGTTTATCATGATAATGACTCTGATTTGCATATAACATTTATGACACAATCAAATCTATCTTTGGCTTAAGATACTTATCATCTATATCATGTTTTGGATTATTGAAGTATAATCTATTTTTTGAATGATAATAAGTGAATTTGTGTAAGTGTAGTTGTATTGGCTATTAGCCTAGTAAAGTAAACTAAGATCGAACATTTATCTTATTGCTTTTGCTTTTTGCATTGGGACTCATATCATTTTAGTAAGGGCATAATAGTCAATTCATATGTTAATAATCCAATCAACCAATAGAATGGCCTACAAATAGATTTATCATGGTCAAATGGATTAATAATAACCCAAGTAGTACTGTTTGTCAATGGATTAAAGATGATATATGTGGCCTCAAATGCACTCTAATTGGGAGTTTTGATAATAACAAACCAAAGTAATTGGTTATTAATAATTAAAGTTGAGTTGAGTGATTAGTTGAAATTAATCAAACATCAAATGAAGATATTTCAAGCAAGATGGTAATGATTGTGCTTGATCGAGCTCTTGGAAGACAAGTTCATGATTCCGCATTAGATTTTCATTCCTAGGTGATGTGTAGGTGCAAAGAAAGTGTTGTTTTTGTGACCCGAATTTGGTTTTGGGTTTATATCCAACCCAAAGGCTTGTGGTACACAACTTGCATGAAAGAAAAAGTTGAGAGAAGAATTAGGGATCTGTTATGGTAGTAGAAGGCTTGGTTGTTAGGCCCTAGGCCGTGACCCTAGTGATCCCAAGGGGTCACGGAGGCTTGCCCACGTGATATGGACTTTTAACGCTCAAGTGTTTTTGTTATATAAACACATTAGGGTTATTAACATAAGCAGACTTTGTAATTCCTCTCAGATTCATAGTGAAACTTTCTCTTCTACTCGTGGTTTTTTCCTATAAGGTATTCCACGTAAATCTAGTGTTTTTCTTTATTTTCGTATTTCTTTATATTGTCATTGATTATAATAGAAAGTAAATCACAAAAAATTTATAAACCCTAGAACTATCCTAATGTAGCCAAAGCTACTTGTAGATATATTAGTTTCCAAGGAGTAGTCATTAGAATGAGTTTTCTCCGGCAGTATGATTTATATGGTCCCTTGGCTGTTTTATCCTAATTATAATGAAAGTAATATAAAAATATGGTTTTTTGAGAGTGTACGTTGATTGATTAAAGATTTAATTTCGTATTTAAAAGCAATATAAAAATATGGTTTCACCAAGCCAACTCATACCAAGGATGTTCTAAGGGGTAATTTTTGGGTTTTTAAGTGAGTGAATGATGAGACAACATATAGCCGCTCTATCACACCCTACTAAGGTCATCATCTTAATTGATTTTTGATTAATTGCGAATTTTAGGTGTACGAGAGGTTTGATAATTATGAGAGTCTGTGTACCTTGTAAGGTCTCACCTCGGCTCTTTTGGAATCCAGACAAGAAACAATTAGTCGTGCATTTCGGATGAAGGATTAGTTCAACAACTATATGACAACATACCTATTGGACTTGTTAAATATTAAGAAAACTAAGTGGTCAAAGGTGAAAAACTTCTTCTAAGATTGTTTGGGGGATCCTGCTCTCATAGCCACCACATAACCTAAAGACATTCAAATAATTATCAAATCGTACCTTTGTGTTTCAGCGCAATTTACCCCTTTTGAGCATCATAGTTGGAGGTTTGGATCCACCACCCCAAGATTTGAGGGTTTACTCCCTCATAGCGGTTGTGAAAGCATCCATTGTATGAGAAAACATCCAAAGAATTAAACAAACAATGAAAATAAACTGAAATTTTATTGAACAGTTGAAGAACAAAGTAAATCCTCTAATGAACAATGAATAATTTGTTTTGATCACACCTAGCTTGTTTAAAGGGATGAAACTACATCTTAGGGGCCTTTTAGGCAAATTCTGATGATTCTAAATCAATTACATACTGCAAATGAGGCTTGAGGATCGAGAAAAATCACAAAATATTCCTTTTTGGGCACCCAAATACATGTTTGCTTTGCCTAGCGAAATTGGATAGTGAAGTTTTGCTCTACCTCTTGGGTAGAGCGAAATTGGATAGAGCATGTCCTTGGCCTTCGTCTCGTCGTCCGATCATGCTTCCTAAGCTTCAACTCATCCAAATCTTGTCCTGAAGCTTCAAAGGTCAAACTAGTGACCCCAAAATGTCCTCATTGCTTGACCCAATTCTTTCTAAGAGCCAAAAAAGTACCTAAGAAGACATATAATCATACCAAAACTCAAGAAAAACATTAGTTGCAAGGTTTGAGACTTGTGATGACCTGTCAGTTAAGTAAGACAATTTAACAAGGGTTTTAAAACAAAATATCTAAGTGTGTAAAAATGTCCTTTTTAGTGGTTATCAGTTAACTCATTCAAAGAACTAAGAATTCAAGTCCAAAATGACAAGTGATCAAACTCAAGCTCGAAGCATGAGAAGACTATTTAAGCTTAGTATCTTAGTGTAAGGTGAATGTATTGGCTCACTTTAGAATACATCATATCTCTATTCATCATATCTCGGTTTTTTGCTTCTAAATTGCATATCATTTTTAAAACTCAAGTTTGAGCATCAAACCTTAGATGTTTTAAGTTTAAAATGTATTTAAAAGTATTATCTAAGGTTTGAAATTGATTTGGAATGAAAAGATCCTAAAGTGATTATTTTAAGGGCCTTTCAGACATTCTTTGCATACATCATAGTTAAAACTCTTGTTTAATCATTAAACCTTTGTTATTTGGAGTTTTAAAATGTGTTTTTAAAGAATTATCTAAGATTTAGAATCGATTTAGACAAGTGAGTTGAATATAGTTCTCATTCAGGTTTGCTTACCTTTGAAAGTTTTAGTTTTCATAAAAAATTCAAAAATAAAATAAATGAAAAGAATCCATTATTTTTCAATCGGAGAATAATGATGCAAAATTAAGACGCTTAAAGCATGCAATTAAAGTTCAAAAATTCAGGTTTGAGAGCACAAAAGAATATCAAAGGTACCTCAAGATGTTAATTCAGTTTAGGGAAGAATATTGTAGCACATTAAGTTATTTACTTTCCTTTTAAATTTATTTATTTTATTTACTTTCCCTATGTATATAGATAATAATAAGGTACACTAAAATCCAGGCTATTTAGGTTTGTTTCCTTTTCTAGTTTTAGGTGTAATTTAGGTAAAAGATTGTAGTAGATATTTTATTTATATTTCATTTCTAGTTTATAGCCTAAAAGCATATTTGAAATAAAAAGAAGAATATATATGGTAAAAAAAAAAGTGTGAGATCAACCTCTCTTGGTTCTTCAAATAATCTTTGAATATCTTTGGTACTCATAGCGCCCATCCTATTAGCCTATCAATCAACCACTTCCATAAATTGATTGTGCCATCTTCACTATCCCACAGTTATCTAATCAATCATTCCATAATTGGTGTAATGTCTTCACTTTCCTTTTCGAACGATCATAGGAAGCGATATGACGGGCTATCCCTGTGTGGAGTTGATAACCACTCAAAAATGGGTGTTTACATGCTTAAATCTTTAATATAAAAGGCCCTTTTCAATGATGAGTTGTCACACTTAGCCAATTATGTGAATTACTAACTCATGGCTTGCTATTATTACTAATGTTTCCTGGAATTTTTTGATGTTTTATAATTTTAGGTACTTTTTGGCTCAGTGGAATCATAGGGTCGGCAGTAGGACATCTTGGGGTTTTACTTTGGAGCTTCAGCTTTGGAGGAGGATTCATGGAACCCGGGACTTGGGCATGGATTGAATGATGAGCGATGAAGGCTTCTCAACACCCGGGAGGCCGAGGAATTTCGTTTCCTTAAGGGTGGTGCAATGTAATTTTCAGAGCTTATTTCCTCACCACATACGGTTTAGGAGTGAAATTTTGCTCGACTGGACCCTTAGAGAGAAATCTTCAGATCCGTGCCACATTGAATTTCTAGAGGATTTCTTTCCCTATTTTAATTTATTTGAACATAACCCTTTTGAGGCCTATAGCATAGTGTACTGAGACGTGGCAAACTTGTAAAGGGTTTGGGTAAATCAAACGGAAGTTCGATTACTTAGAAAAACCCTAGTTTTGTATTCTTTATTTTGTTCAATAAAGCTTTCAGTTATTTTTCATTCTTTTGCATTGAGTTCGATGTTCCAGTATTTCATAGAGGTTTCAAGCACGAGATGGCGAGTAAACACCCATCCCCATGGGATTTAGGTAAAGATTGTAGTGAATGTAATGCATATTTCATTTCTGAGTTTATAGCCTAAAAGCTTTATTTACAATGAAATAAAAGAGAATGAATAAAAAAGAGTGTGAGATCCTTCTCTCTGAGTTCAACACAAATAATCTTTGAACATATTAAAATTTTTCCATGGCGTTCATCCTATTAGCCCTGTCAATCAAGCCCTTCCTATATTATTGATTGTGGCGTCTTCACTATCCACCGATTTATCAATCAATCCTTCCATAATTAATTGTAATCTTCACTTTCCCTTTTGAACCCAATCATAGAGATGTAAACGGGCTATCCTATTGTAGGTTGATAACCACTCAAAAATAGGTGTTTTACATGCTTAATCTTTAAGATAAAGCCTTTTCAAGTGATCTGAGTTGTCACATAGCCAATTATGTGAATTTCCTAGCTCCTTAACCATATTACTAATGTTCCCTGGAGTACTAATCATTTTTATAGTTTTTTAAGGTACTTTTTTGGCTCAAGTAGGTCATGAGATCAAGCAATGAGACACTCTTGAGGTTACTACTTTGAGCTTTAAAGCTTTAGAGGAGGATTTAAGGAACCCAGGACTTCAAAGGCATGGTTGAATGATGGCGTGGAAGGAAGCTGTAACGCAAGGAGCGAAATTTCGTTCCTTAAGGGTGGTGCAATGTGAAATGCACTAAAGAGCTTATTTCACTCCTTGGCTGGTTCAGGGAGTAAAATTTCACTTATTAGACCCCTTAGAGAGAGAAATCTTCAAGTCACGTGCCACATTGAATTTCTCTAGGATTTCTTTCCTATTTTCGATTATTTAAGACTTGTAACCCTTTTGAGGCCTGTAACACCAGTGCCCCTAAAGTGTATGCAAACTTGTAAGGGAGTTTAGGTCATATCAAACGAAGGTTCGATTACTTAGAGAAAAACCCTAGTTTTTGTATTCTTTCATTTTGTTCAATAAAGCTTTCAGTTATTTTTCATTCTTTTGCATTGAGTTCGATGTTCAATCATTCCATAGAGGTTTCAAGCACGAAGATGGCTGAGTAAACACCAATCTCTTGGGGTTTGGTGGATCCAAACCACCCACAAGCTACCAAATCTAAAGGACATATATTTCTTCATCATTATGACAGATTACTATTCTAGTTATACGTTAGGTCATGTTGTAATTTTGGACGCCTAGTAGTACTAGGATCCCGAACGAACCCTAAAAGGAGTCTTGCTATAGGTCACGAGGTTTGCTTGATGGCCCCAGCCGTCGAATAGGTACCTCATCTCATTAACAAAGTCTTCATCCGGTATGCATGACCATGATTGTCTCTTATCATAGAAGTCCTATAGATCTAGGTAAGAACCTAGTGATGACTTTGGATTCTCAAACTCATACCACTAACCTTAGAGTCAAACTTAACAATAAGTCACAAAGAGAACCCTACAGTGGGGGCTTGTGTATTAAATGAAATAATGCATTATCCATGGCCTTTGAATAAACGACTAACTATCCTAGATTTTGCATTGATGCCTTTGGTTTGGTGAAGCCAAATCTGAGCCTTCTTAGTATTGAACAGCTCCTTTCATTCCCTCTGCTTTCAAATTTTAAAAACAATCCCTTTCATTACAGTTTTAGGTTTAGCATAAGCGAGAATCACCAAAATCACTAAGCTGAGTATATCCTGAGCCCCTTTATACGCATAGTAACTCTGGCTACCCTATGTTTGTAATAGGTCTTATAAATTTTTGTGATTTTCTTTGTCTTTACCATCTCTAGAGACCACCTAGATAAAAGGCGAGCAATCACGGGTCACGATAGTCCGTGACGTCCTCACATCACGATGAAAAATGATAAAATCATTTTTCTTTTTCTCTCTATAATGTTTTCTAGGAACTAGAGCACAATTAAAGAAAATATAAGAAAAGGTTGTATTTTTTAGTTCTTAATTTAACAAATATGATACATATTTCGGACACGATCTTCTCGAAAATTAGATATATTGAAAGTAAGGAGTGACTGCAGCTAGTTGAAGAGGGAGGGGGTGTGAATTGGATTTTTAAAAAATTTTCACAAACAAATAGAATTTCACGGTAATTCAAGAGTAACAATAGAAGTAAAAGAGGACTAGAATATACAAATTCGTTTTAAAGTGATTAGGCCTCTTCTTTCTGCAATCATTTGACCTTTAATAAGTGAGGTTCTACTATACTTGAACTCCAAATCGAACTGTTCTTGTATACTTAAATTTTGGCTCAATGAGTTCTTCACAATCTCTTCAAGCTATTCACACTTGAACCTTTCATATAGCTTCCTAAAGAGAATCCTCTTTCTAACATAAGATCACTCAAATACAAGGCAAAAGCTAAGATGAAAACAAGGTGCACTCCAGGTATGCAGTGAGAATTGAATGCACTAAAAATGAGGAATATAATGAGAGTTAGTAATTGAAGGTATGATTGAAGCTTTAATACAATATCTCCTAGCCATAAAATGATCACGGCAATCATTTATAGAGGGAAGTCTCGGAGTAGTACATTGATGCGAAAACCAAGTCAATCGGTTTGACCAGCCGATCAATTAGTTGTGAACTAGTCGTTGGTGCATTTAATGCACTACAGGTGACCATTACCTTGATCGATTGATCGTTTAGTCCCTTTACCTCAATCGATTGCCCAAATTGGAAAAAGCAAAGCTCTTTGAACCTAAATGGAAGAGGTTGCAATGAAACTGGTTGACTGCTTGGATTGAACAAGTTGGACCTCTTACAACGGATAAGGTAAACAAGTGATCCGCTTTCTTGTCAAAAATTGTCATATTGGGTCCTTAGTCTAATACCAATTTGATGCGAGGACGCCATAGACTATCGTGAGCCGCAATAGGATAGTCTGTTGAATAGTTCTACGATTAGGTTCGAAGAGGGAAAGTAAAGACGCCACAATCATAATGGAGGATGTGGTTGACATGAACTAGGTGAAATGAGTACCCTGATCGTTCTGGGTGTAAGTTGAAGTAAAGTGATGAAGGATAATGAGAATGACACAATCAATATGAAATCGTTGTTAGTGGAATTGAATATCAAATATGAGCAATCGGAAATATTAGCAAATGGTGAAGAAGTCTGGAAAACTCCAGATGGGATTTGAAGTTTTTGCAGATTAAGATGAAGGATCTCTCCTGCCCTTTTTTATTAACTACCTATTACCTTCTTCTTATTTCATTATAATATATCTCTTTTTTATGAGCTATCAACTAAACTAAATATTTATTATATAATCTTTGCTCATTGTTTTAAAGCAAAGAAACAAACCTAATAGTTTGATTTTAGGAAGTAAACCTTATTCTAACCATATATTTGAGGCATAAAATAAAATATTAACTAAAATGATAGTAAATGTTCCTTGAGTCATGTCTTTATTTTAAATATAGATTTGTCTTATGAAAAATATAAAAAAAAACAAAGAATTAAATATAATTAAGACTAATTAGAAAAATTTATCTATTTTTAAATTATTAATTATTATATTAGACAAAGTGAAATAAGTTAAATAGGTATGGAATAACATATAAAAACAATGTATTATCTTATATATATTTTCCCTTCAATTTTTCCTCTTGATTTTCTTTTCCTCAAAATTTCAAAGAATTAAACATAATTTTATGATATGTTTATTCTTGAAAATAATTAGAAAAGGAAACAAATGTTAAATATAATTATTTTATTTTGTTTTATTTTATTTTTAAAATAACAAAATAAATTAAAATATAATCAAAATTATTCAAAACTTATATATTTTAATTTTTTTTAATATTTTTTTCATACGAAAGAGTTAAAATAACTTGAATAAGTTTTAGTAGTATGAAACATTTATAGGCTTTAAATTTTTTTATTTTTTTACTATTCTTCACTTTTTCCTTGCTTCTACTTTTCTTTTCCATTGTCTTTTTGTTATATATTTTCCTTTAAATTTTTGGAAGCAAACATAATGATGTTTCGCTTCAGACATGTATTAGTGGTTTTTTGTGGCGTCTTTAGAAGATTAAGCCAAAACTCCTCAAGGCTCAAACATAAGAGCCAGTGGACCACATGACTGTTTTCAAGCTAAAATATGGAGAAAGGTGATTTTATGAGAACTAATTTGCATACTACATTTGGAATACTAATCAGTCAATCATCTATTTAAGTAGATGTTGAATATATAGTAATTGATTTGATTATTAGTTGAAGGACAATATATTCTTTTCAACATTGATGACTGAAGTTGTGACAAGGGAAGTTTATTAACTTATTAGGCAAGTAAAAGTGAACTAATTAAGATTATTCTCTTTTTTTTTTTTTAAGGATAATGTACGCGAGAATGTGGAGTGTTTGGTCGTATTTAAGCTTTGTCTTTAAGGCTTTTTTTTGTTCGTCTCATGCGTTTGTTGATGTGCAAATATGTCTTTATCATTAACTTTTTTTAGGTTAATCTTCTTACTTAACATTTGTTCTATAGTGTAAATATATTCCCCAGCAAGACCCGAAATTCAATTTCTTGAAAAATGGTAAAATCGTAATTTCGATTACAAAATTGTAATTTAGGTTAAAAATCCGAAATTTATTCTCTAGATCTCGGATGACGAAACGGATTGTACCGTTGGAATCGTTTCGTGAAATCTAGTTAACACATAAAATTTCGTAGAATTCCGAGATAGTCGAATTCTGGCGTTCGGCGTATTCGGTTAGTCTTGTAAAAGCGAGTTCGATGCAAAGTCACGTATATGGCGTCTTTCGTATGCGTAAGTGGCATAGTAGAAAAATGATGAAAATGGAGGCGGCGAGATAGTCATAGAATATCAGCGAAATGAAGGGACATAATGGTCATTTAGAGAAAAGTTTAAGTCACTAAAGGACAAAGAAGCATAGTATTATGTACTCCAAATCTTAAAAAGGAAGCATTAGGAAAGAAAGGAGAGAGACTTACGGTGAGGTTTGAAATCGTTTTTAGAGAGAGTATCTTCCTTCTCTCTAAGTTTAAACAATCCGGCCCAGTCGGCAATTTTCGGGACAAGATGGAGAAGCTCTCTGAGAGAGAGCAGCGTAGATGCGGATTTAGGGAGTTTCCTCAAACTCCCAGGAAGGTGATTTCTCCTACTTGGGTTTTATTCTTCGTTTAAGTACTATGTTAATGTTTGATTTGATTGGGGCCTTGAGCGGCCGTTTGATCGATCCCGAGACCTTGGGACCGAATTGATATAATTTTTTGAGGAAACCCAAGAGTATGGCGTAGGCGCACGGCTGGTTTGGGGTGTCAAATTGTGCTTTTGTATGAGGCCGGAAATGGCCTTGTAGGCAGTTCTAGTGAACCGATAAATTGTGTTTAAGAAAGGAATTAACCTAGGTTTCTTTGTTCCCGAAACAATGTTTCAAAATATGTTTTTGTGAGATTAATGTGTTTAGTAGTGATTCAAGTGGAATTTACTGTGTGTGATCATTAGCCCGAGATAGCTAATTTTGATGTATGGTCAGTTATTACATGACATGATTGTGTAATTGGATGTGCATGTGGATATGTGCATGTTTACATATTTGCATGTGATTAGGCGTATTAGAATTGGCGTATCGTTATGTGCCTTTAGAACATCCTGTGTATAGGAGTCCCAGTGCATGAGATGAGTGCAGAAAATGGTTCGGAGGTTGTCTAAAAATAGTAATTATCGGTAGTCCAAATTAAAATGTGTCGTCGGAGCGGCCCAATTTATATTTATCGGAGAGGTAGTCCACAAACAAAATATATAAATCGTCGGAGACCTTGGTTAGTATATACGCTGGGAGGTTGTCTGATAACTAAATGCTCTGTTCTCGCATCTGAGGCTTAGGTGATCGTGAGACTCGGGATGCGGAGTTGTCATGTAGACCTTCAAGTGGGTCATGCATTTGCTTGAATGTATGTTTATTTTGGAACATTGCACTGCACTTAGATGGAGAGTAGCCCACTTAGGGCGATTCCACTCTTTGAGCATTAGCTCACCACAGTGAGGATACTATTTCTGGTGCGAGGGGAGCGTCAGGAGGCCGGCTGCGATCTAGGGCCGCTTTAGAAGAAGCCCAGGGTTGTGGCTTTGGCTTTGATGATGTTTACATGTATTAGAATTCAAGTATTTTAATATATGTTGTATAAGAGTAAAACATTAGAACTCTTAGAACTATTGGATATAGTTGGTATGTTTTTTTGGGTATTGTAGTATAGGCCCGAGGCGTTTTATCCTATTTGTTATCATTGTGATTATATTGTTTGCTTAGGACGGAGTTTCATGCAGTGTTTATTTGGAGTGAGCTCCCCCGCCTGAGGAACTCACCCCTTTGGAGTTTTCTAGTGGCGATCGGGTAACCCGACATCCATGTATATTCAGCCGGAGTTGACGGGTAATCAGCGGACCCCGGGGAGATGGGGCGTCACGGCAGTATCGAGCCGGTATCTGAATGCCTAGGGCTCGGGTTTGGGTATCCATCACCACTAGGTGTGGTTCGATGCTAGGCATAGGTATGAGATTACCTAGGAAAATCACGGGACAAAACTAGGACACTACATGCACGTGTGTTGAAGTGTTTTGTGTGATTTGATGAATTATTGTGTGAATGGTATGCTTACCATGTTGTGTGATGAGATCGATTATGTGTACTTGGTGATTAGCACATGGATATGTAGAAAATATTTTAGAAAATATTTTTGAGTGATCTGATGTACAAAGCTGGAAAGAAAATGAAAGAAAAATAAATTTTTTAATAAATTTATTGGATGAGAATTGAAGAAATAATTTTTAAGGTTTTATACTGAGTGTAAAAGCTGAAGAAAAGTGAAAATAAATTTTAGAAATTTATTTGTATGAAAATGAAAAAAAAAATGAAAAATAAATTTTTTGTAAATTTATTGTGTCGAAAATGAAAAAAAAATGATTTTGTGATTTTCCAGTGCTTTGAAATAGAAAAAAAAAAAAAAATATATATATATATATATATATATATATATATATATATATATATATATATATATATATATATATATATATATATATATATATATAATGAAAAACGAAAGAAAAATGAGTGCGAGAAATTGGAATTTAGTCTTTGCTTGTATGTGTGAGAGAGGAATTGTATCGTGACTGGTGAGGCTGTAGAGGTGTGACTTAGGAGGAAGGATTGTATTGTGATATTAGGCATTGTATTGCTTGAGTGGAGGCTTAGTGGGAATTTGAAAAGTGTGTCATAATGCAGGTTGTATTGAGACGGAGAAGTGAGCCTGGTTGGGGATGGCATGTCCACGATACAATCCATTGTATCGTGACAGAGGAGTGGATAGGCTAAGCGAGAAGGAAGTGTATGTAATGCTTTGCTTGTATTGTATTGAGAAAGGTTGGCTAGGCGGTACAGGCGCCCCGGGCGAAGCGAGGCGCGTGGGCGGCCCAGGCGCGGCGGTTGAGCTCAGGCGCGCGGTGACGGCGGGAGCGATGCGGGCCTTGGGCGCCGCAGGCGGCCAGACGGGCCAGCGCCGCAGCCTTGGCGAAGCAGTAGCGGCGCGAGCGCTGTGGCAGGCGTGTGGGCGGCTGGCCCGGCGGCTGGGCATGCGGGGCGCGGGGCGTGCGCCCGGCACATTTTTGGCCAGTTTGACTCAATGTTCATGAGTCGAGTTTTTGGACATTGTTCGTAGACAGGTTCATGAAAGCTATTCATCACAAAAATTTTGAAAAAAATTTATTAAAAAATAAATAAATCAAATCCAAATCAAAATCAAATTAGACAAAATTTTGAAAAATGAAATTTTCAAAATGAATTTTTCGAAAATAAAATTTTATTGAAAACCATATTTTAAATCTGAAAATTGATTGCCTTACACTACCTGTAAACGCGAGGACAATGCATATACATTGATTTATGTGTATGATTAGTGTCTGAGGGTTATGTTTTTATGCCTTAGAATGCATGTGAATTGCGCGTTTGAATTGTGTGCGTGGCTAGTAGGGGCGAGGGCGTAAAGGGCGTCCACGGGGCGATCGAGCCACCACTTAGGCATTTGACGGTAGCCCGGTATATGATCGTGAGGCCTTTGTTGAAATTTGTAGGTGTTGCGGTACGCTTCTCGCGCGAGCTAGCATAGCGGTGTCGGGGAGATCTAGTAACCTCCGAGGAGATTTAGGCGCACCGCCGCTACGGCATTCCGCGGGAGGAGACCGATGGTGGCGGACCATTGGTTTATGCGGTCGAGCGTCACCCAGAGGCTATGGAGATCACCTCCGTCGACCGGGGATCGGGTCGTGCATTCCGGCTAGAGGCGAGGCTCGGGTATGATGGAAGTCAGGTTAGGACTTCTAGAGACTTAGAGGTTATGGCGTGGGCGAGTTTAAAAATTTGTTCATGGGTAAGTATTTTCAAAAACTACGAGGCATACGAGAGCTCATGAGTTCTTGAATTTGAAGTAGGCGATGGCTGTGGACTAAGTGGCTAGATTCTGAGTTAGCGATTTCTTCGATGATTACGTGACACAGCCCAGTGAGAGATCGAGAATGGGTTGAAGTTGTCCGGTCGGGCAGGGATGTAGGACTTCGCCTCGGGATATGGATTCCATTGTTAGGACAGCCACGACCATAGAGAGATAGAAGATGCTCGGAGCGCTCGGGATGCAGTGTTAGTAAGCGAAGGAAGGACGGTCGGTCTTGGGTTCGGGAAAGAGGCTGACTTCTAGTTCGAGGTCAGTCGCGACCATCGGGCCGGGGGACGGGATGGGAGGTTGCCGGTCGGCGGGACGGATGGTATGCTACCATTGTCGGCCCGACTGGACATGAGGAGAGGATTGCCCAGGAGACGGGGGATCCCGAGGTTTTGGGATAGCACGGTCTCGATCCCGATGCTTGAGATAGGAGAGGATACGATCACGTTCCTCACGGCGCGTTACAGGCGAAGACGGTCTCGATTTCGAGGAGCTACCGCAGGCCTCATTTCTGAAGCGGCCAGAGGCGAGTATAGGTAGGGCGAGGGCGAGGCCCGCGGCGGGGACATCGAAGTACGAGGGCGTGTCTACACCATCACACCCTTGGTGACTGACGAATCAGCCGGATTATCGAGGAACACATTTTGCTATCTCACCTATAAAGGCGAGAGTGTTGTTGATTCACAGTGCATCACATTCTTTCATCATTGCATCGATTGTGATCGGCCCAGGCTTAGAGGTTGAGACCTTAGAAGGCAACTATATGTGGGTTCTCCCTAAGGATTAGAGGCGAGAATAGGGATATGGCTATATCGAGTTACGGCTGGAGATCTCGGGGACTCTACTTGGTGGACACAGGATCATGGACATCTTCGAGTTGATGTCATCCACAGGGATTGGATTGGGCGACGGCACGGTCGGTGCTCGATTGTGAGCACGGGAGGGTTCTGCTTTACACCGGGGCCAGTACTCGTAGTATTTGAGACCGACATGATATTTTGCCCCAGACCGGTATACAAGTCCAGGTGTCGGGACCGATTAAGCGGGTGCTTCGCAGGCACACCACAGAAGGGCGAGGAGAGACCAGTTTAGATCTACCTCGAGTAGTGTGAGTATGTGGATGTTTTCGGATAGGCTACAGGCGCCTCCACGGAGGGTAGTAGACCGGTATGAGTTACACCACTGGTACTTCACCCCATCTCTATGACTCCGCGTAGGATGGCACCAGTTGAGTTCACGAGACCGGAGTCCGGTCCCGGGAGCTATTGGACAAAGGGGTTCATTAGACAGGCACTTCACCAGGGGGCGCTCCGGTTCTATTTGAGAAAAAGAAGGACAAGACCCTTCGGTGTGGATTGATTATCGACAATTGAGGCAGATTCTGATCAAGAATGTTGTCAAAGATTGGCGATTTGTTGATCGGTCGAGAGGAGCACGAGTCTACTCAGAGATAGACCTTACATGGCGAGATTTACCATCGGTGAGGAGTTAGGGATACGAGATATCCCTAAGACAGCGTTGGAATGCGTTATGGGCACTTGAGTTCGCAGTACCCTTGGTTGTGAATGCGCCAACGGCATTCATGGATCATGCATAGGATATTCGACCACTATTTGAATCCCGATTTAGCCATTAGTCTTAAGTGGATGACATCTTGATCACACTCCCGATTAAGTGGGAGCATGAGTATCACTTGAGGATCGTTCTGATTGTTGAGAGACCATCGATTTATGCGCCAAGTTGATAAGTGCGGTTCAGCTTCTTGAGGTAGGATTTTAGGACACGTGGTGTCGGCATCGGGAGTGTCGGTCGACCCAGGAGAAGGTCGAGCGGGTGATGAGTTGAGGAGGCGAAGTCGATCCCGAGATACTTAGTTTCTTGGGATTAATTGGGTGGCTGGGGTGGTGGAGATTCTCCGGAATGGCAGCACCTATGACTAGGTTGACGGAAGTCGAGTTTGATTAGGATGGCCGATGCGAGGAGGCATTCCGGGGGTGAAGGGGCACCGCCGGCTCCATCTTGATAGTCCGGACAAGGGACGAGTACCGCAGTGTATTGATGCCTCGGCGGATTAGGATGTTTTGATGCGGTCGGGAGGGTAGTAGCTTATGGTTCTCGTCGGTTGAAGAATCACGAAGCGAAATTACCCCGCACGACATGGAGTTGGCGTAGTGATAGCCTTGAAGATTTGGTGCCCGCTACTTATCTGACGAGTTCGAGGTGTACTCGAACCGTAAAAAGTGCGAGTATATTTTCACGCGTGGGACCTCAATGAGGCCAGCAGCGGATGGATGCGATTCCTAAGAGGATTATGACTTTACTTTGCATTACCATCCGTGCAGAAGAGGCGAATGTGAGTGAAGCTGATGCACTCGGTCGGAAGTCACACGAGGGCGTTGGCCTAGTATGGCTTCTTGGGAATTAGTGGTCTGCTGAGGCCCATGGGACGGTTTGGGCTGATCTGTGGCTTGAGACTCCGTACCTTGGGGTTGAGTGGCTACACCGTCTGTTGAGCAGGTGATTGAGTCTAGTGGCGGGACGGAGATAGTGTCCATCGAGGGGCTAAGTCTGATTAAGTCGCAATTGTGAAATTTGGGCCGTTCACGTAGATGGTAGTCTTCGATATAGGGGACGGGTAGTGGTTCCCCAGTTGACCGATTTGAGAGAGGAGATTCTCAGGGAGTTTCACTGCTCGATTTGCGATCGCGTCAGGTGGCAGAAAGTGCAGATCTTTGTCGCCCGATCTTATTAGGTGGGATGAAGAGACACGTAGGGACTTTGTTCGACGATGTCTCCTGTCAATGAGTTAAAGTGAGCACGAGGAAGCCCGACGGGGGCTACTTCAGCCATTAGAGGTGGGTGGAGTGGAAGTGGGAACGCGTCCACGATGGACTGTGACCCACTTGCCCGCGGATAGCGGCGAAGCATGGCCAGTATAGGTGATAGTGGGCCGACTCGCGAAGAAATCGGCACATTTTCTAGCCGTGCGGATGACCGCCTTGGAAGTGCGCGGTTATGCGTTCGAGATAGTCGGCTATGGAATTGCAATCATGGTGTTGGATAGGGACCCAGGAGTTCTGACACACTTTTGGAAGGATTTCCAAGGCTGGGCCTGATGATGAGTCTGTTCACCACAGACAGGATGGTGATCTGAGAGAACTATACAGGTATTAGAGGACATACTACGAGCATGCGTCCATAAGGGCAGTTGGGAGGAGCATTTTCCCTTAGTGGAATTCGCCTACAACACTTGATTATCGGCCAATTATCACGAGGATGTGCCGTATGAGGCATTGTGGGAGGCCATGTAGATCGCGTTATGTTGGACCGGGGGGTGGGAGAGAGTTCATCAGCCCAGTCTGATACGATTAGAGACACCTCAGGAAGGTAAAGGCAATCTGACAGCATCTTCTCCACGGCTCGGAGGCCGACGAAAATATCGCGGATGTCTGTGTCGACCCTTAGAGTTCGAGGTTGGGATCACGTGTCTTCTTGAAGGTGATGCACAAGAAGATGATCGAGGTTCGTGTGAGGAAGCTATCGCCGAGGTTCATTGGACCTTTTCGAGATGCTCGAGGGGATGACAGCTGTGCGTACGGTTTGCGTTGCAGCCCGACGTATCAGTGTCACGAGGTGTTTCACGTCTCCATGCTCCAGAAATATACTCCAGATCCAGCTCATGTGATGGATTGAGGACCCGAATCAGAGGTTAACCACGGATGGGACCTTCAGGGAGGACCGGTGTGCGTGTGATAACCGTGATGGGTTTTGCGGCGCAAGACCGTGAGGCTAGTGGTCTTATGGAGGCACTATGGAGTGGAGAGGTCACGTGGTGTGAGGACACGATGCGGGCCACCTATCCCTTCTTGTTTAGGGATGAAGGTACGTAGTTTAGTCGTTTAATAATTAAATGACGAGTTTACATGCATGGTAGAATGCATGTTGCATATGCATGTGAGTGATATGATTGTCCAGAATTTCGGGACGAAATTCCTTTTAAGGAGGGGAGAATGTAAGACTCGAGAAATTCCAATTTCTTGAAAAAGGGCAAAATCGTAATTTTGATTACAAAATTGTAATTTCGGTTAAAAATCCGAAATTTATTCTCTAGATCTCGGATGACAAAACGGATTGTACCGTTGGAATCGTCTCGTGAAATCTATCTAACACGTAAAATTTCGTAGAATTCCGAGATAGTCGAAATTTACACGTTTTTTCGAGGCATCACGATTCGGGTGCCGTAAGCGAGTTCGATGCGGCAGTCGCGTATAAATGGCATCTTTCGTGTCTTGTAAGTGGCATGAGTAGAAATGATGAAAATGGACGGTCGAGATGTTAGAATATAGCGAAATGAAGGGACATAATAGTCATTCGGAGAAAGGATTTAAGTCACTAAAGACAGAAGCATAGTGGTATCTTCTCGAATGCTAAAAAGGGGAAAAGCGTGGGAAGAAGCGGAGAGACTTAGAGTGAGGGTTTGAAATCCGTTTTTAGAGAGAGTGTCTTCTGGTTTGCGCGATCAGGCCAGGTCGGCGGTCTTCGAGACCAGAGGAGAGCGCTCACGCGGAGAGGGGCTTCGGCGTGGGTGCCGGATTGGGAGTTTCCTCCAGACTCCGAGGGGGTGGGGTTTCTCCTGCCCAGGTTTATTCTTCGTTTAAGTACTATGTTAATGTTTAGGTTGATTAGGGCTGGCAGACGACCGTTTGGTCGATCCAGACAGGACCCCGAATTGATATGAATTTTGAAGCAAGAGTAGCAACCATGGCCCATATCTTGGTTTGGGTGTCAGAGTGTGCTTTGCATAATAAATCATGTATTGGTTTGTGTGAGGCGAAATGGCGTGAGCACAGGTTCTAAAGTGAACCGATAAATTGTGTTTTGAAGACGATGGCACAGGGTTTTCATAGTTAAAAACGATGTTTTCAAAATATGTTTTTGTGAATTAATGTGTTTGGTCGAGTGATTCAAGTGGAATTGCTCGTGTATGATCATTAGCCCAAGGGAGCTAATTTTGATGTATGAATTGATTATTACATGACATGATTGTGTGATTGGATATTATGTGGATATGTGCATGTTTACATATTTGCATGTGATTAGGCTATTATTAGAGATTGGCATACATGCATTCCCATATGCCTTTGGAACATCCTAGGACTATAGAGAAGTTAGTACGTAGAGGATGAGTCACAGAAAATGTAGTTTTGGAGGTTGTCTAAAAATAGTAATTATCGGAGGGTAGTCAATTAAAAATATCAATCGTCGGACGTGATTGATATTTATCGGAGTAGTCGCTTAAGCAGAAAAATATATCAATCGTCGGGCGGCTTGATTGATATACATCGGAGGGTTGTCCTGAACAAACAAAATAATAATTCTCATGCGGGCTTAGGCGAGTGAGAGAATCCGTGAGGACTCGGGATCTGAGTTAGTCATGTAGACGTTAGTGGATCATGCATTTTGCTTGATACATGTTTATTTTTGGAACATTGTGCCCTTGGATGGAAGTAGCGAGCAGGGGCGATTAATTCTCTTGACGGGTCATTCGGCGCTGTCGAGGATCTTATTTTCTGATACGGGAGGCGTGTGAGGGAGACGGAGCTCATCTAGGGGCGCTTTAGAAGAAGAACCGGGTTGTGGCTTTGGCTTTGATGATGTTTACATGTATTAGTCGATATTTTAATGAATGTTGTATAAAGTCAGCTGTTTGAACTCTTAGAACTATTGGATATAGTTGGTATGTTTTTATGGATATTGTAGTATGGGCGAGTAGTTTTTATCATGTTGTATCATTGTGATTATATTGAATTTGTTTGGAGACGGGGTTTCATGTAGGTGTTTTATTTGGGTGGGCTCACGGGTCACAAATGGGACTGCTGGGTTTTACGAAGTAGGCGTGGATGGCAGACATCAAGCTTCAGCGTGCCAGTTGTGGGTGGTCAATGATTGCACAAGGAATGGGCGTCACATTCCTACTATCAGTGAACAAATGAGCAAATTGACATCTAACTTACTTTGCCCGTATCACTGCTGTTGACGGGTGACACATCGTGATGTTAGACGTCTATTCTTCATTGCCTGCAATCAGCGATAGGGGCATATTTTCGCTACTGGAAACAAGCGTTAAGAGAGAATATTGGATCCAAAAAAGCTTAAAAAGACCAAATTGGATATATAACAAAACATAAGGCCTTTTATGTACTTTATCCACTTCTTTTCTCTTATTGTTTTGCTTGTTTACATGAGACTCATAGTTTTTCCCAGTATCACTAAAGGGTATTAGGTTGGGTTTCCTCCACGTAGAGATTCATGACCTACATGGTATGGTGCCTCATTCTCACCAGCGTGAAACCTACGTGATGCACGTGGTGCCTTCTTATCAGAATCCCCCAAGATTTATCCATGCATCTCGTACTCATGCTTGTAGAAAAACAATGCTTAATTTGTGCAGAGATCTGCCAAATTGATGCACAAATGTTTAACAGCTAGCCCTGGCCTCTGTATTTTCTATCAGAAGAGAAAAGAATCTCATATCTTCCTTTTTCAAGTTCTTAATTATAGCGGGGTCTTGAACAAATTAAATGGTGGAGAAGGCAGGATTCTGATAAGTTCAGAGAAGCAGAAGATCAAACTGATCATCTAAAATGAAGAATTAATTTAGGAAGAATCCAAAGACTACATAAAGGAGGATCACATTTCCTTCTATAATATTAGCCATTTGGAATGGGGAATATAGGATATTATTACTTCTTGCTTATATTTCATGTTTCTTGTTTTTGTAGCATAGTTGCATATCCATGGTTTATTTCTAGATCAATCTCAGTATTATGCTTTTGAAATTCGCATGATTGAACCCTTGAGGCTCCTTTGGAACCAGGGAAAGAAAAAACAATATTAAAGAAAATAATTTTTTCATATTTGATTTTACCATGAAAAATATAAAACAAAATTCCTCAAAAAAAATTATATATTTTAAATTTTAATCCTTTTATAATAGAGATAAATAAATAAATGATTTGAATAAATGAATAGCATTAATTTATTAAGTTTAAACTTATTTTTTATTTTTCTTTAAATTTTCTTTCCTTCCATAGTTCCTCTTTATTTTATTTCCTTTGTACTTTTCAAGTTTCAAATGGAGCATAAGGCTATTTTAGTTCCTAAATTTGAGGAGGAAAAGAAATTAGGGAGAAAAATAAGTAGGAAGGAAATTAAATTCAACTTATAATTTTTATTTAATATTTTTAACTCATTTTATTTATTTTAACTCATCAATATCTAGATTAAATAATTTAAGAATATGTAAGTTTCTAAATATTTTTATTTGAGATTTTTCACTAAATAACTCAACAAGCGAGACGAAGAGTATTAATATAACTTATGAGATAGAAAATGCAATTTTAAATGAGTATGCAATAATAAAATAATAAAGAATGAGTCTAGAGATTATGATAATGAAATAATATATATAAAGGAAGGTTGTAGAAATAAAATAATAGTCCTTGTGGTTTATCTCAATTGGTTAGAACATTCAACGTTTAAAGGAAGAGGTTTGAGTCCCAATAGAAAAAATATACTACATTGTATTAAATAAAAAATGATTAGCTTTAAAAAATAATAATAATAATATAAATAAATGAGTGTTTATAGCTTTAACAATGTGCCTATGTCAAATAGTGAGTGAAACTTACCTACCATATATATATCCTTTCTTGGATGTTTCCCAAAAATAATTATAAAAAATCTTGAAAAAATATGGTTTGAAAACTAATCTTAAGTATAACGTAGTTTCATAAGCTTGGCATGTAGATAAGGCTTTAAAAGTGAGTTTTTATAGTCCAAAAGCTGAAGAAAATCACTTTCAATAAAATATTTAACTTAATTTATAAGTTCCCACTTCAGATACACTTTCAGTTTTCAAATTTTTAAAGAAGATATCTTTTCAAAATATGTATTTTCAATGTAAATTCAATTTCAAAATTATGAAGTTGTTTATTTATTGACTTTCGTTATGGCATTTTATGATTTAGAAAGCATCTCTTGAAGATATACTTTTAGTCTAAATTAAAAAATTTTAAAATTGAGTTGTCTCTTTAAAGGCAGAACTTTAAGTGTAAAATTGAGAATTTTGAAATTATGAAATTAATATGCTTGAAGCAACTTTTTAAAGCTTAAATTTTAAGGTACAAAATTACAAAGTGTATTCTCAATATAAAAGTGTTTCTTCAAGATACATTTTAGAAGTGTTTCTTCAAGAAACACTTTGCTCCTTGACCAAACTATATTAGATTTAAGAATATTTCTAAACCTTATTAAATTTTTTTTTACTAAATGTCTAAAAGCCGTCTTTCTACTTTATGTTCATCTTTTTTATAAACACAAAATCAACCCTGACCCTTCATGCCAAGATTTCATGTCGCAGAACATTTTTCAAAATTTCAAAATGCTCGTAGAGATATTTGAAATACTAACTTCTTCATAAGGAATAGATGTCCCATAAAGCTCAAATTACTTAAAAATGTAGTAGAAAAGAAAGCTTAAAATATTCCAAAATGCAACAGAAGAGAGAAAAATTGCAGCATAGGGATAAAAATAAAAACTAGAATAAAGCAGAAATAATTAAAATAAATTAAAACTAAGAAATTGCAATACAATAGAGGACTGAATAAAGTTCCATAAATGCAACACGTGAATGTAATAAGTAATTTAGTAAATAAATGAAGAATAAACCAAGAACCTCCTCAAAAGCAGAGATTCACAATGAATGGAAGGTTGACCAATTAAGACTATAATTAAAATAAATAAATAAAATAATAAAATGGACATAAAGCAAATAGGATAATAAAGTAGAAACAAACATTGGAGGAGCCAGAAATTTGCTTCCAGCCTTCAGAGGCAACGTGTATTAGTAAAAAAATCTAAATAGAAAACAGAGGAGAACAAATTAAAAGCAACACCTTAAACTTTTCAGCCCCAGATTTCGAAGAAAACCATGAGTCAATCTAATATTATAACATTACATCATAAACAATTAGGTTAACTTTAGGAAGCTATCTAAAACTTTGATTCCTAGATTTACAGAAAGATTATTTAAGTTTATTTCAAGTGGATCATCTAAGTTTATTTTAAGTGGAAATTGCTTCAAATCTTTATTATTTCTTTTTTATGAGACTGATAATTCAAATTCTGATTTTCTTTTAAAGTATTTCTCCAACTTATTTCAAATTTTGATTTATATATTATTAATTAATCTCAAGCTTAAAAATAACAATACTTTGAAAACAAAAACCCAATTCATATATTATTCATTTTTAATAATCATAGTAAACTCTTTCTATAATATTTTCAAATGCAATTTTATTTTATATTTATCATTTATATCTGATATATTATATAAAAATAATAGAAACTAGTATATGAAATTAGTATAATAAAGAATACGAGTCAATAGATGCATTCCAATAATATATGATTCATTATACAACAAATTTTATGATATTTATTCAATATGAAAATAGATGTAAAATGTCATTACAAAACAAAATTTTTAATAAGGAAATATTTATTTCAATTTTTCACAGCAAACTCTTATAATCAAAGTTTAGATTTAATAAAAATACAAAATGTATACAACACCAACAAACAAAGAAAGCAAAAACAATCTAACTCAAGAAGAACCCAGCTTCACAACTTTCTTGTAGCCTTCTCTTTTCCTTCAGTGATATATCTGATCGCGTTGGTTTAAGTATAAGGGAGTGAAGTAATCGCTTGAAGTTTAAGGGTTAGTCGATGGGCGATCTTTTAGATTGGGGTCTCTCGATAGGTTGAGGCTTTATCGTTGTGGTGTTTTAAATTTAAGAGCCAAAATAAGTAGCGTGAAATTTCTGGAAATTTTGATGCCCCCAAGGTAAGTTTAGTGAATGTTAATCAGTAGTACTTTAGATTGAATGCTATAGTTGATGAGCGATCTTATATCGATCAGCAAAAATATAGGGAATGGCCAAGCCCAAAAACACGAGAGGTTAACTACCGTCAATCGAGAATCGATATTTTTGGGTGGGCTTGAGGCCTTATCTGTCCCCCTTTCTTTTTCTTTTCTTCTCCAACAAGTTGCATCTCTCTTTCCATCGTGGCCTCGAAAAACAAAAATAAAAAATAAAAAATAATCCCACCCATTTCAAAAATCCTTTCTTTGCATTTTATCTCTTTCAAAGAAAGCCCTAACATCAAGGCCACCTACTCCTCCACATGTCATCCTCAAATAAGCCAAAAGCTTAACAATAGCTGAAAAGGCCGAGGATCTACATGAAGTATCTATTTAAAACATCACATAAAATTATTTCTATTTATTAATTCAAACTTATTTCATGATAAAATAAATAAATAATTCAAAAAATAATCAAATACCAGATTAAAATCAATTTAAATTTTCTTATTACTTTTAAGGGAACCATGTAAGGATAGTTTTATTTAACATATAAAAACTTTTAAGTATTATAAGATACGTATATGTATATGAGTACCTTAAGTAACATTTTTAGTATAATGTTGTAAACTATTCCCACCACCCCCTTGATAGGCCTATAGATATGTATTTATTGTTACTATTTTATTCTATAGCCAATACGGAAAGTATGAATTCATAAATTTTGAAGTGTCAGTGAAACCTAACTTTCAACGACCTCAACTAACAATCATAGAAAATAGAGCAAACATTCTCATGTGATCAAAATATTCTATAAGCATTAAAAAAAGGGGTACTCTCTCTCTCTCTCTCTCTCTCTCTCATGAGTCTCTCTCTCAGATTCTACAGAATGAAGGCAAGATCTTTTCAGCACTGATTGACTTCATCCAAGAGGTGAGAAGACGACAACTTCTATTTTCTAGACTGAAATTTTGGAATGTTTTGAATTTGAAGAATCTCTTTCAGTCAGTATCACTTTTAAGTCACATGACTGCCATTTTTCATTTTCATCTTTCATTTTTTTGAGGTTAAATTCATGCATATGAACTCATCTTTTTCGAGGACACAGATGCTGTTTGTTGAATTACGATATCTGTTTTTTTTTTTTTTTTTTTTTCATATTTGGATTATATTGTTTTAATTGTGTGACTGTCTCCCATAACTGGCACAACATGCTTGCTTTCAGTATTAGATTGGTGAAGAAAAATCTGTTAAGAATCATGGTTTTGTCTTTGTCAGTGTTTAAAAATGAATTCGAAAAACATAGGTTTTATTTGATATTTAAAAAATAATAATGAATTCCTATAAATACTTTTTATAATGATTTTTAAGGTATTCTACAACATTTTGTAGAATAAATACCATTTTAATATTTTGATATATTATAAACACAAACATTAAGTTTAATATTTTATTTTTAGTCATTTAGCATTTGTATCATTATTTTTAAAATTGTAATAACTAGAAATAACAAAAAACAACACAATTTTTTTTTTTATAAAAAACACATATTTTGATCTACTGTTCTTCAAAACAAAAATAGCATTAGATTGTATCATTTTCTGGTTGTTTTTTTATTTGTATATATTTTTTATAAAATATAGACATGTAAAAAATAATATAATAAAATAATAGAGAAACGCATCTCTTATTTCCGTATTTTTAACGGCCAGGTCGCATTATCACCAGCTGTGAGTTGATGGAACGTTAATTTTAAAAGAGCAAGACATTTGAGAAGAAAATTATCGATTTTAAGTCGAATTAAGCGATTTCTTCACGTTATAGAAATCTTGAATTTAAAAAAAAACCAAAATTATTTCCCCTGGCATCCAAACGTATCCATTGTCTTTTGTGGCCCATATGGTTTTGTAGTTATTTGGGCCTTATGTAGTTATTGTGGATACCCATTTTCAATGGCCATATGGTATTTTAAAGTTATTTGGGCCTTCTACATTTTGCATTTTAGGCCCAATCTATGTCAGGCCAGAAAATCATCTATGTATTGGCTTGATGAGAATGGCATGGAATGGTGAGAATGACTAGACATATCTTGTGGGTAAGATGTTAAGGCTTGACGAGATCCAAATGATTTATTTTAAAAAAATCAAACATAAATATAACGTTATGAAAATTTATTTATTTAAAATTATTTAATATATTTATATGAAATTAAAATAAAATGAAATAATTTTGAAATGAAACCAAAGTAATAATAAATATTGAGGTTAAATTACTCTTACTTTTGTTTTTCTGCTTCTATTTTCTTTCTTTCTTTTAACATATTTTCTAATGTTTTCCAAAAAATAGACGAATCATTAAGATAGAAGAGGATCTGATTAACATCTCAGATGCGATCAGATGATAGTTAAATGCAGTTGGAACTGATGACAATTATAAATATCTCAGCGTTTATATTTATAAAAATTTATGATATTTTTTGAGAAAAATTAAAAACTATATATATCATTAAAGTAATATTTATTTAAATATATTTGATGTTTTAATTTTATCACATAAAACATATATAATACTAAAATCTAAAAATATATTGAAAATTAAGTAATATAAATGTTTAATTTATTTAAATAGAATATCTAAATTTATTATTTATTAATATTATTATTTTACTACTTCTTATAATAGTAGATGTATATTTTAATTCATTCAAGTACGTAATATCTCTAACCTTCTTCTTCTTATTATTATTATTATTATACAAAATAAAAGAAATAATAAAGGCTTCCAAAAGCCAGATTCAACCGCACTTTCTATTGTAAGTGTATCGTACAATAGAAGGGACAAGCATATTAACATTTGGAAATCTTTGCTACCCAGAAGGCCAAGCAAGAAGGGACAAGCATATACTTATGGCATCACATAATTTCAGGATGAGTTGAAGCTAAAAGGTAAAGCACTTTTGACTACTGAACACGAGAAAGACCCCTACATGGATATATTTTTCTTTAAAACCAAGGTTATTTTAATTACTCGGTTAAAGTGCTCATAGAAGAGTTTCATCAGATGATTATTTGGAAATGTACGTCTGCTAGCTATATAGCATTTAGGTCTCATTTATCTATAGCCATAGTTTCCCAGTGAATAACAAAATTGCTAAGAATTTTATTTTGTATGTGATTTCAGTTTCAGAAGCCAATCAATTTTGTGATATCGGTTCTACTATAGTAAAGATTATATATGAATCTAATTTTGGCTATGAATCTAATTTTCTTCTTCATGTTCTTATGACTGATTATGGACAACAACATACATTAAGATTATATGAGTTATTAATTACGCCCATCTTGAACTTGCTAATTTTCTAAATAAAAAGGTTTTAAACTATGAATCTAATTTTCTTTTTCATGTTCTTGATTATGACATGATTAAGGAGGACAACATGGAGGAGGCTTCTGGTAAGAAGTTCGAAACAGAAGATCAAACTGATTTAGAATGGAATATGGGAAGAATCAAAGACAGTATGAGATAACATTTCCTGCTATGCTTTCTAGGTTACAGCCTTTAGGTGCTGGATTGTGACACAGTCATTTGCTAGTCATATTAGCCAGCTAGATCTCTCTACCTTTGCTCTTACACAAACAATCCTTTTGCTTTAGTAATGGGATATTGGTAACTTCTTGCTTATATTTAATTTTCTTGTTGTGTATTTCTTGAATTCAGTTTATGCTTTGAAATATAGTTAGGCTTACTTCAATCATAAGGCTATATATGTTTGGTTATTATCTTGAGAGAAAATGCATGGTAAAAGAAAATAGAGAGAAAAAGTAGAAGGAAAGAGAAAAATGAAGGAATTAAAAATAGAGTTAGATTCAACGTGTTAATATTATTTACTACTTCAAACTCATTTTGTTTATTTTAATTCATCAATACAGATATTAATGGCATGTTTGTTTATAGTTTTTGAACACTGCTTTTGTTGTGACAAATAAGGAGAACAAGAAAACACATTTAGTTCTTTTTTTCTTTTTTTTCCTATGATAAACAGAAAATAAATTCGAATAATAAACGATTTTGAAAAGACCAAATAGTGTTACATGTGTTTTGAAAATAAGGCAAAAGCGTCTTGTAAATAATTTTAGAGTGTGTAAGTTTCTAAGTAATTTATTTGTATTTGATTTTCCTTGAGAGTTTTTATTAGATAATAAAATATAAGAAAATAATTTAATACTTAACATTTTTTTTCTTTCTTCAGTACTTTCTAGAAACCAAACAAGAGATTTTTTATATTTCACATTTCTCAATAGAACTATTTTCTTCTTTTTTTTCTCCTCTTCTTGTAGATGGGCATGTCAAGTGCAACAGAAACTCTCTGTGGGCAAGCATTTGGAGCAAAGCAATATCATATGATGGGTATATATCTGCAGAGATCATGGCTTGTTGATCTTACCATTGCCGCAATTATGACCCTTCAGAACCATCTGCTCTCCCATGCCAGGTGCTCAGCCAGGATGACGACATAGCCATAGCGACTAGAAGTTTCGCTTTATGGTTCCTTCCCTTTTCTCTACTTCCTTGTGTTGCTTTATGACCTTCCAAATGTTTTAAGCTCAACTCAAGAACATGATTGTAGCATGGCTATCTGCTTCTATTTGTGCTTCATGTTCCTATCCTGGCTTTTGTGATCAAATTAGACTTAGGGGTTCCTGGAGCAATGGCTTTGTGAGACATATCTTCTTGGTCTATGGCTATTGGAGAGTTTGTCTACGTTTTTGGAGGTTGGTGCCCTGAAACATGGAGAGGATTTAGCAGCGTTGCCTTCACTGATATATTGCCTGTTATAAAGCTCTCACTATCCTCCGGCTTTATGATTTAGTAATTAACCCCCATAAAAAATTTCTAGTTCTATATTTTTTCCCCTCTTGTACATATATACTTTATTCCTATTAACGAGAATCACCATGTCAAAACATTTATGATAACAATTTTAAATGAAATCTATTAAAGTTGGAAAAGTGGATAAGCATATATATTCTTATAATACATTTGGTAGAGTTTCCATATTGGCTTATGCCTTTGAATTGTAATCTATAGATCTTTAACATGCTTCTAAAGAAAATATAGAACATAAAAAGTCAACCTATAACTTGTTCAAAATGAAATTAGTATAACCAGCTGAATGATGTTGCACCCCCCTTTTACTTGGCACTAGAAACACACTTGTGTATAATAGTAAAGACACACATGGCTTCAGTGAGTAAGAGAGCGTTGGAATCCACTTGTTGTGAAGTTATTTGGCATCACGGAAACAAATTCTACAAGGTTTCTTGTTAATAGAATCACATAGACAAACATAATTGAGTAATATCTCCTACACTGGATATGAGAAGAAGTTCTTGTTGTTTTATATGTGTAGATTCTTCTTAAGCTTTTAGACACATTTTAAAGCTATGGAAGCCTCTTTCAGCTCATAGAAGAGAATATCTACACAATTGAATACAATTAAGTTGTTTAAAATGTTATCAAAGTTGATTCCCAAATTTGACATGGTAGTTTGTGTAGTCTTGTGGGTGATGTTCATGTGTTAAGCGCTCTGCAGTCCTATCAGACATAACGAGGAGATTGTGTCTTTATTGGGAATTTTTGTGACATTTCACATTTGATAAAGAGAAAGTTCCTAGTGTTATAAGCTTCTTTTAACCTCATAGATGTGTTTTTTAGAGTTCCTTGAGTTTAAAACGGACAATATTTACATGATTAGATAAGGATCATTACATTTCAAATCTATTGGATATTCTTAGAATCAACTAGGAATATACTTACCATCAAGCCCTATTAGGCTTAACTATAGGGAAACAAATCTGAACACTAACTAAACTCCTGTATGTAGTTAAGATAATATGTAACCTAAGAATGTATAAACCTGTGATAAAATATAACTATATAATTTTCGTGAAAACATCATATGGCACAAATTAAGATAAACTTAATATTCCCTAAAATAAATGAAACTGCAATTCAAGTTTTACTACTAAGCATTCAACAATTGATTGTTTTAACTAAATAAGATGGGATTTTGAAAGCAGAATTTTTATTTATTTTTACTAAATCATTCATTTTATTTACTTGAAATCTTCAACAGTTTAGAGGTATGAGTACAATGCTGTTGTACTCTTAGTAATGAGTATTTGAAAAAATGTATTGCCATCTCTGCTTTCTCAATTTAGTAAGGTTTATCTAATCTTATTTCTATTCATTTTATCCATTTTATCTTCATTTTCTCAACTAAGAAACACCGTTTTAATTTGTTGATTTTCAGTATCAATAGTAATACTTGGGAATTGATGCTATGTAGTTTCTAGGTGCCTCATGGTATGACTTCTACTATCTCAAAATCATTTCTCTCCTTAATTTCTCTCTAATGTTCCACTCCTTATTTCCTTCACAAAAATATTTCTTTATGGCTTTATTTGTATAGTGTGCGGGTAGCAAATGAATTAGGAAGGAAATACTAAAACTGCAAATTTTCTATCAAAGTCATCTTATGCAATTCAATATGTATTGGAGTATTCTTCTGGGTTTTTTGTGTTTAGTCTTTGGTCACAATGTAGTTTATATTTTACAAGTGACAAGAGTAGTGGCAACCGTTTTCAAGTCCGCATCCTCTTTCTCAATCTTGCTCAACAGTGTTCAACCAGTACTAATAGGCAAGTGTTTTGTTTCTTTAATAATAATAGTCATTATTATTTCCACATTGTTTGTAGATATAATAGAGGAATTTTATACCTTCAGAACAATATATTTAATTAATTGATAGAGAAAATTGAAATTATTTCTTAATCTTGAACTCTTCTTATACTAGGCTTTTCCGATATTTGCTTAAAACATAATAAAATTCCATCAATCGACAAGGTTGAGAAATAATCCTAAATTGATCTAATGTACTTTTTGCCTAAAATTTTGAAAACCTTACATTTTAATTGAAAATGTTTCTTGAAGAAACTCTTTCTAAAGTTTCATGTATTATGAATATAAATGAAAGTGTTTCTTAAAAAGACATTTTCTAATATTTCAGAAATTAAAAATTTACACTGAAAATGTCTTTTCAAATAACACCTTTACTTTTTTTAATTTCCATCCTCATGAAAGTTATGAGATTATTTTTCAAACCATACTTTTTTAGTTTATTTTTGAAATTTTATATTATTTTCTAAAACTCTCCTTCTTAGCAGGGGTGGCTATTGGTGCTGGTTGGCAAGGAGCAGTTGGTATTGTTAATGTTGTTTGCTATTATGCTATTGGGATCCCAATAGGAGCTTTACTAGCTTATGTGGCTAATCTTTCAGTTAGGGTAAGAGTTATGCTTTTATGTCAAAATTTTATTATCTTTATTAGTAAAAATATGTTACATATATTGAATTTAGTGACATTTGATTTGTATTGAGTTTTGACTCATTTGATTCCATATTTTAACAGTGTTATGTTGAATTTCTTCTTTGATTTTACAGGGTGTATGGGTTGGAGTATTATGCGGAGTAAGGGATGGTGCAAACACTTGCCCTCATCAAATGTAAACTTGGAAGAGCTAATTGGGATAGACAATTAAATATGAGAAGAAAAAAATGAATTTGTATTGTAAAGAATGAAAATGTAGAACTAGTTTATTAAAACACTTTCATTAAACACAAAATATTTTAATTTTGATAAGAAATTGAGTATTTAGGTGTTATACGTTAATAAGTACTAAATTTTCTTTCAGGTTAAAGAGACGTCAGAACATCTTAACAACTGGTTTTAGGTCTTCAGAAGAATCAGACCAAAACTCCTCAAGCATGAAAGGTAGACCATACGAATGCTAATTTCGAGTCAAAATATGGAGAAGGGAAGAAATTGATTTTACGAGATAATGATTTTCTTTACATTCGGAATACTAAACAAATTGGTCATCCAGTTTATGTAGATATTAAATATTGGAAAATAGTTTTGATTATTACTTTGAGATAATATTCAGGCCAGAGTAAGAAATTGACAAGTGAAGTTTATTATCTTCAAGGCTAGCAAAAGTAGACTAAGCATATTATTCTTTTTCTCTTATTGTTTTCATGTTTATCAACACTCGTTACTTTTTAATTTTACTAGAGTATGACATTTTATATTATTTGAAGTTTAATGACCTAATTTCGCCGGACTTATGATTTTTGGGATCTATACTAATAGAAAGGTGGGTTTAACCCTATACTAAAAGTACGTATTCATGCAAAGTTTTCCCTTTTTAAGGTTTCAATATAAATTCGTTTGTTCGTGTTTCTTTTTTCGTTTTCCTTAACATATGATAAATTTTCCTCAATAAAAAGCTAGAAACCAAATATTCAAAAAAGTGGCAAATCACCTATGAGCTACCCATATTTTAACGAACTAATAATGTGGTAAAAAGGTGTCCCTCTGGTGTTGTAGATATCCTTAATAATTTAATCACAACATTTAAGTTTATAGTCACGTTTAAGCTGCGACTAATTACACTGCTTATAATATTAGTTCAAGATTGCATTTAATTTAGTATGCTTTCACACCACTAGAAATGATTCTTTCAGAAAATCATTGAAAAAATTATTTTCTAGATAGCTAGTCTTAAAAAAACATGGTTTAAAATTTATAACACATTGAAGAATTGAAGAAAAATGTTGAAATCTATAGTATAACTAGAAAGATTCAGAAGCTGAATATAGCTTTTTAACTTTCAAGATTGACTCCTAAAAATAGATTAGTATTGTTGGAGATATAAGTCAGTATGGTCTCAGGCAAAAATAAATTGCATGTTTTCCAGTAACAAAATTTTATGTCACACATTGTTATTGCACGAGTTAATTTGGTAGATCAAGTTGTTTGACAAAACATACCTTATTTAGTCAACACGGATTCTAGATCAAAATATTCTACATATCAAAGATATTATAGATGAATAAGGAAAGACTAGAGAGTGATATTGGGCAAATCAAATCTGAAAATTCAAATCATGTTGTTAGTTTCTATGGGAGGAAGATATCTCATTGTGATGATTATGGGAATAAAATCAGGATCTTACAATTGCCGTATTGGGATTGATTATGAAACATAAAGATACTGAATATTGATATTAAATAGGGGACACGATTTGGAAGCAAAGATAAGAAGCACATGCAAAGAATAGGCGTTTTGCTGTGAATGCATATTGCAAGTAGTGCTTAACTCTCTTAATGTTAGGCAGAATTGCCATATGACTTGAATGATATTTTGGAAGCAGGGAGTCTAGATGTTGTTGTTAGGGGAAAGAGTTCAACTCTAAAGTATTGCTCTCTTTCAAATAAATGAAAACTGTACTTTAAAATACTCTTGCTAATATTAAATTTTAGTGATAGTGTTATGACTCACTTTTGCATTGTCGCTAAAATATTATGTCAGTAAGAGTAAAATAAAATAAACTTAATTCAAAAGATTAATGAAAATTTAGAATTATAGAAAATATTCGTTGCATTAAAATTTAACTTATTCAACCATAAAATAGATAATTAAATTAAATTAGAAAAAAATAAAATCAGAAAATATAACTAAAAGGCTTATTAATATGCAATGTTTTAAAAATAAGATTGATTATTGACCGAAAAGTTAGCCGTTCCATAGTTCCAGCTGGTTGACTATATTGATCGACTTGCAAACCAATTTTGTTGTGATTCCCGGGACATCGGCGCAATGTGAACTGCCAAAGGGCGGTCGACGGTAGTGGGCCGGCCGCCTCTCCGATGATTAAGTCGGCAATATGGAGGAAGAAGGAGAGGTTGAGATAATGGGAATTGCATACGCAGCCCCTATTACCGTGGGGATCTTCCCGATTTATAGGGTTCGATTCCCCAGTCTAGTTCTTATTTTAGGAATAATATTTGTTTTTCGCTATGAAGGATTATCCTTCCAAATAAAGGATTTTACAAATTAGGGAATTCAGGGATAAATATATACTTTGTGTATTTTCATATGGTGGTGAGTAGTGGCTAGGGGACTGGGATCCCTGCACGGGTTTTTAGGACTACAATGCGTGGGTTCTTATATGGGTTACTAATTCTTAAGCACCTTAAAGCACCTCATGGCAAAAACTAGCAGCAAGCTGTCTGAAATACTAAGCTATTAAATTAGGTGGGTTTATTGGGACAAGAAAGTCAGTGATTCTAATTGCCCCTTTTTCGGTGAAGGTTGATGCTTCTTGATTAGGAAAAATACGGTGCTTTAGACCAGTGGGAGAAATTTGAAGGGGTGGGAGAATTAATCTGCGTCCATTAGGCATGTTTGGATATAAAGTCGCGTGTGGTACCGCGTTTCCCAACACCGGTCATTGCTCGAGGTCAGCGAGAGGGAACCTGGCAGGCCCCTCTTGTCGATGAAGAACTGCAGGAGTTAGGCTCAGCCCTTTTCCTTATGTAGCTCCTATCATACCGTTTGTTTGTTGCCCGGAGAGTCGTTGGGGGTGGATATTTTGTTTTTGCTGATATTTTGAAGGAAGTCGATCTTGGGTAGCTCTTCCCAAATGGGGTCAGCTCGAAAGCCTCGAGCTGAGATCGCTGAAGGGGCCTTATTAGCTTCGTCTGGCCTGATCAATCACCTTTGAGGAACAAGGCGAGCACACTTGAGACGGTGAAGAAAGAAAGCACAAGCTTAGAGTCACAGTCTGGCCTTTATAAATTGCCAGACGGCTTAAAGCCAGAAGTCTAGCACTAAGAAAGTGTCAGACGACTTAGAGCTATTAGTCTGGCATTAAGGAAGTGTCAGACAGCTTGGGCATTTAGTGTCATCCGTACTTTAATCTGAGCCGGCTTGGAATTAGCCATGCGGGTCGGATCCGGCATTAAGCGCGGACTTTGAATCTGCGGCGGTTGGAGCATTAGCCATGCCCAGGCATGGCGGACCAGTCATGTAGCGCCATCGGGCTTTATTACGAGCCGGTAGGCATTAGCCATACCACACGGATGGGCATTTGCTTCCATTAGGACTTTGTCTGCCGGCTGAGCATTAGCCATGCCGAGTATGGCGGACCGGTCGTATAACGCCATCCGAGGGCTTCTATGAGCGGCTGGGCGCATTAGCCATGCGGGTATGGCGAGACCAGGTCATGTAAGCGCCATCCAGGACTTTAATGAAGCGAAATTTTAGGCGCCTTCATGTCGAGGTGGGGATGAGCATTGGCGCCATCGGGACTTTAATGCAATGCTTGTCGGGCGTTAGCCATTCGGGCATGGCGGACAGGTCATCTTGGCGCCATCCGGGGCTTTATTATGAAATTTGTGGGCGATAACCATGTCGGGTAGGACGGTCATGTGGCATCATCGGGCTTTTGTGCAGTCATTTGGGCATTAACCATGCCGGGCCGGACAAGTTATGTAGCGCCATCCAGGACTTTATTACGAGGTTGGTGAGGTCTTCATCTTGGGTCGGACGGTCATGGAGCGCCATCGGTTTTATTACGAGCCAATTTGGGTACTAACCATCTTGGTCGGATAGGGCATTCGCGTGTCGGACTTTAATACGGCCCGGTAGGCGTCAACAATGGGCGAATAGGGCATTCGCGCCATCGGACTTTAATGAGTAAATTTGGATATTAACCATGTCGGGCCGGATAGGGCATTTAGCGCCATCCGGACTTTAATATGAGCTGACTGGATATTAACCATGCTGGGTCGGATAGGGCATTTAGCACCATCCGGACTTTAATATGAGCCGGCTAGATATTAACCATCTCGGTCGGGCCGGATCATGTAGCGCCCGTCACGGGCTTTATTACGAGCGGTTGAGTACTAACCATGTTGGGCGGATAGAATGTTAAGCGCCATCCAGGACTTTAATATGGCCGTGGATATTAACCATCTTGGGCAGACAGATCATATAGTGTCGTCAGGGCTTTTAGATGCGAGCGAGTTGGGTATTCACCATCTTGGTCGGATAGGGCATTTGCGCCATCCGGACTTTAATATGAACTCTTTGAGCGTGCGATGTCGGGCCAGTCATAGCATTAGCGTCATCGGGACTTTAATATGAAGCCAATTTGGATAATATTAACCATGCTAGGCCGGATAGGGCATTTAGCGCCATCCGAACTTTGGAATTGACTAGCTAGATATTTATCTATGCTGGCGGAATGAGTAATTTTCTTTGCACCACTCGGACTTTGTTGACCGACTAGATGTGATCTATCTTTGAGTTTGAATAATGGAGTTCCTATGCACGGTTTTTCGTTGACTAGCTAGAAGTTATCTAGGTACAGGTAGGGGAAGGTCGTTTTACTCGCCACAGACTTATTTGATCGGCTAGTGTGATCGCTGGGCGGACAAGTTAGTTTCTGTCTTGGACTTTGGAAATTTGACCGATAGATGTAATCTATCTTTGGGCGAGCCGAGCATTTATTGCGCCGCGGACACCCAATTTGACCAGCTAGATGTGATCTATCTTTGGGCGGGCCAGTCGATTTCTGCGCCACCGGACTTTGGGATTTGACCCGGCTAGATGTTATCTATGCTAGGCGCAGGCGGAGTCATTTCTTCAACGCCACCGAACTTTTAATTTGACGGCTAGATCTTGATCTATCTTTGGCGAGATAGTCATTTTACGCATCATCAGAACTTTTATATGGGCGGTTAGATGTAATCTATCTGGGCAGACCCAGTCATTTATTGCTCCATCACGGACTTTTATAGTGAGGTATTGCAAAGGTGATAGAGGATATTTTAAGGCTTTGGTATTAATGCCTCTTCTGGGTTTTACAGTTTCTAGATCCGGGTATAACATTAGTCCAGCATGAGAGAAAACTTACAGCTCCTTCTTGTTCCTTCTTCTTCCTCTTCCTACCTTGACGCCAATAAAGGAATTTATCTTCTGGCGGTTGGATCACAGGGTTGCATGACATTGCGACTACCCCGAACGAATCAGATGTGGAATGGGGGATCAATCGAGCTCCAAATGACGAGGGCTCTTTGGACCGGTAGATTGGAACTGACTCTTGCCAATCGTCGGCGAGACTTTTTGTTCGATTTCCACAGACGGCGCCAATTGTAAGAACCAATTTTGTTAAGCTTGATCTATAAGGGCATCTGACGCAATGCGAACACTGCAAAAGGCGATCCGAATTTGTGGTGGGTCGTAGATCTCTCCGATGATTAAATTATTGTCTGGAGAGGAAGAAGGATGAGGTTGAGATAATAGGAATTGCATACCTTCTTCTGTGGGGGATCTTCCTAATTTATAGGGTTCGGTTCCCAAATCTTTGTTCTTATTTTAGGAATAATATTTTTTTTTTCCTTATGAATGATTATTCTTCCAAATAAAGGATTTAGAAATTAGGAAATTCGAGGGATAAATATATACTTTAAGTATTTTCCCATATGTAGTGAGGTGGCGTTTGGGGGGACTCGGGATCCGCGGGTTTAGGGCCCATACTGTCTGAGTGGGTTCCGTATGGTTTTAGTGTAATGGGTACCTTGGGCGCTCATGAGGCGAGTACGCTTGATGAGCACAATGCGATGATTGGGCTATTAATTAGTGAGTTTGGGTCTAGCGAAGTAGTACCCACCAAACTGTTTAAAAACTTATATATTTTTAACTATTTAATCTTTATATTAATGAACTTAAATAAATCAAATAAGTTGAAATTAGTAAATACTCATATATTACATTTAATTATATATATTTTATTTTCCTAAATTTTTCTTTCCTTCTACTTTCTTTCTATTTTTTCTCTCTTACATTTTCTCTCAAATTTTCTAGAAACCGAACATAAGTAGAAAAACATGCTAAAGAAAATGTTCTTCTCATGGAAAAAATTATTTTCTTTCTTTCACATTTTTCTCTCAAATTTTGTAGGAACCGAACATTAGCGGAAAACCATAATAAAGAAAATATTTGTGTATGTTTGACTAATCATGGAAAAAATTATATAATACTAAAAGTAATTGGAAATTTATATCTTCATAAATTGACTGGTTGGTAATCGAATAGTTAAATTAAGTTAAATAGATTTGAAATGGTGATAAAAATATTTTTAATAAATTTAAATTGAAGTAGTACAACCCTAGCTCCCTTTAATTAGTTTGAAAGTCTAAATCTAAAAACCATTATCTGCATAAAATAATGCATGCATTGGATGCCGAACAACCCACCATATAAAAATCAAGATTAGTTTCAATGTCTACAACTAGAGAACCATATTATCTACACTTAAAATAATACATGCATGCATTGGAAATATATATATATATATTAAAAATGCATACATGATCTTCATATTAGCTATATAAAATTACTACCATACCTCTGAATGCGAGAGAGAGAATAAATTATCTACATAAAATAATACATGCATGCATGGAAATGTATAGATATATATATATATATATATATATATATATATATATATATATATAAATTGCATACATATATTTAAAATTACTACCACACCTCTGAATCACTCTTGAGGAGAGAGAGAGAGAAAGGAGGAGATGTATAGATTTGCATCATAAATGCATTACAAGGTTATAGAAATGTATTAAAAATGAATGCTTATTCTTTACGTTAGGCAGACTAAATTACAATCATACTTCTGAATCATTTTTAGAAGTGATATTACCAATAAAACCCAGATGGGGTATCTAGTTTTTTTTTCTTTTTTTTTTTAATAAAATATTGGTTGGATTGATTTGTTTTTGATAAATATATATGTCTACAACTGTCACTCTGACTTGCACATTCCTAAAGTACAGGTTTGGCAAGTTGTTGGTTCCACTAATTTGACTGATCCTGGAATGAAGACTACAACCAAGATAGCATCCATTAATTTGAGCATAGCATCTTTTTGGTCCTTATTTTGATAAAAAGAAATGCTTCTTTTTAACTGAAGTTGTTAACTTAAAAATATATGCTTGAAACAACAAACAAAGATTGTGGGGAGAAAATCCACAGTTTTGGTTTTATTACATTTTCTTTGAATCGATTTCAGACTCATAGATTTAGCTAAGTTTCTATTTTAATTAATGCTAACCTTTAAGTAGTGTATTGCAGAAAGAGTGTAACTGAAGAAGCTTATGAAAAAGAAAAATAAGAAGAGTAAACAAAAAAAATTTAAGGCATTCCTACAAACAGTATATCCTTGGAGGAGAAGATGAATCTATGCACTTCTATGGTAGTGCATTTCAGAATAAAAGTTAGTATTTCAATGAATAAGAATTCTCTGCAAATTTTATATGTTTAATGGTGTTAGAACCCATTGCTTATCTATCAGATCAAACTGACGTCAAGGCTTTCGTTTTCTTCTTCTTTATTCTACTTATTTGTTGCAAGCTGGTACACAAACAACCAGTCCTTCCTTAACCTAAATATGCTTTCCTAGGCTGCTCTTCCATCACGTGTTGAAGCATCTTTGACAGTGCTGTTCAAAGTTTTATCACTTCCTCATATTACTTACTCTGCTGTACACACTTCATCAGGTGATAAGCTCTCAAGTGGTGCTTCTAGAACATTATGCAGTCCATGTGCACCTCAAGTCACGCTCTCCTCACCTGTTGCCAACCTACTGAGACTTATGATACACCTCAAAGCACTGAAACTCTCCTGTAAAAGACTGAAACTAGTATGAAATATGTATTTTGTTTATAAGCATTTGTTCGATGAAAAAAATTCGGAAGGCTTGAGATCTCTGGTTAAAGTCTCTTTTCCGTGCCCTCTGTGTTGGGATTGTGAGTGACTGTGAAATATTACAATGATAATGTTTTTGAGTGTGTTTAACGATCCACGCTGTAATTGATATGACAGTCTGAGGTGGCAGTCTCGATCATGAAATCAAATGAGCAGCAGGTGGCTGTAGCGCTAGGCAAAGTGTCCGTTGACTCTGGAGTCGGCCGCGGAGCGTCTGTTGTCTCGTATAAGGACCATACACAGTATAAATGCCTCTTGGCTCATAAACCAATACTCATAAAAACCAATATTTTATACAAAATGATTTATTTACAATTGTTTTTTATTACAATTTACACTAAACTGGGTCTCTTGCCCAGAATTTTACAAAAAAAAAAAACAAGATAAGGCCAATTTGGCCATTTTCTTAAGCTTCTAGGCTGGGATGCTTCCGTCCCAAGTCGTCTTCGATTGCACAGAAAAATATATTCCCAGGCAGGTGAGCAATGCCTGATGGTAAATTTCCTAGCAGGATTCTTTCACATTTAAGTGCACAATGCAATGGCACAACAACATTCAACACATGCTAATATATCACTCATGCATATTTTAACAAAATTAATTCGCATCTGACATATTTATTCAATTTATGACCCAATAACGTAAGATTAGCCTCGCATGAGGCAAAAGGCACGTCAGCGATCCATCTTGGGCGCCCACAACATCACCTGGTATGTTATTTTCTCATGGCAGCCAACGCACCACACGGATCAAGCAAAAGCGGTCAGGTGAATTTCTGTCGAACCATTCGGGGATTTATTCCTGCAGTGCAAATCTTTTGGAGCAGAAGCCAAACCATCCGGGCCTCGACAAATCCTATCCATTACATGGCCCTTAAACAAAAAGTAAAGCAAGTAGGAGAAAAACCCCTACCTTTACGGAGTTTGTCGAAACTCCCCAAAACTAGTACCCACGTGTAGTCCTTGTCGTGGGGAGCAACTTTGCTTCTTGCCTCGTCGAAGCTCGCAGGTTCCATCGCCGGAAATTCTAGAGAGAAGTGAGAGCTTCTCTCTCTAAAAAATCTCCCTCTCTCTCCGTTGGCCTCCCTCTCTCTCTTTCCCTCTCCCAAAGCGGTTGGGTGGTGGTCGAAGTGTATCCTCTCCTTGCCAAGTGTCAAGCTTCCATTGGCTCGTGGGATTACACCCTTATCCTTATCCATCTATTTGATTTCATACAATGGCGTGATCTGTATGTCACATGTAGTACAGCCAGGCTCAATGTTTGACTCCATAGAGCGACGTGGCGCCTCTTGACATCATAAAGTCTTGAGTGTCCGTGACTCGTCGCCAGCGTGAAATTTCGGTATGCCGGAGTCGACGAAATTCAATGGTAGTAGATTGGCGGCGGTGCGGCAGTGAAGTCCGTTTTGTCATTCGAGATCTAGAAAAATTCCGGATTTTGACCGAAATTACCATTTTATCCTTCCTTAGGAAATCTAGATTTCCGGGGTCTCACAATGGCAATGCCAATCCTTGAAATTATAATTAGTTGGGTGGTTGTGCCAATCCATGGAAATGTAAATAAGCAGTTTTGGAGTCTGGGCCAATCCACATAATAAAAGCAACAAATTGGTGGTTATGCCAACCTTCAGGAAATGAAAGTGCAGTTGGATGGCTAAGCCAATCTTTAGTGAATAAGATGATAAGATAATAACATGGTAAAACCCTCAGAATGAGGGAAACATTCATGGGGGAAATCCGAGAAAATAATCCATTATAAGATAAAACTGACACAAGATGTCACACACCTAGGATACGCTCACAATCCTCTCAGTTTACCTCTCAATACTCTCTCTGTGAAGTACTATGTTTCTTGCCACTCTCCCCGGTGTGATAACCCCATCTGTTTCACACTTATTCTTTCAACTCTCTGTGATTGAAAGAATGATCTTTGGAACTCTTTCTAATCTCCTGAAATTTCCATTTGATTATGTTCCTCGAGAACTCACATTTATATAAGCAAGAGTTTGATCCTCGAATGGACTTCATTGGTTGAAATGGAAATCAATTTCATTGGTGGAACAAAGGTCAATTCTCATCCATACGAATATGGTGCGACGTGGAAAAATGTTCTCTAAAGAAGTGCTTCTTGTTGCGGCAACATTTATGAAGTACAGACCCACAAATCTCCTCTGAGCACAAATACGACGGAAACAAATGAAGGTGAGAGTCTTCTTGACTCCTTAATGGAGCTCATGCTCGTGTTTTGATACATTGTGCCATTTTTCCTTTTGTAATGACCTTCGTCATCATATCAGTAGTATTCTCGTTAGTGTGGATATTTCTTATTTGGAATAGTTGTTCTTCAATTGCCTTCCTCATCCAATGATATCTCACATCTATGTGCTTCGTCCTTGCATGATACAGAGTGTTCTTACTTAAATCTGCTCGCATACAGCTATCACAATGTACTATGTAGTCTCTCTGTTTTAAATCGAGTTCTTGAAGAAACTGCTTCATCCATAGCATCTCTTTTCCAGTTTCAGTAGCTGCAATATACTCTACTTTTGTAGTAGATAGTGAAACACACTTTTCTTCTTTGGCTTGTCATGATATAGCTACCCCTACAAATGTAAATAAGTACCCAGAAGTAGATTTTCTACAATTTAGGTCTCCGACCATATCAAAATCAGTATAACCTTCAAGAGATGGTTTTGATCCCCCAAAACTTAAACATACCTTTGAGGTGCTTATGAGATATCTAAAGATCCATTTCACTACCTCCCAATGTGCTTTACCAGGATTTACTAGGAATCTACTTACAACTCCAACTGCATGAGATATATCTAAACATGTACACCATAGCATACATCGGACTTTGTTCGATGAGTAGGAATGATGGCATTTCGCCTTTTTCTTTCTCCGTAGATAAATAAAGCCTCTTATAGCTTGAAATGTCAAGCTAGTGGTGTAAGAGAGCTAGCTTTGAATTTCATATTGAACCTTTCCAACATCAGGTTCAATATATATCATTCTGTGAAACAACCACAATTTATACCTTCTATCGCGGAATCTCATTCCCAGAGATATGCTTTACACATTAAAATCCTTCATGACAAACGTCTTTGATAATTCTTTTTTAACTTTTGGATTATATCGACATCCTAACCCACAATCAACATATCATCAAAATATAATAGGAGAATAGCGTTTATCGTGAATCTCGACATGCTTTTAGGATCTGCAAATGTCCTTTTATACTCATTTCGTCATGAAAGTCGGATTTCTTATACAATAGTAGGCGCCTATTTAAGTCCGTATAGACTTTCTTTAACTTATAGACAATATTCTCCTTCCCTTTCACTTTGAAGCTTTTAGTTTGCTCCATAAAGATCCTTCATCAAGATCACCATGCGAAATGCGATCCATAACATCGAGTTGCTCCAATTCGAAATTCATATTATTTTATGATCCTAATTATAACTTTCGAATAGAACACATTTTCACAACAAGTGAAAATTTTTCATCAAAGTCAATACCTTGCTTTTGACTGAAACCTTTCACTACTAGACAAGCGTTGTACTTCAACAGCTTCTCATTGTCATTATTTAGCTTAAACACCCATTTATTCTTGATACTTTTCACCACTTTTTTTTAGCGATTACATCAACTCGTAGGTATTATTTTTCCATAAGGAGTTCATCTCTTCTCGCCTGGCTTTTATCCAATAGTCTTTGTCTTTGTGAGACTGTACTTCTTGGAAGCTTTCAGGCTCCTCTTTATCAACAATTAGAATATACTTTGAACTTGGATACCTTGAAGATGGCTTATTACTATTTGGTTGTCATCTCGACTAAGATCCTTCTTCTATTGTAGACATTTATACCACGATCAACACCTCCTATCCACTATCATCACCACTTTCTTCCTCCTCGATATTTGCTTCTTGAGTTCCATCTGGATTCAGTTGAGACATCTTGTTTCATTAGTGGCACTTTCTAATGAAGTTTATTCCCAGTGCTGAATGCGCGTCTTCATATGAGCTTTGCACCACTCACATTTTTTCTCCATACTCTTCAATGGTTTTGTTCATGAAACCACAGTGTCTGCCGACTACTCTTCTTCTCACGAATCCCGTAGCCTATAGCTGAACTCCTCATCTCCATATCTGATGAAGATGCACGAGGTTGCTTTATCATTAAGCTTCGATCTTTGCTCCTTTGTACATGCATGAATGCTTTGCATCTAAACACCTTCAAGTAACAGTATGGAATGTCTTTTCCCATCCAAACTCTTTGAGGAATATCAAAGTCCAAAGGAACTGATGACGATCTGTTGATCAGGTAGATTGCAGTGTTAACAACTTCACCTCAAAATGACTTAGGAAGTTTAGCCAATTTTAACATGCACCGGATTTTTCCACAATGGTCTTATTCATCCTCTCTGCAACACCGTTGTGCTATGGTGTACCAGGAACCGTCTTCTAGTGCCTAATTCCATGCTTTGAGCAATATTCTTTGAACTCCTTAGATATGTATTCTCCATGATGCTCCCGATTGGAAATTAAACAGTTTCCGTCTCTCCACCATGGCATGGAATTTTTGAAAATATTGGAATACCTAACTTTTTGTATGCAACAGGTATACCCATGTCTTTTGTGAAGCATTGTCAATGAAAGTAACAAAGTATTTGTTACCACTAGTGAATCTACCTCCATAGGTCCTCAAACATCACAATATACTAATTCAGATTCTCAGATTTTTAGTGGAGTTCCTTCGGAATGATACTTTGTGTTAACTTTCCAAATAAGCAATAGTCACAAGGGTTTGATGATTTGTCTTTGATATAGGAATGAGGAATTTGTGCAATAAGAAGTTATGGCCCTTCTCGCTCATGCGTGCTGGCCGCTTATGCCCATGAATCTAGAGATGTATCATCATCAGCAATTTGCATTTATGTCTCTGCACACCTTTGCTTGTGTCTTGTACAACGAACAACATAATTTGCCTCGTGCCAACAATGATCCCTTGGTGAGCTTCCAATTGCCATTATTGATAAAGTGATTGTATCCATCCTTGTCTAGCATATGAAATCATGTTGAAGCCTTGAATCTGGAATGTATGTACATCTTTCAGCATTAAAGTGCACCCCATGTACTTGTTGTATACGGATGTCTTACCGAAATCCCAAGTGATGGGAAATACTTTTGTTTCCCATCTTCACCGTGCCAAAGTCTCCTGCTTTGTATGTTGAGAAATATTCCTTTTTAGGAATGCAATGGTATGATGCTACTAAGTCCACTACCCACTTGACATCTTGTTCTACTACATAATGACAATCTTCTTAATTATAGTAAGGTCACCTCATTATCAATTGCTTGTTGTAGCGGTAGTATTTTTAAATCTTCCTACTTCTAGCTCTTGTCATATCTTGCTTTAGAGATTTTGCAGTTCCTTTTCATGTGGCCTATTTTGCCACAATGACAACACTATTTCCCTCTAGACTTGGATCACGCCTCTTGACTTGTATGCCTGAATGATTCCTTTGCTTTGCTTGACCCACTTGTTCTCTATGACAAAGGCATGTGTGTCATTTTCCACAAAGTCCTTCCTTCGATTTTCTTCATTTAATAGGCTATTTATGACCGTAGCCAACGTGATTTTTCCTTCTAGGGCTGAATTTCCCAAAGACACCACTAAAGTGTTCCAACTGTTTAGTAATGAGTCGAGTAGCAAGCATGCTCGGGTCTCATCATCGTGAGAGACACTGCAGATAATTTAATGTGATCACATTCCTTGCGACCATTCAGATGCTCAACAATTGATTAACCTTCCTTGAGCTTCAAATTCATTAGCTTTCGCATAAAGAAAATCTTTGCTTGTGCGGTCTTTGTCTCGTACATGCACTACAAGAAAAAGGGTCTTCATTGACAGTTTTTCACCGTCAAGATAAGGGATATATGTCAAGATAGATAGGTATATGCATATGTCATCTAGCACTTGGTATCAAGAAGGAGTGAAAGGTAGCTTGACATATGCATATGTCAAGATTTAGTTAAATATGTGTGAACAGTGATGACTCACTATTTTGTGAAGATTATATTCAATATATATCAAACTTGAGTATCAAATATAATTTTACAAATATCAATGATGGTTTTTTTTTTTTCAAAGTTAAATTTTTAATATGTTAAGGTTCCTTTGCTTTATGTCAAGGAATATAGTTTATTTTTTGTTAAAATTTATTTATTCATATATCAAAGAAATTATTTCATTCTATGTCAAGGTTGCATATGGAATATGTCAAAAACTTAACTTGTTGCCAAAATGATTTGAATCCAAACTAAACTTATTGCAAAATTGAATCTATTATCAAAACTCAATATTAACTTTTATATCATAGAACAAAAATCTAAGTATCAAAACTAATATATATATATATATATATATATATATATATATATATATATATATATATATATATATATATATATAGTAATTTCAATTATCACAGTACATAAAATATATACAAACATGTAGCCAAATATATTGAAATAAAAGAAAAACCTTAACAATTACATGATCTTCCATTGCCATCAAATATATCAAACAAAAAAAAAAAGCTAATATGTACTTAAAAATCCAATAGTTATACATGATATAAATTCTTCAAGATCTATTTATGAAACTACATTTAGTACCACAATCATCTACTATTCTTTTTATGATAATATTCTGATTAATTGTATTTAAAGATTAATAAAAAAACGATAAATATATTGATAATTACAGTCAAACTATTGTTTATAGTATATTTATCAAATATTTACTTAACATCAGACAAGAAAAAATAAACATTACATATATGTTTATATGGATTAAGTTTATTAGTTCAGTAATAAGAAAGTTTATGTTTGGTGTACAATAGTTTTACTTAACCCTCATATAGAAATATGGAAAAACTGAAAATATTTGTTTTTATCATTTGTATTAGAGGTTTATTCAAAGATCGTAAAACATGTGCCCAAGTATATACCGTGTATCACAACCAGCCTAGTAGCCATATAATATTGTACTCTTATAAAATATATCCAAAAAATAGTGATAGATATTTACCCAAAAATTCAATTGTTGTATATTAACATGCAAAAACTTATACTCTAAAAATTACAAATTTACAAATGTCATTCAACCTCTTGCAAGTAAGAAAAAACAATATTACTTTATATTTATATTAAAAAAAGATATAAGCATTTACCCAAATGTATTCACAAACAACCTAACAACCATACATGATCTTCTACTCTTATCAAATATAAGGGGGGAAAATGAAAGAAGACATAAATATTTACCCATAAATTTAGTAGTTGTAGATGATGACTAGAACTTATGCATGATCTTGCACTCTAAAAACTACAATTATTGCAAATGTCACCTTATCTTCCAAGTAAGAAAAAACAATATTAGTTTATGTATAGATTTGAATGCTTTAAATTAAAAATATATAAACTATATTCAAATATATCAAAAAAAAAAATGTAATGATATATTTTAGGAAGAAAAGAAAATCTAGATAATGTACCTAAAAATATCAAAAATAATTTATACCTCTACATGATAGCAAGAATATATATATATGATTTTGCACTCTCAAAATGCACTTATACGCAAATGTCTTAACATGTATTTGTAGATGAGTAAAAACTACATTAATTTAAGTTTATATTTGAAAACTTACTAAAATATATTAATATGTACCAAAATTATGAAAAAAGAACCTAGTAAATATATATAATTAAAAAAAAAAAAACTATGTATGAACTTGTACCTTCATCACAATAAGATGTAGATATGTACCCAAAAGTATCCAAAAATCCAATATCTATACATGACAACAAGATCTTATGCATGATCACATGTCTCAAATTATAAATAAATTTACAAAATGTAAATTTATTTGCCTTAGTAGGAAAATGCAGCTTTGATAATTTAAATTTATGTTTGGAAATTTTATTAAAAAAATTATAAATTCACATACCCACTATACTTAATCTAAGATAAGAGTGGTAAAAAATGGGACGCTCATTCAAATCTCGCCATCTTAACTTGTCTCGTGAGTAGGTTTTTTTTCATTCAAACTAAAATATATAAGAGAAAAATATGTTAATATGTTGAATTAAATATATATTACAAGTTCTTATGCACTTATGACAATACATGGTAATAGCTTTGAGATGTTAAGAAACTTCTATTTGCAATTATATCTCACATGTATCACATGAAAAAATATTCGTACATGACACCATCCAACTGTTTGGGCCCCTACGAGGAAAATTATATCAACAAATTTTCATTATCAAATATGACATCATATAAACTTAGTTAATTTTCATCTTCATTTTATAAGAATAATGAATGACATAATATTAGTTTAAAGCAAAAATTACACCTAAATGAAGTCAATACATATATAACATAATATCCTAGAGTTAGTAGAGGACCCTAAGCTCCCATGTTTCAGATTTTGAGGATTCAATTGGGTTTATAAAATGTGAAGTTATAAGAATGTCAAACAATATACACATGTAAAATATAGATAAAAAAAAAAAAGAAATACATGAAGACAATGATTAATTATATTTATTAAGAATGGTGATTCTCTTTTAAAAAATGTAATCATTCAATTTTGTCTATTGTGATAATATCCCGTATAAAATATCATGATTTTTAAGGTTTCATTGGGTATATCATAATCAAGTTTTAAGAGTAGTCATCAATAACATATTTAGAAATACGTGGTATTGACGTCAAAATGTAACGTGGAGCTCTTCAGTAGAGAAATATACATGCTGAGATCTACACAATTAGAAATGGAGTATAATTAACTGACTCCACGACCTCCATGCTCTCCTACCCCAACGTTGTTTCCACTTTTGATTATAATTTGTCAATTTAATCTAATTTGTATTATAAATTCAAAATAATATATTTTTATATAAGACACCTGAATTTGTATATGAGATACATGAATTTTGATATATTTAAACTGAAAAGTAACGAAAAAAACTATTAAAAAGTTGAGATATTAAAAAATATTTATTATCTCAATTTTCATAATTTTTAAAACTAATTTTTTAAAATATAAGATAAATTTGAATTCTTTTTCTACATCAGCTAGCATTTTTTTATATAGGGGTTTATTAATACATTCTATATTTATAAAACAAAAAATAAGATATGTGACTCTGATTTTTCTTTTAAATTAAGAAGGTAATAATTTACCTAATGATAGAAAAACTGTATTTTATACTGTTAGAATCTTATTTTTCATACTTGCATATAAAATTAAATGTTGAAATAAAAAATTAATTTTCAAATAATTTATTTTCAATTTTTGATTCAACTCAGGGTTAAAATATAAAATCTCCTTGGTAGTTTTTAATAATTCATTTTATATTTTTGTGTAAAAAGTATAAAGTTATAAATAAAATTAAATATTTTAAAACAGTTATACATATACTTCCTTTTATACTCATCACTGGCATGTATTTAGATGTATCTCTACTCAAAATATTTTTAATGAAAATATTTTTCTGTAAGCTTTTTAGAATAATAACTTATGAAGTGTTTTTCTTAAAATACTATAATTTATTTTGTAACATTACAGGTGATTTTCAAAATTTAAAAAGAATTTCATAAAATTTATTAAACAAAATGAATTTTTTTAAAGCATTTTTAGATTAAAAATAGGAAAAGTGTGTTATTAACATCATGCACCAAAACCAAAAATTATTAAGTTTGGGAACCAAACTTTAAAATTTTGAAGAAAAAGTGTAATATCAAGTTTTAGAATTACTATATTTGGTAACCGGTAACTCCCTTAAAATATGTATTTTCTCAAGTATTTTTAGATTAAGTTCATGTAAAACCCGAGAAAATTATAATTTTCTGAAAAATGTTAAAATGGTAATTTCGGTCAAAATCCGGAATTTTTTAAATCTGGATGTGAAAGCAGGACTTCAGATTTAGGATTGTCTCGCGAAATCTAGCTCTGCGTCGAATTTAGTCGGTCGAGAACCGGTCGAAATTTCCGTCTTTGAGAGGCCATAGGGTGTCGAGTCTTAGTATGACGGCTTGTAAGAGTACACATGATGAGAGGTGTGTGGTGTGACAAGGGTCACCCTCTTGCATGTATCAGTATGACACGTATCACGTGAATAGTGAGAGGATAAGAGATAAATGACTCATATTAAATCATATGTCAAAGAGCCCTTAAAAGTCAAACAATGAGGACAAAAAGGGAAATAAAACAAGAAAAGAAAAAAGACATCTTCTCTTTTTGGGCTAGTATCAGCAATGAAGGGGAGGAACAAATTTACCCAGAGAGAGAGAGTCAGCTTCTCTCTAGATTTCCCGACCGTTCGAGACGGTTGGTTCTCGTCGAGATGGAAGGAGGATTGGTCTACCTTTGTAAAGAGACTCACGCGTGGACATCGATTTTGTGAAGTTTCAACAACTCTAGAAGGTAGGGGTCTTCTCCTACTTTGTTATTTCTTGTTTAAAAAGCCATGAAAATGGTTTTGGGTGTTGTGAGGCCGGAAATGGCCATGGATTTCGGTTCCAATGAAGTGGAACCAAGGTTGATAATTTATCATGGACAACCCCGTCTCTTGTTTTGAGGTATTTATTAAAAATAGTCGGGAAGTTATTTTGGAAGCATCGTGTGTGTTGCTTATGATGAGCGTGAAATGAATGGGGTTAGAGGTGTGAGGCCGGAAATGGCTAGGCATCTCGGTTCCAAAGAAAAGGGACAGAATGTGTGATAGGGGTTGTCCATGGGCGTGAATGATGTGGGATTTATTGAAAATAGTCTCGATTCACGTGTTTGTGAAAGTGCCAGTATGAATTTTCTTGAATTGGATGGCGTGGATTATTGTGGAAAATGACATGTTGATGCATGCTAAATTGATGTCATTAACATGGTGGTTGAATTATGAAATATAATTGTGCATGAACCATAGATTGATTATATGAATTGGCATCATTGCATTCATGCCGGTGATGACATCGGCGTCGAGTCGGTGTGGGTGCCGCGGTATGGTTATTCACCGGCTCTTGGTGAATGTTGGTTGAGTTGTCTTTGGGACCTGAGTCGATAAAGACTTCGAGTTCAAATTATAAAATGAGAAATAATTAATGTGTTGGGCGTTCTTGGAGCGGGTATAGGAGACCCGTGGTAATATCAGAAAGATCTGCCAGGTGTGAGAGACCGGATGGGTGTAAGACTGCGGTACTATCGAAAGGCTTTGCACGAGTTTGAGAGACATGGTACTATCGAAAAGTTACGTATGGGTGGTAAGACCCTTGATGTAATCGAAAGTTCTGTTTCCTAAGAGAAAACACACGATGCTTGACTCATCACTTAAACTGAGAGTTGAGTGATAGGAGTGAGATTGACTCGGGATGGTTACCCATTGGCAAATTGCCTTAAGGTGTTGTTGAGCGGCCAAAGGCTCGGTAGTTAGTGTCATTGGCATTACAGGTGGCGATTTCTATGGCTTGAAGCGTGTGAGGGATGCATGGGTGACTTCGAGTACGAGCATGGAAAACATTTTCATGCATGATATAAATCATTCCAGGTGTGCATCGTAAATTGTATGGAATATGGATGTTTGTGTTGTACCATTGCATGTGCATTTTAGGTGGGAAGCAACCATATAGGAAAATATCACTCTTTTGGCATTTCGCCCACGTCGTGGGATCCCACTTTCGAGTCACATGGAGTGTTCGGAAGACGACGCTCATTAGAGCGCTTTTAAAAGAAAGCCAACATGGCTTTGATATATTTTGTAAAACATGTATTAGAATTCTTAATTTTAATATATGTACGTATTAAGAGTGATGTAATAACTCTTGAAACTATGGTAATATAGTTGATTATATTTTGGTGAGTATGATGTGTAGGCCAACGTGACCATTTTTACTCATGTATGGGTCTCACGATATGAGACACATAGGTTTTCCACAGGTTGACAGTGGTCAACGGGACCCCCGGGAAATGGGGCGTCATAGCTTGGTATCAGAGCTTAGGTACACGAGTACCTAGGGCTTGAGGGACTTTGGCTTAGGCCATGGTCATTAAGGTGTAAGAAACATCTACGGCTTGGCCAGACATATCGGAGTGCATGTCATTCTCGACAAAGTTAGGTTAGGCGGCCCATAGGGTTGTAATGATTCACGACATAGGAGGTCATCGCTTACACACCAAAGGTGTTTGAGTTGTGTAGGGTTACATATGCATGTGGAGTGATGTGTATGTGTGTGGGATTTCGGGACGAAATTCTTTTAAGGGGGGGAGAATGTAAAACCCGAGAAAATTATAATTTTCTGAAAATGGCAAAATGGTAATTTGGTCAAAATCCAGAATTTTTCTAGATCTCGGATAGTAAGAAAGCAGGCTTCCTTTATTTGGAATCATCTGCATAAAATTTAGCTACCGCCGGATTTCATCGAATTTACCGTCGAATTAGGAAGTCGAAATTTGGCGTCTTCCGAGACCATAGAGTGTGGGTGTCAATGTAATGACTTCATTAGAAATTACATGATATGAGAGGTGTGTGGTATGATAAGGGCCACTGCTACATTATATCATGTGACACGTATCATGAATAGTGAGAGGATAAGAGATAATTGACTCATATTAAGCGTATGTCAAAGTAGCAAAGTTAAACAATGAGATAAAAGGAAATAATGAAAAGAAAAAAGACATCTCTCTTCTTTGAAATTTGGTATCTAGCGGTGAAGGGGAGAAACATATTTTGAAGAGAGTCCGACTTCTCCTCTGGGGTACCAGACCGAACGTCGGTTCTCATCGAGATGAAGGAGAAGTTGAGTCTACATTTTATGAGGCTACGCGTGGACACCGATTTTGTGGAGTTTACGACAACTCCGAGTAGGGTCTTCTCCTACTTTATTTTTTGTTTAAAGCCATGAAAATGGTTTTTAGGTGTTGTGAGCCGAAAATGGCCATGGTTGGTTCGAAGTGGAAGCGCGACGCCCCCATTCGGGGTCCGTTGACTACCGTCGACCGCGAATACAAGTGGATGTGTCGGGTTACCCGGCTCCGCCCGAGGGAGAAAATCGAGCAAAGTCTCCCTTTATGCGTGGGCTACTTAATCTGATCATAACGTATCGCATCTCAAGCGGTGTAATATAATCCCAACATAGGTAAAGCAGCCGCCAGGCCATAAACGCTCTCATCATACATGCCTACCAACTATAGATCAACTATATCAATAGTTACAAGAGTTCAAATGTTTTACTCTTATACAACACATATTAAAATACTCGCATTCTAATACATGTAAACATCATCAAAGCCAAAGCCACAATTCGACTTTCTTCTAAAGCGGCCTCTAGGACGAGCTGTCTCCTCGCACGCTCCCTGTACCTGTAAAATGGTATCCCTCGACAGGGTGAGCTAATGCTCAGTAGTGGAATCGCCCTAAGTGGGCTACTCACCACCTAAGTGCAGTGCAATGTTCCAAATTAAACACTGCATTCAAGCGATGCATGATCTGCTTGAATGTCATGACCAACTCGGATCACGGTCTCACCGACTCTCTCACACTTTCGCCTAAGCCTTGTATGAGAATTATAATTTTGTTAGTTTGTGGACAGCCCTCCGATGTGTACATGTATATATCAGATTGGCGCTCGACGATTGATATATTAGTTGTTTAATGGACTACCCTCCCAGATGAATGTCCAGTTAAGGGCGCTCAAACGATTGATATTTTAGTCCCACATATTTTAGACTACCCTCGAGACCATTTTCTCTAAGCTCATCTCATGCACTAACTCCTATAGTCACAGGGTGTTCCGGTGCATATGGGATACATGTGTACCCAGTTTCGTCTGATCCCCAGTCACATACAAATATGTAAACATGCATATCCATAATATTCAATCATCCAATCATGTCATGTAATTAATCGGTGTCGTGAAATTAGCTCGCTTGGGCTAATAATAATCAAACAAACGATTCAACGAATCACTTTCAGTGAGCATATTTCGCACGAAATATATTTTTTGTGTAAACATTCTAAGGCGGTGAAACCCTAGGGTTGCAGTTTCCATCACTCATCAATTCATTGGTTCACTTTTGGCAGACAACCCGCATTTCCGCGGCCATTCGGCCTTATACAAATCCTGTCTGATCCATGGCATGAATCACACCATTAGACACCTAAACGGTCAGAGTGACCGGGTCTTGAATTTGTAAGTTCGATTTCCATAAATCCAAACGGTCGGTCCGAAGTTTTGGGACAGAATCAGCTGACTCTCATGGCCTCATTCAGCTCAAGCGTTGCAAAGTATTTAAAGGGAATAAAACCCAAGTAGGGAGAAACCCTACCTCTCGGAGTTTGAGGAAACTCCACAAATCTGTACCACGCGGCCACTCTCACGTAGACGGTTCTCCTTCTTGTCAGAAAGGCGGCAGACGGTCGGTTTATAAAAATCTGAGAGAAGTGCTTTCTCTCACTAAAATCTCCCCCAAGCGAAACCCACTATAAATTCCCCCTCCATCTCACGTTTTGGAGAGGCCCTTTGTGTTTATTTTGGCATATTATCATTTAAATCCTTTTGAAATGACAATTATGTCCACTCCGTTTGATTTGACATTCGGCACTATACCGATGTCCCCATTTTCATCATTTCTCTACTCATACCACTTATGGCACATGAGTACTTGTTATATGTGATTTCCGTCGCATCGAAATTCGTTTCACGGCACGACGACGATGCCTCGTAAAAAGCGTGTCAATCTTGGAACTTATCTCGAATTTCTGAAATTTTACTTGCTAGCTAGATTTCACGAAATTCCAACGGTATGATCCCGTTTCATCATCAAGAGATCTAAGAGAATAAATTAGGTTTTAGCAGAAATAACAATTTTTGTGTCGAAATTACAATTTTGCCCTTTTTCAGAAATTGAATTTCTGGGTCTTAAGGAACCAAGGTTGATGAGGGGCTGTCCATGGACAGCCGCCTTAGCTGGCACGGGACACAATAGAAATAGTCGGAAGTTATTTTGATGACTGTCGTATTGTTCTCACTTGCATGATGGGCGTGAAATGAATGGGTTGGGAGGTGTGGTAGAAAATGGATAGGCATCTTGGTTTCAGAAAATGGTGAAGAATGTGTGATGGGTCCATGGGTAGCCACAGGACTATGTGGGGCGGCCCAGCGATCTCGATTTGCATGTTGGGTGCGAAAGTGTCAATGTGAATTTTCTTGAGGGTGGATGGCATGGATTGTGTGGAAAATGACATGTTGATGGAGTACTTCAAGTGATGTGTTCAATACCGAGTGGTTGAGATTATATGAAATAATTGTGTATGAATAGGAATTGATTATATGGTGAGGGTCATGCATTCATGTGCACGGTGACATCGCGTCGAGTCGGAGAGGGAGGGGGGGTGTGGGTGCACGGTATGGCGTTAACCACCACTCTTGGTGAATGTGGAGTTGGTTATCTTTGGGACTAAGTCCGATAAAGACTCGGAAGTTCAAATTATAAAATGAGAAATAATTAATGTGTGTTGGGCATTCTTGGAGCAGATTGTAGGAGACCGTGGTAATATCCGAAAGATCTGCATGGAGTGTGGGCAGATGGATGTAAAGACTCGTCTTATCAGAAAAGGTTTTACAAGGGTATGAAAGACATTGCATGCTATGTGTGGGTGTTTAGAGACCCACTGATTTGTATCCCGAAAAGGATGCATTGTCTGAAAGCCTGGAGTCATTCATCACTTAGACACAGAGTTGAGTGATAGGAATTCGGGATTGACTCGGGATGGTTACCCATTGGCAAATTGCCTTGGAGTGTTGGTGAGCGGCAAAGGCTGCGATGGTTAAGAGTGTCATTGGAATTGATGGCGATTTTCCTTGGCTTAGGCTTGTGTGAGGGAGTCGATGGGTGACTCGGGGTACGGGCATGGAAAACATTTTCATGAATGATATAAATCATTCCAGGTGTGCATCGTAAATTGTATGAAATATGGATGTTTGTGTTGTACCATTGCATGTGCATTTTAGATGGGGAGTAACCCATGTAGGAAAATATCATTATTGAATTGATACTCACCTGATCGTGGGATCCACTGAATCACGGGAGTGTTAGGGAAGACGATTATCATTAAGGCCTCTTTTAAAAAGCCCAGGCATGTGGCCGATATATTTTGGCAAAAACATGTATTATAATTCTTAATTTTAGCCTATATGTACGTAGTAAGAGTGATGTAACCAACTCTTGAAACTATGATAATATAGTTGATTATATTTTTGGTGAGTATGATGTCGCCCAGGCCAAGCGTGGCCGGGCACTGCTTCGTGTAAGATGCCGCGATGCGAGAGACAGCGGGTTTCACGGTTGACCAGTGGTCAAGCGGAACTCTCGGAAATGGGCGTCATGGGTTGGCTTTTAATAGTTTCTTAAAGTTTGGTTTAAGCTAAAATAATTTTAGTTTTTGGTGTATGGTATACACTTTCCCATAACAATGCTTCTTGAAATAATTGTATGAAACAATAGTATAAATTATATTAAATTAATATTTTAATATTAATATATTTTTAAAATTTACAAAAACTTATGGTGCTTAAATATAAAAGGCTCTATTTTAGTAATATTATTCAATGAAATAACTTATATAGATTACTTTTAGAAATTTAAAAATTCTATTAGACTAATTAATTTTTTTTTAGATCTTATGAATATTTTTATTTAAATTATTTTAGGATATTTATAATAGTAATGCAAAGAGATTTTCAGATTTTTGTTGATATTTTATGGGGAATATGATGGGGGATGGTGGGGGTCAAAGAATTTAGTGGAAAGTGAAAACGACTAGTATTATGGAAATGGGAAGGTATGTATCATTTACAAGTTTTGCATTTTTATTAATATCTTGGGAAAGCATGCTTTCTCCATCTCTCATTTTCTTCCATTTCCCACTCCATTTACATCTTCAAAAAGAAATTTGCAAAGAGAAGATCACACTAAAATTTTACATTTTAAAATTCAAGGGGAAAAAAAATAAAATATACATATATTTTCAACTTTTTATACCCATCACTTTTATTTTTAGAACTTCTAAAAACAATTTTCAAAGTATCTCTACTCAAAAATTTTTGAATGAAAATGTTTTAGCATGAAGCTTTTTTAAGAATAATAAGTGTTGTTTTTCATAAAATATTATAATATTATAGAGTGATTTTTTAAAATTTAAAGAAGTATTTCATAAATTTAGTAAACAAAAAATGATTTTTTAATTTTGAAGTTAAATTGGAAAAGGGTGGCTGACATCATGAGCCAAAAACTAATATTATTGAATTTTGGAGAAGAAATAAACTTGAAAAAAGTTGAAAAAATATGCATTATTAAGTTTAGGTAATACCTTTGGTAGCTTGAATTATTACCTTTGACAGATTAAGTACTATATTTGCTCCCTTAAAGTGCATATTTTCTCAATTATTTTTCCGGTTAAGTGTACTTTTTTATAATTTTTTTAAGTTTGGTTTTAAAAACTCTATAATTTTAATTTTTGTGTATCATAACACATTCTTTTTCTTAACAATGCTTCTTGGAATCATTAAAGGACTAAGAAATATATGATTGAAGTAGCAGCAAAATAAACTTTATTATCAATAATCATATTTTTTTGGGAGGTAATATAATTAAAATAAAATAAACATATTTATCATCTATCTAACTAATATTTGACAAGATTTTAAATAAATCAATCATATTATTATGACACATAATTCACTTAAGGACTAAAATAATAGATTAAGGCCCATTATATATAATAAGTGGAAAATAATCATAATAAGAACTCTAACGTCATAGAGAGTGAAAACTATTATAAAAATGTATTGAAAATATAAAATTTAGTATTTTCTTTCTCGTTATCAGCAAAACACAAATATGAAAGAACAAATTTAATTCTCTAAAAGTCTAACCATATTTTACTTTAATGCATCTATTAAAAAAGAAATATGAGAAAAGAAAAAGATTTGCTAATTGAAAAACAAGAAGAATGAGAGAAATTTTGAAAAAACAAGAAGAATGAGAAAGAATCTGATGACTAAAAATAGATGGGAGGAAAAAAAAAAAAAATTACCTTTTTGAGTTTGTGAGGCCGCTACTCCAGCAATGTGTTTACCTTGAGTAACATCTCATGGAGAACCTAAAAAGGTATAAGGAAAAGCTAAAATGGAAACTTAGTGCAGTGAGAAACGTCTGCAGAGTTTTGGTGGGAAAGCTAACAAGGAAACTCTAGTTTTGGTCAGAACATATGTTTAAAGAGAGTTTTGGTGGGAATCAATGCCATGTGAGAGATAGATTCTGATCTTTGAGGTGCACCAAACAAATAATTAATATTTAGGTTTGAAAAGATACTGAGCTGTAGTGATAATTTAGGTTAATGATGACATTGGTTTTTCATGTTTTTAAATCAAATTTATTTTTGTCTCTCATGACTTGTATAATTGAGAGTTGTTCTTATAAGATTTTGGTCCCATGTTTCATTATCTTGGGATTTGGTCACTTATTTGGTCTTAGACCTTTTCTTTAAAAAAAACCTAATAAAAGAATATCCTAATAGATAGATAAGTGTAGAAATAATTGAGAGTGTTATTTTATTCTTTTTATTTATGATTGAAGAGGATAGGCATATCTCGCGGTCGTCCCAAAAGTGAAAGCATCCCCAAAGTTATATTTTTACTCCCAAAAGTCATTTTTTGAGATTTAGCTAAAGTTTTAGGTAAAGTATCTCTAGTAGTGAGCATCTAAAGTTTTATCTATCCTAAATCTATACATTTTCTCTTCTTTAATAATTACATCATATACTCTTCATTCATCTATATCACTCCAAACACTATAAAATATTTATTAAATTGTAGTTGAAAAGTACATAGATAATTTGAACACTATTAAAAGTACATAGATAATTTGAATACTTCATTTTTCATTAAGTAGACACAAATTTAAAAAATACATTGAATATATAAGCTAGTAGTCGGGAAGTATATTAAAGTTAGACACAGCACATTTTTCAGTGTTTTACCCATGTCGCATCCGCTACGTAGTTGATAATAATGTTGTTGTTAAGCGGACGCTATGTGAGATATCTTTTTCCTTAATGGCATCATCGGCGATCATGCAACCTATCTTACTCATACGCATCTATCTTGGCCGTCTTGCAATTTCTAGTTGCACATCCTCCCTCTCTCTGTGCTTGCTCATTCAGTAATTGAAGTTTTGCTCTCATAAAATTCTTTTCTCTTTTCACTTTCTTCGAGATAATTCGCGAATCGTACTCCCAAAAATAAAATTACTAGTATGCATTCCCAAACTCGCACCACTTTTTTTATGCCTTTCTTCATTTGCTTTTCTTCAGGGTCTCTTCCTTGGAGAGCTATGCATTGCATTCTTATATGAATCTTGATCAGAGTCGAGAGATACGAGGTGTCTCATGAGTTTCTTCATAAACGGGGAGGGCATAGGGTTACTTTCTGTGTGTATATTAATCATCCACTTATCCGCAGTGACTGGCACCCTCCAGTGATGCTTAAGTCCGGGCTCACAACATCTGCTTGAAACATATTATAGCTTACCTATTTGCGAATAAAAAATTAGAAATAAATAAATTTCTTAATATATTTGTTGTGAAAGGTATAACAAAACCGCAATGGGGCTTTCAGTCGGTGATGTTAGCTCACTTTATATGACCTATTTGCGATTTGTCTTGAGAATCCGCCATTTGTCTGATAATGTCGGTTATATTCCATCGATTTTGGGCGGGCATGGGTCGCCAGGTGGTCGACTCAACATTGGTCTCTCAAAAACTTAGCCATCACTCGATCCCAAAATTTTGACATCGGTTGCCCGATCTTAGATCCCAGGATCTTGAGTTGTGATGCGTCAAGACATGTGCACAGTGCCACGTCTTTCTCATTCAGAAAGACTTTTCCCACTTTACACAAGTATTTGGAGAGATATGTTTTTAAGCTACAAATCAAACTTAAATTGAAGTATGAATAAAAAAGTATATTGGCAAAATATTAAGCTAACCTAAGGTGAAAAATTAATAAAACAAATTATTTAAATAGTTAATGGAATATTCGATTAAAGATATGTGTATTTAATAATGACAAAATAAATTAATTTATATCCAAGTAAAACATTTATATTTAAATTTATATTTTAGATTATTCACAAAAATATGATTTATGGTTTTTTCATTTATTAATCTTATTTTATTTGTTATAATATTATAAATTAAACTAATTAGAAGTTATTAAAAATATTTGTAGGATAATTATTTGAAAAAAATGGGTTTGAAATTTAGCTTGAGTCGTTTTGGAAACTTAAAATGTAGGCGAAAAATTTCTACGATTTACGGAAAAATGGCAAAAATCGTAATTTCGATCAAAATGCGAAATTTGATACGGATGCGGATGATGAAAGCGGTTCATGGGTTAGGTGTCTCGTGAAATCTAGCTAACATCTAATTTAAATTAATTAAAGACAATGTCGGAGTTTGCATTTTAGAGCATGTATCAGCGTTTTGGAGTCTTGAAGTAAAGCAGCCAGTGATGTGACAAAGTCACTTTTCTCAACCGCCAGCACATGTTATACATGTTGCGTAGGATAGAGATGATGAAAATGGACGGCCAGGAGTAGTGCGAATGTGAAAATCAAGCTTGGGGACACAGACGGCATTTTAAAATTGTTTTAAATGATAATGAACAAAATTGTAGATAGTGGTGTCTTCTTCAATTGAACCAAAGACCAGAAACATGGGAGAGGGGAAAAGGGAGATGCGATAACGAATTTTGCCACTTTTACGAGAGGTATAGCCTTCCTTCTGGTTTTTAAACGTCAGGCCCTTAGGGAATTCTTGAGACAAGAAGGGAAAGGCTGTTTCTCTGCGTCGAGGACTGCAGCGTGGGAACTGGGTTTTCGGGTTTGAGCGGCTCGTGGTGGGGGTGTCCCACTTCAGTTTGCGGCTTTGTTTAAGTGCTTGTTCGGTGATGTTTGAGTTGATTGAGCGAGTGAGTGTTTGATCGATCCCGAAGCTAGGGACCGGTGTGAACAGGGCACCCTTTTGAATGATCACGTGAATGGAGCATGGGCTGTTTTGGGTGTAAAGACAGAAAATTCAACTTTCTCAAAAGGGTAAAAATCGTGATTTGGTTAAAAATAGAAATTTATTCTCTAGATCTTAGATGATGAAGCAGTTTCCAGGTTGGAATCGTCTGGTGTTCTAGCTGGCAAGTCGAATTTCATCGGTCCAGAGATGGTCGAATTTACACGATTTTAAAGACATGCGTTTACGGTCTTGCGTGAGATATTTAATCGCGAGCAAAAATCACATATAACAGTACACATGTTATAAGTATTGCGTAGTAGAAATGATGGAAATGGGCGAGGCCAGGATAGTGCGAATGTCAAAAATTCAAAACTTGGGGACATAATAGGCATTATTTGAAGTTTAAAGTGGAAAAGACAAATTATTAATAGTGGCGCTTCTTCCTTAAAGAGGCCCGGGCTAACGTGAGGAGAAAAACCCAGGAAACTGATCACGTTAGCCATTTTTGAATATTTAGTGAAGAGCATTAAATTCACTAGATTTGTAGGCGTCAGATCGTCGGGGATTCTTGAGGCAGAAGGAAAGTTGTTCTCTTGTTGAGGAAGCCACAAGTGGACTCGGTTTTGGGGTTTTTTAAAGTCAAGCAGGGGTTGAGGTTACATCTACTTGAGTTTTACACTTTATTTTAGTATTTATTTATGATGTTTGAGTTGATTGGTAGTGGTGGTAGTTTGATGCATCAATCTTGGGCAAGATTATTAGAAAATTTTTGAAACCGAATTTATTGTAGCGTGGCCAGAGTGAGGGGGCTGTTTGGGGAGTGTTAATTGTATAAATTGTCTGACAAATTGTATTATGATATGCATAAGAAATTCGAGAAATGGCCATGAGTCAGTTCACTAGTGAGCAGATGATTATGATTTACAATGGGGCAATGGCAAGAGGGTTTCACTATTCCAGATAATAATGTTCACAAAATAATTTTTGTGAAGTAATGTGTTGATTTGAGTAATTCAAATCAAGTTGCTGGAAGTGTTTGATCGTTAAGCGTATTTGGTACGTGTAATTGATGGATGAAATTAAATGACATGTTTGTGTGATTGCAATTATGTAAAAATATATGCATGATTATATATTTGCATGTTTTGCAAAATTTTATGGAATTGGCATCAGCACATTTCCATACAACAGCAGGAGCTTTCTAGAGCAGTAGGAGTGAGTGCATGAGGTGATTCTTGAGAGAATGGTTTTCGGAGGGTTGATAACAATAAAAATTATGAGAGGGTGATTCGTATAAAATATCAATCGTTAATTCGAGTAATTGATATACATCGGAGGGGTTCATCCACTAAGATCATCGGAAGCGTCGAATATTATAAACAATATCTTTGTTGAAAATAATGTTTCTCATCGTGGCTTGGCGATTGTGAGGGGAGTCGGTGGGGACTGGGTATGAGTTGATCATGAACATTCGGGTAGGATCGCACGTTTGCCGAGATGTATGTTTTCCGTTTGGGCATTGCATATGGCAGGTGGAGTAGCCCGGCCGGGGTGCGGGTGCTCTGCGAGCATTAGCTCACCACGTCGAGGATATTATTTTTACAGAAATGGGAGCGTGCGAGGGCGACTCATCATAGAGGCGAGTTTTGGCACGGATTGCATGGCTTTATTTCATTCGATGTAGTATGTATTAGAATGTTTTTCATTTAATATATGTGTTGTATAAAATAAATCGGTAACTCTTGAGCTATTGTATATAGTTAGGGTATTAGGATGAGTATTGGTTTGGCGTGGGCCCCCCCAGTAGGCGGGTTTGCACTCATGGATTGTTATATTGGATTGTTGGAATGAGTTCTGCTCCTGGGGTTATGTCTCTTGGGGTAAGGCTGTACGAGGCTCACGCCCGATTTTAAATGAGAGATGTGGGGTCACCAGAGCATTTCCTACTTTTTAGGTGGGTTGATGGGTTGTCGACGGACCGGGATTTGGGGCGTCACATTGGGTGCATTGTGGCTGTCACGTTGTGCATTAATTCATGTGTTGATGCGTATGAGTGGAAATGGCTATACAATTCGGTTTCCTGAGAAGTGAAGCGGGTATTAAATTGTTGGATGTGAGCGGTGAGCTTTAGGGGACAGCATTCACTAATGAACCTGTGGCTGCGAAAATAAATTTTGTGTGGCGTGTTTGATCAGTAATTCAAGTTGAATTGCTGGAGTGCTTGATCGATATTAGCCCATGTGGTAATTTTTGGATGTAATGGATTGTGAAATTACATGACATGTTTGAAGTGATTTAATTACGTGAATATATACATGATTATATATTTGTGTGTTATAGAATTGAATTGAGGTAGCATTATGCATTCCGTATCGTGATTGCCCCAGAACAATAAAAGTGAGTGCATGAGGTGATTCTTGAGAGATGCTCGGAGGGTTGACCGCGTCAATAATAAATAATAATCATCGAACGATAGTCCATAAATATCACCCGCCGAGTCGCCCAATTGATATACATCCGATGGTAGCCCACAAACATGGCCATCGCGAGCCTATCCATCATTCGAGACATCGAGGCTGTCCGCCAAATATAAACAAACATCTGGTTGAAAATAAGGTTTCATATGTGGCTTTTAGCATGTTTGAATGAGACCCATTGAGTTGATTTGATGGTGAGACATTCAAGTGAACGCTACCTACTCGAACGGCTGTTTCACCGAGTTATCGGAGATATGCACTTTAGGGTGGAGAGTGAAATTCACCGAGTGATCACCACCAGCATTAGCTCACCCCGCTTCCAGATATTACCTGCGCGCCGCAGCAAGGCTGAGCCTAATCGCTCGACGACACGGTACTTGGTAATTTATGATATAATTCCGATGATATCGAGACAGAGTCGTATATTTTTACGACATCGATATATCTGAAAAATTAACAAAATACTTTAAATTACTAAAAAATACCTTAAATGTGTAAAATGATATTAATAATCAATATATGCATCATGAATGAGTTTCAAAATCAAAACAGAAGATTAGATGACCAATTGGTAAACATTTGAAGTGATAGATCAAATCTCGCGAAAAGACAATATTCATACAAATATACGCGTTCCACAATATTGATGAAAGATCTAAACACGTCGTTTTTAATAAATGTCTTCGACTGCAATTCACAACTTCACATAGGGAATTGGTTCATCCACATACTCACTGCTTCAAATATTAATCAATATGAAAAATTAATTTGCTAATATATTAAGCACAAATAAACTAATTTCAAAATATAAAACTTCATATAATATAAATTTATAATATGTGAATACAATTTATATAAATAATATAACTGATTCAAAAATAATCTAATATGAAATACACTTGCTTATCATATTATTCCCAAATTTAACTGACTTTTAAAATATTAACCAATATGATAGTTATTTAAGGAGATACTAATGCAAAAATAAATTTTTTTTTGAGTGAAACAAGATCGTGATATTTGGTAGAGAGATAACCTCAGACCCGGAACTGAAACGCATCTTACAGTGGTATTTACAGATTTTTTCAATGCAAAATGTAAATCGCTGGATGGTCAAAATATATTCGTAATTTAATCATAGCCTTCGATTTGACTCTGCGCAAATTACATTACTGAGAGATTTGATATCTCAAAATGATCTGATGGTTTGATCGATATTTCCCGAGATATTCTGATATTTTACCATATTTCCTATATATCTCCGGGAGTATTTCATCGAGAGCATTCGATATTTTGAAGCAAATCAATACGCTAATGTATATACTTACCAAATGCACTACCAATTTCTATCCTGATCCATATAGATCTACAACATTTTCCATGATTTCATTTTACTATTTTTCCAACCATTTTTCCGTGATCAAAAATCAAGCTTCGAAATCATATCCGATGATATCACGATATATCACCATATCCAAATTTCAACTCAGGCTGTGAAGGGGATATATACGCCATCATAGAGGTCATGAAGGGGTCATCGTGGCTTGGGTTTTATGGGTGTATTACATGTATTGAATCTCTAGAATTTTGAAGATGTATATAAGAGTAAACTTTAACTCTTGAAACATGACTGATAGTCACGGGAGTGATGACGTGGTATTACGGCCCAGAGGCCGCTAGTCTATATACACCTTCATGTTTGAGCTGTTGATGTCTGCCTTGGTAAACTCTCTCACAAAAGAGACTGATTCAGTAAGAGGGAGGCCGGTCACCAAATATTCATGCTGAGCTCGCTTACCACTTTATCAAACTGACCCCCCATCTGGGCCACATAAATCCATTTCAGAACCCTTAATCCATTCTCGTGGAAACTGTAATCATATGAGTGCATTTATGTAAGATATCAAGATCAAGCCATCAGCACTTTCACTTCATGCTGCCTGCAAGATGAAGAAGAGATGATAAAGAAGTGAACATCTCATTGAGTCTTCTACCAAACAGGGTTCATACCACAGTTTTGCCAAGAATTGTCGATTTCCCTTTTTTTTTCCTCCTTCTTCTTCCTTTATTCTTGAACTTTGTTTCTGTATTTCTCAATATATCCCAGGCTGTGGGTCTTTTTGCAACAGGTTTTTTTACAGAACTTTTTTCATTTTTTTGGTTGTTTTTTTTGGTTTCAAAGTGAATCTCCTAAACATGTAAAATTTTTCCATTCCAATAATGTATTGTGAACTCAATCTTTTTCCAATGGCTATAATGAGGGTAGAAGAGGTTTTTCCAATTTTACCAATATAGCTTTACAACCAAATTTGTAAAACAGCCTAATAATGTTCATATCAAGAATCGTTTTGCTCATTTTACGCCCACCCTGGAGCTCTTCTTTTTCAATTTAACATCTAGTATTGTCTAATTGCTGGAGATGTTTTAGGTTCTACACCTTTTTTATTTAGTTTTATATTTTTATTTTAAAGATAATTTTATTTGTCAATCAATTTTCTAAAATATATTTAACTAAAATTATAATAATAGAAATCAGGGACAAAATTAATAAAATCTGGTTTATTTTTTAGTTTTTGAAATAAAATCTGTTTAATTTTAAAACTTTAATAACTAAAGAATGACGAAAATAATTTAAACTCTATGTGATAGATAATGTATCATTATATGGGGATATATTGTAGACATTATTATTTTTATACTATATATATATATATATATACATTACTTATTATATTTATTTAATACATTATCTCTTCATATTATTTAATTTCATACCTTTTTTTTTACAACACTTTGTTGCAATGTATAAAACTGACTCGAACCTGTATGCCTCCCCTCCTTTGATGTTTTATCTTTTTAAAATTTGAATGCTCTAACAACTGAGTTAGACATACGAACTTTAATTTCAAATATTAAGTGGGAATTTCCAGTCAGAATTTATATAAAATCTTATTTGAATTTTTAAAATTCTATATTTGAAGAATGACAAAAATATAATTAGAGCCAAGAATAAAAATATCAGCTTTAATTTGATAGGTCACAGTAATGGGCTCAAGGCCCACTCACCAAGCCCAAAGAAGGGCGCAACAATCATACTCAAAGCCCTCAAGATCACAAATTTCAAATGAAGGTCTGCCCGCTAGGTCCAAAGGACAACTTGGATGAATTGTAAGGTCCATATCCCCGGCAAATCATATCAGATTCGCCAATGGCGTAAAATAGAATAACCCCTAACAATATATCGTCCTGCCGATCCAACCAAATCTTATCAATAAGGAAAGGAAAATAATAACAGATCATCACCAGTTGGATCTCCCCCCAATAAGGAAGGAAGATTATCTCAAATAGACAAATTCTTTCTGCAAACCATTGTCAAACTGACATCGATAAGAAAATCCTGATCCAATGGAACAACTTAGTTACACCAACTGGTTAGACATCTACTTGCAAGCACATGGCCACCCAACAGGCAGTGGTATCGCACTCTTAGACGCATAACATATGCAACACATCTCCTCTAAGTAGTCTCTTTCTCGGGAAAGAAATCATCACTCAGCATCTGAGCGCCACCCGGCGGGCTCTCGAATCTCCTTCCTTGTGTTTTGCAGGAGGTTATATCCAGAGTTCGCTGATCAATAGCAAATGACCAGTACCTCAAACTGCACAGACGATCCAAAAGCCCGCATCCCACCTTCACACAATCCAGTCCGCCTAACGCACCCCCACGCCCAAATTTCAAATCGGCTGAAAAGGCATCATCGCTTGGCGCCGTCTCGGGAACGACGCCTTATATAAATATAATCGATTTCGGGCGACGGATGGTATCAACCTCGGAACACGCGATAACGAACTACTAAGGATGCAGGATCCACTGCAACGCGACAAAGCACTTCCCGATAGAAGCAATGTAAGCTAATACGAACGGCGGGAAGCACTTCTCAGCCTTAGTCAATCAACGCCTGATAGAAGAGTTAGAACAACTTACTAGACAGATGCAACATCCACTCGGAGACACGATTGCACTGTGGAAGGCTGCAACATTCCCCCCGTGAGAGAACACCACCACATTCCCGAGGTGCCAAACATAGTAGCCGCCGAGAGCTGTGGGGCACGGACCACAATCAAAGGTTCCCCTACCGAAGAGGGAAACGGAGCAACGTTTGGAGGACATGGCCTGAACGAAGAACTACATCACCCTCGCCCAGAGCAGGAGAGCAATCATGGGAGCGAGGTTAAGGAGCCTCAACAAGAGCTCCACCGCGCGAAGGAGGTGGTTGTGCCGACGCGCCCAGATTAATTGCGACACTTTGTACAACAACTGAATACCCTTCACAGCCGAGGCGCTACGCCTACCCCTCCAGTTGAAATCTGGGGACGCTACAGTGGAAGCATTCACGGAATAAAAGATCCCACACCACCCTAATACTTTACAAAAATCAAATGGAGTTATACTGGTATCAGACTTCGTATGATGCGTAGCTTAGGGCGCTCATACTAAAGGCCCAAATTTTGGCCCGGTTTAATAGAATTCCACCTTCATCAATCTCTTCATTCAGAACTATCCATTGCGCTCTTTTTCCCACTTCATCGGAGCCAGACGCATGCAAAACCGAAAGCGCTACCATCTATCGAATTATAAAGCGTGGCTCGCAGAAAGTCCAAGTCCTACGTGCAAAGATTCAACGCCTAGCTCCCTAAAGATAGACATACCATGAAAATTCGCAATCATCGCATTCATTGGCCGGGTTAGGAGTGCACGGCTGATCTCGATAAGTGTTTTCCATCTCAAAGAACCCTCAAGCAAGCATGACTGAGGTGCTCGCAAAAGCAGAGAAGTATATAAACAGCGAAGAAGCCCTCATATCCAAGAAAGGAGAGCTCCTCCACCCATAAAAGAGAAGAGTGGAACAGATAAAACGATGAGGACGGCCTCAAAGACAGCGCTCGAAACATCCTAAAGAAAGATGGAGAACGATCCCCAAAAAGGCGTGGAAACCTCAAGTGATCGTCTGTCCACCGCACCCGAAGACGACGACGTTATCTCGCCTCGGGCCGTTCACTCCCTAACGGCCCCAATGTCACAGTCCCGCATGAAGTACCTAACGAAAGGCCCCGAGGTGGCCAACCTGTGAAGTCTTATCCAAACACAAGGACAACACTGGCATTATGAAGAGGTCTCAGGACTATGCACACCACTGACAACCGGGATAATGTTTGAACAGAGAAATGAGTGACTAATACGGCTGCTGATACCTGTAGCTGCTTCATATCTCCAGAATCAGGCCCAGAATCAGCCTTAGAATCAAGCCCGCAACTGTGCCCCCAACTCATCAACCGCTGCCCCAGACGACGACACATCAAAGAACCCTCGAGGAAATCCAAGTGATCTCTGAGGATTCGGCAGGGAGCAGGGAGAGTCTAGTTAGCCCCGAAAGCCCATCCGCGCATCGTCGGCCGGAAATAGGGAAATTTTAATCCAGATCCAACCGCCGGCTCGACACATCCATCAGCATTCTCCGACTCAGACTGGGAGGGATGCCAAACACCCCATGACAACCCATTGGTAGTTCAATCGCGGGCCAAAGATACTGGTCTGGGTTCTAGTTGATAACGGGAGCTCAACTGACATCATCTTCGAGTCAGCCTTCGATAAATGGGCATTGGGAGAGAAAAACTGGAGCCCGTCACGCCGCACCACGGGTTTTCTCTGGGAAAAGGTATTACCTTTGGCTCAATTCACCGGTGCTCACCCTGAGAGCCCTCGCTGTGCAACGACAACAAAGAAGATTCCTCATCAGACGCCCCATCGCCTTATAATATGTTGTTAGGTAGACCCTCTCTCAACGCATTAGCGCCATCCTCCGCATCACATGATAATCAAGTTCCCAACCACGAGTAGGATGGTTCGAGGAGACCAACGGTGGCCGAGAATGCCACGCACCTCATGAAGCAGCAGCTGGGCCGACAACGTGAATATGGACGTAGCCGACATGCTTGATGAGGTGCCTTCAATCCCACCAGCCCTGTAAATAACAGAACCGCATCGGATGATCGACCCGAACATCCTCGCCCATATCACCCAAACTAGCTAAGACCTAAAGCCTCCTTATCATTTTTTCAGTGCAATGGACGCTTCGCATGAAGCAGGCTAACACGGGAGAATCAAATCTTACTGGGGTGAATCAATTAGGTCGGAACACCAGCCCATCCCTTCAAACCGGTCAAGCAAAAGCTTTGGCGGAGTTTCGCACCGTAGAGACAAAAATCCATCAACGAGTGGCTCGGCCTCCAAGCAGGAGCCGACGTGGGAGGCTGAGGATCCTGAGTGGTCGCTAACGCCGGTCGGGTCAAGAAAGCAACGGCAGGATGACTCTAGATTCACTTCACCGACCTGAACAAAGCATGCCCAAAGGACAGCTTCCCTTTGCCGAGGATATACCTCATCGTGGACGCCACCGCTGGCCATGAACTTCGGCCTTACGGATGCCTTTCCTACTTACAACCAGACGCATGGGACCCAGACGACTAAAGAAAAGACCTCGGTCACACAAAGATGTAGGAACCATTATATCGGTGATGCCGCTTTTGACTCAAGAACTAGGAGCCACCACGAGGCCAGAACCGGATGTTCCAAAAGTATAGCAACTATGAGTGTATACATAGACTACATGTCGGTAAATCCACCACAATTGCCCCCACATCGCTCATCTCCGGCCGCTCCAAACTCAGGTTACAAATACGCAGCTTAAATCCACTAAGTGCCTTCGGCGTGTCAAATAAAAATTCCCGGTTTCCATAGTAAACCACCGAATTGAGGCAAATCCAGACAAGATAAAGCATGAATGACATGTCACACCCTCAGATAAAGGAAGGCAAATACCGACAGAGCTGATCATGGCGGTTTGCTCGTATCCAAGGTGATAAATGCCACCTTTCTTCCAAGTTCCAAGAAAGCCTTCAATGAATACAAAGGTGAAGAAGCATTCTCAATTAAAACATAATTGAATTTCTCCCATTCTAGTGTAAGTCCCTGGCTGGGCGGGGAGTCTTTACTCTATACCTACTGTGGTCTGACTTTCAACCAAGACTGCCTCCGCTCGTAGATAAAGACTGGTCAAGACCCATTTACTGATTGCACTGAGCCTAAGAGTGAAGGTGGAGGTACCAGAATGGAAAAGCACTTTGCTCCGTAATCGCACTTAAGTTCACCCATATTTCCGTGCTCATACATGGTTCCAACTAATACCCGATGAAACAAGTGTTGCATAAACTGTAGACTCCTGGTTATCGATAAGTGGGCCATAGAACTGAGCGAGTTCGACATCGACATACTGTGCCAAAACTCGCAATAAAGAGCAGTCTTCACGACTCACATGGAGCTTGGCATCACGGAACCCGCCAGGATGCCTGGGCAACGACCGACCTCTCCACTGAAACAGACCCAGATGGAGCCAACGCGCAAGGGAGGGAGGTGTCTCATCCTAACTTCCTGTGGCAGCTGTAGAAGACAGTACGCACTCGGGATCGATTCCATACTCATAACGGTTTAGCATGAGGCCGCCATAGCGTGCCCCAACCTCGCCCATTCATTAGAAGTCGACTCAACTGTGAGGGTCTGCTGACCCACCGGTGGTCGCACAAATAGGAAGATACCACGGTAGCCAAAAGTGAAAGGATGATCTCTATACTAAAAGTTCTGCATATTGAAAATCGGTTGTCTGGCGCGTCAAGCATGTCCCCAGAGCAAAGAACTCTCCCGAAATGACGCCAGCAAAGTTAAATACACTTCACAGAAGACTCACAGTCGACACCGTCGAATACCCGTGGAACCCCTTCAATCAATCTCTATGGCGCAGGTGGTTGCCTGTGTCATCCAAACCGACTGGATGGAGCCCATTCGGGATTATATTATACGGAAGCCTACCGCATCTAACTGGAAGAAGTGGCTAAAATAAGGCGAGGTCCCATGCGTTTACTAATCACAAGGGTAGCCTCTACAAGCTGCAGGATTTTTCACACCTTCCTTAAATGCATCGAGAAGACAATCGAGCACGTAATGAGAGAAGTACACGAGGGCATATGCGAGAACCATATCTGAGTCTGGCATTGAAGGTGAAAGTCTCAGGTGGTACCACTTGTCACAATAATTCAAAGATGCCAACCGACCTAGTCAAGAATGCGATCCGCCAGAGCACGCTAAGATCTCACGCTCCTATCGAGCCCTTAACGCCGAATATACCCCTGGCTTCCAAATACAGGTTTCGGATATACTGGACCCCTACCATTAGTAGTACGTTGCAAATTCATAATCGTCGCAGTAGATTACTTCACCAAGTGGGCGAAAGCCAAGCCTTTGCTCAGCAATTACGTAACCGAAGATATGCAATTTGTGTGGCGAGCCATCATATGCGTGTTTGCATCCTAAGCCCCGGGTATCGCATACAACGGAAAAAACTCGACAACGCTTAAATTCGTGATTTCGTGCCGAGTCGGATTAAAACTATTACCGCCTCAGCACACCCGCAATCCAAACTGGGACAAAATAAGTCACCATCGTAACCCTTAAAGCCGCCTCAAGACCAAATTGGAAGACCTTAAAGGAAATTGGGTAGAAATACTCCCGAGGTAGCCACGTGTCCAACAGACACACAATGGTCAAGAACCCGAAACCCCATTTGCCCTAGCTCGTTAATCAAGCAATGTACTTGTCGAGGCTCCAATAAAGTCTCCTAGAATCGAGTTAAAGATCGTTGGAACACAATGACGAAGCCTGCTCTAAATTAGATCTCCTAGATGAAAAGCGCGATAAGTCCTAGCGCACGTAGGACTGTCAGCGTGAAGATGACTCAAGGAAAATTACAATAAAAAGTCAAACCTAGAAGCTACATGTCGGGTGATTTAGTCTTAAAGAAGTCTTCGCCAAGAAGGAAGAACTCCTACCATGGAAAAACTCGGGGTCCCAATCGGGTCTTTACGTCAGATTCCCGAGTCGTCAGACTGTGCAATTATGAGCTCCAAACAGAGGAGGAAAATCTTAACACATACACGGGAATGCAGCAGCATCTTAAGCGCTTTAACAGAGGACGTCAGCTATTAAATGTGAGCCTTATCGATTCTTATGTGTAACGAGTCGAAGCGCTCACCTGTTATTTAGTTAGACATTCCAAACAAGCTCGCCAGATATATAAGACACAGTAAAATACATAATGGTAAAGTTCAAGATACAAAAGTCACTTTATTCCAATCGGATTACATCTCTACAATCGATGTCATCAATACACCGCATGCGCCTTTAAAAAAAAAAAAAAAAGGGCAAAGGAGAAAGAGAGAGTGGAAAAATAGAGGAAGAAGAAAAGGATGGAAAAGAGTTCAGGCGTAAGAAACAAAAGGGGAGAAATGAGATGTGGAAAAAAGAGAAAATAAGAGCATGGAGAAAGGGAAGGAAGAGAAAGAAGATTAGAATGGAGAAGGCGACAGAATAATGCATCGCCTCTCTAGCGCATTCCCTAGCACGGCTAGGAATAACATGACTCCATAAAGGGGAGACTAGGAAAACACAACTCCCACATGTAGAAGAACAAGAAGATCAACCAAAATTCGAAGGATCCCCAAATGGCATAATTGTACTTCGGGCCGTCGATTCACCCAGATTCCGCTTACACACCGTAAAAGGACATAAAGTATAAACCCACAAGAATGAAGCCGCTACTGGCAAGAAGGTCAGCACTAAAATACCCGAATGCCCCAAATTCTCCATAACCAAGATAGCGTCGACCTTTCCAAGAAAATCAAGTCGAATGGTGTCGCACGCAAGAACTCACTTTGACAAGTCTCGGTCCCGCTTCCTCGCAGTCACACCACCGAGAGTCGATCAGCCTGCTACATCGCCACCACTACATCGCCACTCAGCTTCATCGCCACTCGGCCATAGCGCCTGTGAGCCGCAAACATATCGACGATGATCCACTCCGAAGACAGCCACGCTTCATCAAGTCGATCAACCCGTTGGAACGCCACTAGCCATAGCGCTGTGAGCCAAAGCGCCACATTGATGAGGTGATCCACTTGAAGACAGCCACGCCGCCAACGAGTCGACCAACCCAGCTGGGAACGCCACCAAGGCCATAGCGCTAAGAGCCAAGCAGCTCGCATAGACGAGGTGATCCACTCAAAGATGTGCCACGCCGCGGCCTAACGAGTCGATCGTCCTACTGAACGCCACCAAGGCCATAGCGCCTGGGGAGCTGGGCAAAACACTTTACTGAAGTTCGCTCACTCCGATTGTGTCACGCACCGAGGAGTCGATCAGCTTCATTGGAACGCCACTCAAGGCCATAGCCGCTACGAGCCAAGCAAACACCAATGAGTCTGCTCACTCCGACGTGCTCACGCCACCTGAGGCGTCGATTCAACCCCAAAGCCATACCGCCATCACACGTCGAGCCCAAAGAAATTTCTCACTTTGACTAGTTCGTCATTCGACAGTCACGCTACCCGAGGAGCCTGATCAATCTCCGTGCTACATCGCCATTCTCGGGCTTATATCGCCACGGCCATCGCTAATCTACTACGTCACACTTCGCTACATTCCCACTCGGTCACTGGGCGCCAAATCTGATAGCGCCCGTGAGTTTCCAAGAACTCACTTTGACGAGTTCGTCTACTCCGGACAGTCATACTACCTAAGGAGCCATCTCGGCTCAGTAACTCAACAAATGAGCCGAGTAACTCACTCGACGAAGCCTCGCCCAACCGGCTCGCATTGATGAGCCTTCCTAGAAGCCCAGGTTTAGATGAGCCCCGGCCTAAATGGGCTTCATATTGATGAGCTCTTCCCAATAGCTTATCATGGACGAGCTCGCCCAACAGCTTCCTCATCGACGAGCCTTCCTAGCGCTCAATGGACGAGCTCGCCTTAATCCTGCTCGCATTGACGAGCCTCCTGGTAGTCCGCTATGGACGAGCTCTACCCAACCGTGCCTCATACGACGAGCCTTCCCCCTCCAAAGTGCCACAGCGTGGACAAGCTCTCGCCTCAATCAAGGCCGCATTGACGAGCCTTCCTAAAGTCCACATAGAAGAGCCCCACGTGCCAGCCCCAGAATCACAGCCTCCACATGGACGAGCCCCATCTAGCTATTCGCATGCACGGTGTGCCTGGGAACGTGCCTGCTTGACGAGCTCATCCACCTTCGAAGACGGGCCATGTAGCCTAAGGAGTCAGTTCAACTCATGCAAGACAACCGATGGAGGTCACCGCTTTGTCACTAGCCTCACAAAAATAGCTCATGCAACCTAAGGAATCCGCTCAACCTTACGTAAACCCATGGAGATCAGCCGCTTCAAGTTGACTGAAGCTCGCCCCTGCGCCTAAAATCAGCTTCAAGACATGCAAGATGGGGCCAATGAAGACCAATTAATCAGATCAGTTCGCTTATAGCAAAGCCTTACACTTAGAATCGGTCCGTGAGCGCAACAATTTTTAACGGCTCAACGATACAAATACTGTTTAATTGCTCACTATACTCCCCACCCGGCCATACGATTCATGGAAGAAAGCAAATACTCAAAGAAGAACTAAACCATAAAATGAATATTTATTAAAAGAAGGTTATATGTCTAAATCCCAGTTCCAAAGGAAACCAAGCGTATATAAAAGAAAAAATATAAAAGTCGACTAGAGATGAGCATGTGAACCTGGCCAAGAGGAGGGAAAATGTACACAAAGAGGTCTGGGCCTCCCGCAGAGTACCGTGTTCTTGAGAATAATTCGCAGAGAGAGATTCCTCTGCCTCCTCTTCGCTTGCAGTCGGTTGAAGTCCAAACTGAGCATACGGAACGCCTTCACTGCGTTGTTTTCACCCAGAGGGGCTCCATCGAAAGACCGGGCTTGATCCTCGCTTTCCAATAACCCATCCCTCCGAGCAACCAAAGTTACTTTGTCGTAATGGTTATCCCCACGCACCAAGACACTCCTCACCAAATTGCCCGCCTAATTTACTTACTTCCTGAGGGTCCCACGATGAGCCACCCAAACGCCTGGCCTCGAAGGCCGCGACTAGCCGCTCTAAGTCATACACCGATCATCTGTGTCGCTACTGGTCGCGCTGTATTCCTCTCGAGATTCCCCGCGTAACTCGCTCTTCCCCGATGTAACGAGTCCCTAACCATCCAAGCTCACACCAAGTGTGACCGCAGCCTCTCTCGGGTCTCAATTTCAACCATTTCAGGCGAACTCGAGCTCACCCTAAACCTTCAAGCTCGCTTTAAACTCGCAAACTACTTCCGGTTCATCCTCCTACTTTCTCGCAGAGTACCGAGCCGACACAGATGTTTCTAGATCGACGGTCGCGCTCTACTTCTTCGGCCATACGGCGCCCGTTTCGCATCTCGATCCGCTCATGAGAGAGGCCTCTATAATCAGCATTCTGACATGTTGCTTAGCTTGGCTCTTCGCCGACATCCTCTAAATGAGGCCGTACATCAAACATGGAGTCAACAACCAACACTGATCAAACACGGAATAGCATGACTAGGACTTCATCGAGGCAACACCCCGAAGAGATAGGAGCGAGCCTCATCAACGGCAATGGCTGACCTCCCAAGGTCGAACCCTTTAGCGACGTAGATCGGTAACCCGCTGCAAGTTCAAGATTGAGAGCAAAGAACTGGCCTCTAACTTTGATTCCGTGATTTTCTTCAACCTTCCACCCTTCGAGTACGTGGGCCTAACACTGGAAGGTGGATCAGACTGCATTTAGGGCATAACTCCAATCCGCCGGACGGCTCCATCCAAGAGATTCGTTGCCTTCACAAATAGGCTAGTGCGGCGAGTCACGACCATGGGAGCCTCTACACAAGCGACTGCACCCGCCTCCCGCCTCAAGCAAGCCCCAGACGCCCCACTTTCGCCAACCCTGACCAAACCGGCCGATCTTTCTGCTGACTTTGATTTTTTCCGTTTCGCGACCGGCTTCCGAGACAGGTCCCCAACTGACCAAAATCTCCCCAGGTGAGCAGTCATGGAAGCCCAACGGGAGAGACTCCCACGCGGAAGGAGGGCAGCCCCGCGCAAAGGGAGCTGCCAGACCCCAAATTAGATGGACCAGAATGTCCATTTATTAGCCTCGTATGACTGAAAGGTGACATTCCGCCTAACGCCAGAGCTGCATTTACATTATCTTAGCTGGCGCTCGCTTCGAGCACCGGGAAGCATGAGAATAATGTAAAATCAACATTCAAAGAACCTTCAAGGCGTTATACCAAAAACAAGAAATAAAACACTCATCAAGATTATCAAGGGTCCAAGCCACCAGAATCTTCCGGTGAGGCTCGCCCTTGTCTAAGATCAGACTCCCCATCGCACCCGCCACAGCAAAGAAATAGCGGTCCCTCCACAACCTATGGAGGAAGGAAGACGTAGATCATCGGAGGAGCCTGCGGTGGCTCCTGAGAATAAAGGAAGCCCTCTGGTCCTCCTTTCACTAAAAAGATAGAGGGCAAAGCCACACTAGATGTTGAGCCTGTCTCAAAAGGCCAATAGGCCCATTCAAAATACCCTAACCGGTTTGAGCTGTGGAAGATTTTATTTAGTTTGTCGCAGAACTCCTCACATAAGGCATGGGAAATTAAGACCATTATCAAAGACTTTTAAAGAAACATACCATCCTGTGCACTTTAAGCTACATAAAAAAGTCAACACGTCAGTCCATACTGACGCTGGGGAGAATGATAACGCTCAGCAAGGTAACCCACACAGAATCAATTCTTTGGCTAGATCCTGCACAATAGTTGTTATGCCGACACAGATGAAGGTAATGACCCCAGATATTTAATTAGGCTTATTTTCCTTTGTCTTATCCAGCGGGAAAGAGAGGCGCCTGTGAACGTTTCTGGTTCAAACCAAGAGCATCAATTGCTTTAGCATCCCTTAACCTGTCTTAACCTGGGCACAACTCAAGAGTCATTGCCAATAATGTGTGTTAAGAAGAGCCGAATCTTGACCCATAATAAAAGCAAACAAGAAAAACGAACTAATCAATTTAACTCCTAGCGCCTCGTCAGACTAATCAAGAGAAACCAAAGAGGTAGAGACACAAGGTCCAGTGAATAAGACTAAGAAGCCACCTCGTGAAAAAATGTGCCAAAAGACTACAATAAAAGGGTCAAACAGAGAACTCCTCGAGCAACAGCATGAGATCATAAGAGGTCGGAGGACCGAGGTTGACGTGACGTAGGAGGTCCGCGAAAGAAACCGGAAAGAAACTAGAAGAGGTAGGGGAAACGAGCTACGAAACCCAAGAGTCATCATCATTACAAGACATATGGACGACCACTAAGCCTTAACTAACTCCAACCTCAAATGCACGTAAATTCATCCGATGCAAGAAACGATGCCAGCCTCTTGCCCACGTACACCGCACTCATGCTGGGGTAAACCCAGAGGTTTAAAAATTAACGCAGCCCACCTCAATGGCCTCAAGAAGTGCAAGGCCCAACGAATAATACCTGTGCCCCTCTGGCCACCAAAACGGCGTCCCCGTCCGCTAGTCCAAAGGACAATCTGATGAATTAGAAGGTCCATCCCCAGAACCGATTATTTCATTAATACGGGGAAAATAGAATAACTCCTAACAATATATCACACATCCAACCAAATCTTACTTCAATAAGGAAAGGAAAATAGAATAATGTATCATCACCATTGATTCCCAATAAGGAAGGAAGATTACTCAAAATAGATGTACTTCTTTCTAAATCCATTACCAACCGACATCGATAAGAAAATCCCATCCAATGGGAACAATCCGTTACGCCCAACCGTTAGACATCTTTACTTATAAATACACGGCCACCTCAAATGATAAAAGCGCACGTTGACTCTAGATCATAAACATGGCACATATCCGCCCTCTAAGCGCCTCTTTTCTCTCGTAAAGAACCGACGAGGAGACGGAGCTACACCCGGCGAAGCCCCGACCCCCCTTCTTCCCAGGTTACAGAGGAGCCGCTATATCCGCAGCCCGCTTGATCAATAAAGGCAAATGATCACTGTGTGCCCTGCATGTGACGATCCAAAAGCCTTGCATCCCAAATTCAACAACTGTCCGACCTAACGACCCCCACATCCCAAATTTTTACCCTATTGAAAGACATCATCAGTTCTAATTATATAGAAAATAAAATAAAAATAATATTTAAATGTGATTTCAATTAATTTTTAAAAAATTAAAATATAAGATTGCAATGCTAAAAGGTTTAAGCTTTTATTTATAAGAGAGGCATCATCTTCCCAACTCTATGTTAAAGGAAAAATACGTGAAGATAACATAAAAACTAAAGAATGTCATCATTCATTCTTGGCAAGATCCATAATTTTGGGTCTTTTTATTGGGAGAATCATAGAAACGACAACTTACCATCATTTTTGGTCCTTTTTTATTAGAAGAATCATAGAAAAGACATTTGACCATCATTTTCATATTTTCTATTTCTTTTTTTTTTGCATATCAAGAAGTTGCACAATGTAACCTTTAAAAAATTCAAAGAAATAAAAATAGAAGAAACGCTCTTGCACAGTGAGTAAGTAGGTAGTGGAGGTACTTGCCTAGAAAGGGACGTGAATATCACCACCACCAAAAAACACGTCCGACTCAATCTATCCTACGCCTAGAAACAATACATCCATCTTTCTACACTAAATACCTAAGAACTTGTTCAAAAAAGGACCACATATTGTTTTATATATCTTCCCTATGACCCTTAGACCAACCTATTATAAGTCTTGACTTTAAGTTTAGTTTCAAAGTAATATATTTTTTTTGTAAAAATATACACAAATAAACTTACTTTCAAAAATAATCATTAAACTAATCTTTTATGGTTTGAAAATCGTATGTATTAACTAGATTTTAAAACTTAACTTTAAACTCTATTAACCAATTATAGTTTTAAGATTTTACTAAATCATAATTAGTGAATGCAATTTTAATGTTGATTTTCAAAACTACAGTTGACTACATTATTCACTTTGTATTACATGTATTCTGCTCAGCGTGTAGACTCAAGGTATGCCTCACTCAACTCTTAATTATTGAGTCACGCCTATCGACACCTAAGTGAATGTCGATTTTAAATCACAAAAATACTAGTTTTATGATTATTTAAAAAAATCTATGTTTTAATTTTTTTTTTTTTCAAAAAATGAATTATTTTGAAACAAACTCCTAAGCTCCTCACAACTAAGACAATTATAGGTCCATACCTAATGCACCCATGGTTACCATAAATAATATTAATAACTTTGGGATGTATTAATCTTTTTATGATAACTAAACACTTTAGCTATAATATAAATAAAATTGTATTCATTGAGACTGAACCCATGACCCCTTATCTTCCTATATCATGACCCTTTAAATATTGAATACTCTATCATAAGCGCTGGGCATGATGTGTACTTTAGTTACTAATGCTGTAACTATTTAAATAAGATACTAATTTTTAAGAGTCATTCTTGTTAAGATTTGAACTTTATTCCTCAATACTCATGGATATATGAATTCAAATTGGTTTAACTTTTCTCTATGTGCTTACTTAAATAAATATTGCTTTTTTTTAAAAAAAATTAGACTCCTTGTTTAAGACTCAATCTTATAAATTTTGAAACAAAACAAGGTAAAAACAAATGATACAAGAAAGCACGAGAATAGAGGAAAATTATTAAAGAAATCAAACTTATCTGCTAATACTGAGATTCTGAAGTATTTATATTATTTTTGTTTCTTAGTTTATTACTTTTCACAAACAAACCATCTGACTGTTTTCATTCCTTGCGATTTTTTCTTATTTCTAATATTTATGTGTGCATGTTACTTAAGTATTTAAATGACTTAATCTCTTTATCAGGATAAAAACAGAGAATCAATTTCATTTCTTCATGTTTAAGAAGAAGAACAAATGAGAGATTTTAACCTAATGGTAGAAACTTCAGAAGATAAGAGAATAAAGACTAGTTATGAATGTGCTTAAGCATTTTCTTCATGATCTAATGCAACTGCCCTTGGGAGATTAGTTACAGGTGAAATGATAACCTGCTCTTCAGGTGTATCATCTTTGTATACACAATCGTTATGTATTTATGTATTTCCGATTGTGTGTCTTCTTTTTCAAATAATCTCCTATATGGTGTTTACATTTTGAAACAAAACAAAAGTGAATAAGGTAAATAATTTTAATAATTATTTGCGCCATAAGGAATTTCATCTATAAATATTTTTTATGGTTAAAGTTATATATTATGTAATTTTTTTTTAACATGCACCACTATTAGATCGCAGACAAATAAGGGCAGAAGATATATAATAGAGAAAAATTAGCACAATAATGTTTACAATGAACATTTAACCTTTGTTCTCACTTTATCTAAAAACAAAACAATATTAATAAATTAATGGAAATGTTGTATCAATAATACTATATTTGAAATATAGAAGATATCATTAGGTAATAACTTTGTTTGATCTACGTAAAAATTCTTTTAGAAAAAAATTATATTAATTGGAAAGTAGATATTCATGTTTCTGTGAAACCCCGAGAAAATCCAATTTTTCCTCAAAAGCAAAATAATAATTTTATCAAATAAAAAATTTTCATAGATCTCAGGGATTGATTTTAAACTAACTTCACTCGTTGGAATCGCTCACGAAATCTAGCTACCATGTCGACCACGACCGAGACAAATAATTTCACTTTTCGAGACACGTAGAGGAGTCGCGACATCGGCACTTTATATAAACAAAAGCGCAAGCACTTGTCATAACGTCGCAAACATGCGAGCTCAATCGACCCATGAGTGAAAATGGCACTCAGGAGTTGACTTAAATTCTTGTTGATGATATGATGTGGGTAATCCTAAGAACCAATGGGAGTTTACAAGTGGCATGAGAGGACTTTTCTCGACTAATCTAGACCAAACCCATTTTAGAGGAAAGAAGAGAGAGAAAGAGCAAACAAGAAAGGGAGAAGAAAAGAGCTGGATTTTGTATAGATGTTCTACCTTCCTTTAGAATTCTCTACGATCGGACTGGTTTGCCGGGCGAGGCAAGAAGGAAAGTCAAGCCCCCACGACAAGGGCTACTCGTACCGATTGGGGGAGTTTCGACAAACTCCTAAGGTAGGGGTTTTCTCCTACTTGTTTTAGCCTTTCTGGGTTAAGGGTCATTTAATGGATGAGAATTTGTTAAGGCTCGATGGTCAGTGGTTTTTGGTTCCAAAAGATTCGACCGAGGTGAAGAAACTCCCCATGGGGCAGTTTTCTGGGACGTTCACCCGACCGCTTGCGGTGGTTTGTGTAATGTTGTGTTATTGCCATGAGTGAATAACATGTTGATTGTGATTTTGTGTGCAGTTCCAAGATGAATTATCGGATTGTATATTAGCCCATGTGAGCTAATTTTATGTTATTGCTATGAATGAATAACATGTGTAAGTTTTGTTAATATAAGCATGCTTAGTATATTAACATGGACTATATGGAATGTGAATTGAATGTTTGGTGTGCCATTGCATGAACATCTAGGGTGGGGAGTAACCTAAGCAGGAAAATTCCACTACCTGGGCATCGTCACCTCGCCGGCGAAAAACTATTTCGTGCAATCAAGACGCACCGGGATGTGGGACGCATCCTAGGGTCTAGATGTGAAGAAATGGCCACACATGTACTTTATTATGTATTTTGTAAAAATCAAGCATGAGACCCAGCTGATAATTTGTAATCAAAACAAATTGTAATTAAATACAATTGTAAACAAACTCCCTTTTTGTATAAAATATATATTTTGTGTGGTATGGATGTGTGGGCCCTATTGGGCCGTTTTACGCATGTATGGGTCTCATGATATGAGATATTACTGTGATTTTCCGCGGTTGATTTGCTGTCAACGACACCCTTGATAGGGGCGCACAACCTTGGTATCGTAGCTTAGGTATACGAATACCTAGGGCTTGTGCCATGGTCATTAAGGTGCGAGGAGCATCACAACTCGGGGTGTGGCTTGATGTTAGGAGTTTAGGTACGGGATTACCTAAGCGGTCACTGGATAGGTTAGAATACTACATGCATCAGGTTTGAGTGATTGATGGTGAACATGAATTGTTGTGTGTGTTGAATTGTATGCTTAGTGAATAGCATAGGAGAAATTGTTGAACACTAGGATTGAGAAAATAAAACCTTAGCGTGTTGAGGAACTTTTGGGCAGAATGGTCCAGAAATAAACGAGGAAGAAAAAAAAATTTTCTGGACAGTTGCTCCAGTTTTGAACATGAATAGATTGGGTTTGTGGAATTCTGGAAAATTATTCCAAGCCAGATAAGAAAAGAGTTTGTAATTAAACTCTTGAAATTCTCAAGTGGGTGAATTGCAAAGGTTTAAGCTATCAAGATCTCTGAGTAAAGGTGAAGGCTACTTCGAGGATATGAAAAAAAAAAAATTGTGCAAGGTAGAAGTCGAATGGCTACCGCCACTTCCACCAGTCACGACCTAGTTTTGAGGTCGGACATGCAGGGCGCCAGCGCGCAGGCGTGGCCTGAGCGAATTTGATTTTTCGGCATCCCAGTCGACTTCGCTGGGGGTCACGACCTGGTTTGGTCATGAGGAGGTTGCGACAAGGGATTTGAGCTGCAGGGCGACCCTAGGTCTCGACCTGGATTTGAGGTCGCAATGTGGTCGAAGCCTCGCGAGCACCAATGCACTTGACTGCGCCGCAACCCGGGCCAAGGCGACTAAAAGAGGGTCGCTGCGTGTTAGGACCAAGTGAGGTCGCGGATATTGAATCGAGGTCGCGAATTCGGTCTAGTTTAGTTACGTGGTCGCGACCGGTTTTTGCGGTCACGCACCGGTTCGGTTACGCCTGGGTCGCGACTAAATTGGCGCTGCTGACCGGCCGGGAACGCAAATAGGCTCGTGACTTGAAATTTGGCATCCTGCGGGAGATAGTGGCCAATGGGGGTCGCGAATTATTTCAGGGGTCGCGGACCGTTTGCTTTGTCACTGAAGGAGGTCACAACGTGGGACCGGCACGCTACCGGTTGTCGCCCGTAGGGGTCACCTAGAAAGGAAGTCACGACTGCCCGGGTTTCGTGCAGTGGAAAACGGCGTCGCACTTCCGCTGAGGTCGCACCTGGCCTACTTCGAGGTCGCGTGGACTGACTTGAGGTCACGACCTAACCTAGGCTGTTAGGCCATTTGCGTCATGACTGGCTTGGTCGCAATAGGTAGGTGCAATGCTGGCATTAGCCGCACGACCGGGCACCGCGGCGCCGCAACTCGTCTCAGTGTGCGCGACCGGACACAACCCGCTTGTGACGCGCATCGCTTAGTGGTCACCGCTCATGAACATCGCTCGCTTAGAACACTATTCAAGAAAGAAAAAAAAAAGAGTACAAAAATTTTAAAAATTTTATTGTGTATGATTTAATATATGGGATATTTATATTGCATTTGCTATAAATGCATTGACGTGGAGTGTGAATTTTTTTTTCCAATGTGAATAGTGTCTCGGGGCTGTATTTACACCTTAGAGATACTGCATTGAATATTAACTTGCCATGCGACATGTGTAGATGGCTAGTCGCGAGAGATGACGAAGAGGTCGTCTACGAGGTATCACTGGGCCAGCACCATCAAGGTCACCAGCCATCTAGCTTTGATCAAGATGCTTTGCCGAGGCTACAGTAGTGCACATCATTATTGCACTGAAGAAGCAGGAGCAGGAGGTCCGAGTAATTCCGTGAGGTTTAGGCACATCATCCTCCGATGTTCAATAGGAGGAGATCCGGCAGGCGCAATTAATGTTCAGCAAGCTTCGAGAAGGTATCGGAGGCTGAGATCGTCTCTCGATACAACCAGATCAACCAATGCATTCCAAATGCATGTGGTGAGGCCCGAGTATGGTGGAATTGGGCAAAGACTCCCAGAGATCTAGAGGCAATGACTCAAGTGAGTTCCATGATCTTTGATGGGCAAGTATTTTCTGATAATCGCGAGACATGCGAAGGTCAGAGGTTCAGAGCGTACAGCGGAACGATGACAGTTGATGGAGTATGTGGGCCGCATTCACCTAGTTGGCACGCTTAGTGATGATTTCACGCGACACGCGACGCGGGCTGGGCGTCAGAGAGATCTCGAGAATGGCCAAAGTTACCACACCGGCAGATTGCAGACTTCGCCTACAAACATGTACTCCATGGTCGGACGACCCTGACCATGTAGAGAGATAGAGGATGCACGGTATCCGAAAGGCGAATGCCGGTGAAGAGGAGGATCAGCCTCTTCTTCTAGTTCGGAAGAGGCGTAAGACTTCGCTTTCACACGAAGTTTCGTGACCAGTCCATGATGTATTAAGGTCGTGCAAGGCATGATATGTTATTTGATCGACAACCCGGGCATGTGAGACGGATCGCTCTGGCGTATCGTGGATCTCAGATTTTGGGTGAAGACAAATCCCAGCTAAATTGTAGAACATGAGAGTATACAGCCTATTCCTCCACACTTAGTATGGGTTAAGGTGAACCGCTTTAGTCTCGGTGCTATACAAGAATTTTCTAAGAATCACAAAATAAGCCGCAGTAATGGGTCAGGTCAGTACAGGCTCACAGCCGTGACTTCTAGTAAGGCAGGCATATAGATATGTTATTTTTATCGACAAATGGGGTATATGAGACTCAGATTTGTCCTAGACTCCACGAGGTCTCATGGTACCGCAGGCCGAGGCATGCAGATGCCCTGATATGCACGCTCTACTCTCGCACCCTATCGACTGCAGTAATATTGAATCGATGCATCATATTCATTCATTAATGTGACCAGGTGATTTAATCGGGCTTTGAGGTTGAGGCCTTTAAAGAAGCCAGTGTGGATGTTCTTCCCTAGGATGGTGGGTGAGAGGGACCTGAGCGAAGCCTGATTGTGAGTTAGAGATCTCCGAGATTCTCGCTCATGGTGGGCCCTGTGTGTGGGGTCGTGATCGAGTCTGGTGTGGGTGCACTATGACATCGCGTCGAGCCCGTGTGTGGGTGCACTGCATGGTCATTCACCACTCTTGGTGAGTGTGGGTTGAGTTTTGGTTCTCGGGACTACGTCCAATGAAGACTCATAGTTCAAATCAGAAATGAAGAGTAATTAATGTGTGTCGGGCAAAGTGTTAAGGGGGTCATAATCCCTGTGTGAGTACCGAGTTAGGTGAAGGAGACCCGTTAGTATCCAAAAGGTCCTGTGGTGGGTAAGAGACCCGGGGAGATATCCCGAATTTCGGTGAGGGTATAAGAGACCCGTGGAGAATCCGAAATTTCTGTGTGGGTGTAAGAGACCCGGGGAGATATCCCGAATTTCTATGTGGGTGTAAGAGACTCGTGGAGTTATCCAAAATTTCTATGTGGGTGTAAGAGACCCGTGGAGAAATCCGAAATTTCTGTGTGGGTGTAAGAGACCGTGGAGACATCCAAATTTCTTCAAAGTAGACCCGGAGTAGCCGAACTTCAGGTGGATGTAAGAGGCTCGCAGCCGTAGGCCGAAGTTCTGGGCTGGCTCGAGAGAGAAAAACACACTGGCCATGTTATCATGGCACTTAGAGTTGAGGATAGGAGTCGGGAGTGACTCGAGATGAAAACACACAGTCATGGTTATCATGTAGACTTAGAGTTGAGTGATAGGAGTCGGGAGTGACTCGAGATGAAAACACATGGTCATGGTTATCACATAGACTTAGAGTTGAGTGATAGGAGTTGGGAGTGACTCGAGATTTGGATACCCATTGGAAATTGCATTGGGTGTTGGTGAGCCAAGTAAGGGCTCAAAGATATGGATGTCATTCATGACATGGATTAGTTGACTATCCATTGATTGTCAATGATTGTGACTCGGGAAGGTCAACGCTTACACACCAAGCGTGGATTGTGTAGGTTACATATGCACGTGGTTGGATGCGCATAGCGTGCGAATTCTCGAGACTAAATTCTTTTAAGGGGGGGAGAATGTGAAACCCCGAGAAAATACAATTTTCTGAAAAATGGCAAAATAGTAATTTCATCAAAACTGAATCTTTCAGATCTCACGACGAACTGGACTTCACCGGCTGAATTACCCTTCGCGAAACTCCAGCTCTTCCATGTTAAATTTCCTCACAATTTAGAGATTACCGAATTTCACTTTTTTTCGAGGCATGTAGAGGAGCCAAGCAGGACACACTGCACTTTATGATTGGCCAAGAGGTACCACGTGTCCTCGGATACAGAATGGGCTAAACATGAGCTCAATCAAATCTAAGGGAGTGACAAATGGCACCTTATGAATGGATGGAAATCTAAGTTAGATGGATAAGTGGATAGGGGGTAATCCTAAGAACCAATGGGAAGGTGACAAGTGGCATGAGAGGACTTTTTCTCTTGACTCAATCTGCACCAAACCTGGCTTCTATGAAAAGGAAAGAGAGTAGAGAAAGAGAAAACGAGAAAGAGAGAGAAAAGAGTGGATTTCAGAGAGAGTTTTTACCTTCTAGAATTCTACGATCAATCAAGATTTCCTGGGCGAGGTAAGAAGCAAAGTTGCTCCCCAAGGCAAGGGCTACGTGGTACCGGCTGGGGGGAGTTTCACAAATCTGTATGCAAGGGTTTTCTCCACTTGTTTTACTCTGCTGGGGCTATTCAATGGACGGGGATTTGTTAAGGCTCGATGGTCGTGGTTTTCTGCTCCAAAAGATTTGCATCGAGCGGCTAGAAAACTGTAGCTAAGTTGGGATTGAAATTCACCCAGACCGCTTGTATGATGTTGTGTTATTGCCATGAGTGAATAACAGTTTAATGATTTTGTAGGCGCTCCAAGATGAATTGTCTGATTGTATATCAAATTTCACATGCGAGCTAATTTTATGTTATTGCCATGAATGAATAACATGTGTAAGTTTTGTTAATATAAGCATGCGCAGTATATTAACATGGACCTTATGGAATGTGAATTGAATCGCTTCGGGCGGTGTCATCGCATTTAACACTTAGCTGAGTAAACCTAAGTAGTAGAAAAATTCATACTACCGGGCATCAAGCACTCGTCGAGGGAAAACTATTTCAAGTACCGAAGACGCACTCCGGGATAGGACGTGACTGGGGATGGACGATCCGGTCTTAGATGCGAAGAAATGGTCACATGTGGCCTTATTATGTATTTTTGTAAAAATCTGGCAAGAGACCCAGTTTTGGATAATTTGTAATCAAAACAAATTGTAATTAAATATAATTGTAAACAAACTCCCTTTTTGTATAAAATATACATTTTGTGTTGTATGGATGTGTTGGCCCTATTGGGCCGTTTTATGCATGTATGGGTCTCATGATATGAGACACAGATTTTCCGCGGGTTGACGGTGGTCAACGAGACACCGACGTCACAGTTTCATACTACTAATACTACAATAATTACAAGAGAAGATGAGGGTAAAAATCACCTTAAGGGTAGAAGATATGATCGTTCATGCATGTTGATTATCTTCCTCATGTCAATATATATAAATAAAAATGTTGTTACTTATTTTACTTTGGAGAAATTTAACTTAACAATTAATATAATATGGAGATTAGAAAATTTTTCCATAACATTAATATTCTCTGTTGCAAAAGTTATAACACACCCCAAATTATTTCTATAGCATTAATATTCTCTAAAATTTCAATTTGTTTTTAATTTAATCGTTAAAAAAAGGCATTGCATTCTCTAGTAGTGGGCCTAGTCGTCA
>JAEQBH010006727.1:0-147129 GCA_016808115.1 Tetrastigma voinierianum | reverse complement strand
AATTAATAATTAAAAATAAAAATAAAAATAATAAAATAATAAAAATAAAAATAAAACTTTATATGTGCAAAATAAACGTTTTTTCAATTTTTAGAAATAAAATAATATATAAAGAAAAACAATCGTTTTTTTTTAAGACAAATTTTTTTTTTTTTTTAATATATAAAATAATAAAATAAAAAACAAAAATAAAAATAAAATAAAATAAAAAACAAATGGCACTGTAGCAGCTTTGTCCTGTAGTGGATCACTATTGATTTCGCTGGAATTTCGCTAGCTAGCGAACTCACTGTTCCTAGCGAAATTCTTCAATTCATTTGTCTCACAAGATTTTAGCTAGGTTAGCGAAATTTATTAACTAAATTCCATATATAAGCGAAATTTTAGCATTTCGCTAGAGTGCGAGAACACTACCTTATAATTCTTGAAAAATTCTACGCTTCTGGCACATGGCGATTTTCAATCAAGGCTTCAAAATTTGCTAAAAGGTAAAAATTAGTGCAAGAAAAATTAAGAAAACTTACTTGAAAAGAGTAAAATTAATCTAAAAACATAAATTAACTAAAAATTAGATATAATCTAAAAAGAAAAATTAAAGAAATCAAAAATAAAATACGATAATATAAAACAAAACAAGACAAATTAAAACAAAAAAGGGGGGGAGCTTAAAAATGCCGAGGTTCGGATACTCCAAATCAGAGCCCAGGCACTAGGCTCAACCAGCTATGCCATGCCGTATATGTAAATGATTTTGCTTGTGCCTTTGATGTAGTGGCAAACTTATGTACGAAGGCCACTGTCTTAAAGTTTTGCATGGCATGCGATGATGGGTTGGACACTTACAACTGGGAAGCCAGAGTGCTTCAGATGTTGGTTGTGATGCGAGGTGAAGGGGAGAATATACGCAGTCGAGTGGAGGGGCTATTAGCGGAGTGGAGCATTTGGTGGCTTGAGCCGTGCGGTGGGGTTCGAGTTTCAAGGGGGTGGTTGAAGGGTAGCTTTTGTGGCTCTTTCCACCTTCTATCTGCTTTACCCTCCCTGGGTTAATAAAACCTTGATTTGTTCTTCTTTGTCAAGGCCAATTAACACGATTACAGGGCATCTGCGGTTCCTCGGGAGCTTCTCACTGATTCCACTTTCAATTCCTCCACGAGATTTGGTGAACGCTCATCAAAATTGTGTCGACGAAGCACTCATCCTGCGATTCCTCTTCCCCTTTTTATCAAAATTTCTTTGGGCAAGCTTTGAAATTGAACATTGTAGGTTGTCAACTTGGCGACCCGATTCACTTTGAAACCATCTAATGTTTGTTCTAGGGGTTCTCCACGAGTGTAGTTTTGGCTCGGTGGGCATTAAATTCCTTTTGTTCTACTTGGCATCACCCACCGGTTTGGTAAGGTCACAAATTGCTTATGATTGGGGAGATTAGGCGTAGTGGTTGCCCCGAGACCAGGGCATATTGTGGATGTGGAGGAGGTGCATAAGTTGGGAGGCCAACAGCGTAGGAGGGTGTACCCGTCCATTTAGTCTCTATATTCCCTCATAGACATGTATGCTCTAGGGTTTCTCTCCCACAAGGGTACTCACTATCTTGTTCTCCCTTAGGTGTTCCATTTGATTCTAGTTCAAGCCCGGTACAGAAAATGAACTCCTACCTGTGAGCAAGGGACAAGCACCAACAACGATCCTGTGACCTTTGTTTTTTTTTTTTTTTTATATATGAAATGAAAGAAAATGACGGTAATATGGCACAATTCACCGGTACTTGTGATGAAGATCTGGGTGTTCCCACGACTCGTCAAATGCCTTTAAGGCTACCGTCGAGCAGCGCGTAATTTTGATTCGTGCCACGATGGGGTGATCGGAATCAAATGAAATTTATATCCTATACTCCTCCTACTGCAGAGTATTTAAGCTCTTCTTGGGTATAGTGGTCTAGGGTCGAACACAGGGATGGGTTTTCTTCGTACAAATGACTAACAGTGAAGGCAAAAATTGGTGAATTAAATTTGGATTTTTCAGGTTTGGTAAAAACAGGGGGGTTTTGGGTGTTCATGGCGAAGCAGCAAAGAAAAAAGCGTAAAATAGAACCTCTTGAAGTGTTAGGCCAATATGGTTTAGGGTTTTAAAGTAACCACATCTGAATTATTTTCCCTCGGTTGGGGGAGGATGACATATAGTCATTTCCCAACCGGATCTTCATTTAGCTTTAAACACTAAACCCTATGATTTTCCTTTTGAAACATATAGCATTTAAATGGGCATAAATGTCACAACAGGTGAAAACACATCTCTAAACCCTACTCCCACCCAGATAACTAGCGGGGAGACAACTAAGCGAGCCTCTCAGTGGATCTAGTGAAAGTATCCATTGAACCAAAAGCTTGCCAAATACATTAAAGAGCATGCTTGAGATTTTGCTAAATGAGAAGCCGAACACAAACAACCATAAATACGTGCGTTAAAAGCAGGGGAATCGTGAGTACCTCCACACCTAGCCAAGCCGTCCTCTTCAAGGAGGAAGAGGTCTAGCCCGAACATCCTCTGGTGTCATCCTCGGAGGAGTGTTTGGCAGCGAGAAAATGGAAAGAAGGAAAGAGAAAAGGGAAAAGGAAGCTGTGACGCACTCCGCTTCTTGTATATCGAGAAATTCGGTCTGATGATTTGTACAAGGCGGGACTTATATAGATACTCAGTGTAAGGAGATTACAAAAAAAACCAAAATCGGAAGGTTATTACAAGGGTAAAATGAAAAAAAACCAAAAGCAAAAGCAAACAGGGTGTAGTGTGAAAAGCGAGGAGCGAGGCGGCGGGAGGAGCGATCGCTGGGTGGGAACGTGCTACGCGGGAGAAGCTTTCTGCGTGTTTTCTGCATTTGCTCTTCTTTCCTCGATCTTTGATGCAATGTTGAGTTTGACTTGAATTCTTCGTGCTTGGATCGACTCAACAATTTTGGCATAATTAGCTCGCGGAAAATGCAAAATTTGCCCGCAATCGCGATCATTAAAATAGTAGGGACCTTAATGGTACAAATCGGGTTAATTAGCATGATTAGTACACAAAAAGCACTCAAAACCTATAATAAATAGGGTTCAAAATAGCACTTTTTGGGCACTAATCATATCTTCATGTACTTTATCAGACTATCATATCTTATGACTTATACCTATACATTCCTATACTTGTACGGTTTTCTTGTTCTTTATCGGTATCCTATCTCGGTAGGAGTATAGAGACGAGAGACTCTTCCTTTGATACACTGTAGGTACTTTTCTTATCTATACTCCTTGATATATCAAATCTACATATATTGCTATTTCTTGTTCATATCTACATCCTTTCTTACCATGTATTCCAATTAACTTTAACCAAGCGATTAGTACACTTAGTACAACAATTCAATTTTCAGACAAGATGTGGGCACCAAATGCCATTAAATAGCATATGATTAGATTCTAGACTCAATGAGCTTTCCATAGAATCTAAGAATACCCATGCGGAGTCTAAGCGAGAAGGAGTTATGCAAGGGTGCAAGCGTGAAGAAAATCAGCAACTTGCAACACCTGTGCTTGGCTTGACGGCATTGTCTTTGTCATTTTCGGAGTGTACTATAAACCAATATTATACCAATCTATATATGGATAGATTCTAGACTCAAAGGGATTTCCATAGAGTCAAAATACCCATAACGAAGTCCTACTTGAAGGAGTTATGCAGGGTTGCAAGCCGTGAAGAAAATCGGCAACTTGCTTTACTATGTGATATAACTACTGTCTTTGTCATTTCGGGTGTACTATAAGCTCAATATTATATCAATATATATATGGATAGATTCTAGACTCAAAGGGCTTTCCATAGAGTCGAGAGACCAGCCATATGAAGTCCCACTTAAGGAGTTATGCAGAAGTTGCAAGCGAGTGAAGAAAATCAGCAACTTGCGGCCTCTACGTGCTTGATAGCAACCATTGTCTTTTGTCATTTCCGGGTGTACTATAAGAAAGCTCAATATTATATCAATCTATATATGGATGGATTCTAGACTCAAAGGAGGAGCTTTCCATATAGTCGATAATACACCTTAACAAAGTCCTAGGAAGGAGTTATGCAAGTTCTGGCCGTGAAGAAAATCGGCAACTAGCGGCACACTGCAACAATAACGGCAGCCCTTGTATTTTAATCATTTTTAGTTGTACTATAAGCTCAATATTATATCCAATCTATATGAATAGATTCTAGACTCAAGGGCTTTCCACGAGTCGAGAATACCCATAACAAAGTCTAGGAAGGAGTTATGCAAGTTACTGGCGGAGTGAAGAAAATCGTGACTTGCGTGGTAAATAAGCGACGGCGGCGAAATACTGTCCTTTTGTCATTTTCGGGTGTACTATAAGCTCAATATTATATCAATATATATATGGATAGATTCTAGACTCGAAGGGCTTTACATAGAGTTTAAGAACACTCAAATCGGACTTCAGACAAAGAAGTTATGGCCGTCCGACGTTGTAGACAAAAGCAGAAAAATCTGCTAAGGTGAACAGTACCCTCGCCTAGGCGTGTCAGAACATTTTCCCCACTTTTCTGCCTTGCTTTTTTCATTCCGAAACTCCCCAAAACTCACTCTAAAATTCTCTAAACACTTCTTATGGACTATAATCAACTCAAGGGACTTCCTTAATACATATCTTAAACAAATCTCGGGTTTTCCCCAAACCCGAATACACTCAATTCTAGGGTAGGAGTAGTTTCCCCTCAAAAACCCTAGAAAAGAACACCCATACCTATCTTTACATATCTTCTACCAATTAGGGTTTCATTAAACCCAAAATTCATCAAAGAAGGGGGTTAGGGTTAGGTTTCTACTAGAATCCATACAACCCAAACATGTATCCATACATTTTAGACAAATTCCACCCAAACATGTATCCATACATTTTAGACAAATTCCATACTTGAATCCATACCACCCATACAAAACTCTTAGTTTCCATACCCAAAACCATACTAATTCCATACAAAAACTAGACTTCCATACCAAAAATCATAGAAAACCTTTCTTGGCTCCTCCCTCTTCTTCCTTTTCTTCTTCCTCTTCCCTTCTCTTCTTCTCTTCCTCTTCACGTTTGCTCTCCAAAAATGAGACCAAAGATGAGATATTTTTGCTCTCACCTCCTATTTATAGTTAATTTTCCTTTATTTGCACTTTAGCCCTCCATCACTCAATTATTTGCGCTCTGATATGTTAATTCTACTTTGGCCTCTAATCTTCTTAAATTATGATCCTTGGGTCCTAAATTGGTGAATGACCAATTTACCCTTGTCTTTCGTATAAATTCCGGGTTTCCGAAATTTTCTTTTTAGCATTATTTTATTCCGGCAAAATATACATTTAATTTTATTATACCCAAAACATGTTATAAAACTGTCAGGATATAATTTGGGGTGTTACAATTTGGTCCCAACAAGTTTTTGGTACTGTTATTGAGGACTTTAGTTCATCTTTGGTAACCGTGTCGGAAAATTGGTCAACAAGTTTTTGGCGCCATTGCTGGGGATTGTTGTTCACTTTCTCTCATTGGAAGTTGACATTTTGAAGAACAGGAGATTTGCTAATTTAGACAATTTTTATTTTTGGTTGTGATTTGTTTCTTAGCTAATTTTTTTTTACTGTTAGTATTTTTGTACTTTATTTTCTTTATTTTCTCTTCTTATTTGTAGGTACTTGATGAGCTTAAAAGTCATCTATTTTTAGTCCATTTTTCTGTTCGATTTTCATCTAGAAATGAATAATTAATATACAGAAATATGAAGAAACTCACCAAATTTTTATTAGCGGAAGAAAGAAGTAGAAAAATACGACAATAAGTGGAGGAAGGTGCGGTCGGATAGCGACGAAATGAAAAAGAAGCGATTGAGTCATTGATGCAGTTTTAGGGTTTTACGGAATCCGATCATGGTGCGACATCGAAGTGAAGGAAATACGATTCGGTCGCGACATGGATAGCAAGATATTGAGGTGCGACTTGAAATTTGCTCTTGAGAAAATGCAAGGAAATGAAATTTGTGTCGCGACGTGAGTGAAGTCGTGACATCAAAGAATACGATTCAAAGCTTCTGAGTCATAAATCGAGTCGCGACAACATATTGATGTCGAGCATCCGGAAACAGTTAAAGGCTATGAAAGACTTAAGTAGATGTCGCGGCGGTGGGATCGAGGTCGCGGCGTCATGAGAAACTGACCAGTTGAAAGTCCGAAGAGTACTAAGTTGATGTCGCGTGAGATTGATAATGGCGACATCGATGATGTCACGACAAGAAATTTGAAATCCGCGACATCGAGAACCATCGAGAAGGCTATGAGCCGTAAGGCGATGTCGCGACATGAGATTGATGCGACACGGTTTTGCTCGGTTGAAGGGGTGAAGCTTGATGAAGTGAGGTCGCGACGGAATATCGATAACCGTGACATCGAGAACGACGATTGAAACCCTCACAGTTCCATAAGATGATGCGACAAAGAGATTGATGTCGCGACATCGGGGAAAGAAGAATAGTGAAACACGCGAGGCGTGAGAAGATGTCGCGGCAAGAGATGGTGATATCGCGATCAAGAATGACAAATCAAGGCTACATAGAGTAAGTGAAGTCGACGTGAGATTGATGTCGCGACATCGATGAGGGCTATGTCGCGACAAAGAGGAAGCGAAGTCGCGACTTGAGCATGATGACTTGGGCCTGGATACTCTAAAATCCACAACAGGCTACATTAGGATTAGGGCCCGATTGAGAACCATATAAATCATGACTATCGGCTGTTTAAAAGCTGACTTAGCGACCCTTGACGAGAGGAATCTGGATAGTTGAAACTCATTTTCTTTATTTTTCTTTTCTTTTCTTTTTATTTTTCTTAATTTTTTAACTGATCGTTTTAGAGCGGATTAGCACTCTGTAGTATCTTTATTTTCGTTTGTATTTTCTGAATCGGATGTTATCGTTTGGTGAAGCTGAATCACGATTTCAATTTCTTTTCAAATTGCACACTTTGGAATGTTTGGAAGTTCGAATAATTTAAGATTCGATTGTTTTAGGTTCAAATTTAGGTTATTCTTATGATCGGAGGAATCTTGTATCGTGTAATTCGAGTAATTGAGGAATCGGCTTCCATTAAGTGAGCGTTATAATTAAATTTAACTCTGTGAGTCGTTTCAGTGACTTGTTAATTTCGGTTAATGAATTTATACGGTTTTTGAGTTTATTGTCTTGGGATCACAGATATCAGTTTCTTATACTAGTTAAGATTTGCGTCATTGCTATGATTTCAAGGAGGTCCTCTGAGTGACACAGGGAAGACATTCCTAAGAGTAATGTACATTTCTTTGAAGGTATACTAACCTGTTATTAGGGATCTTTTGAGCTTTGTAAGTTCACTTAGATAAATCATCTTCTCACTTGAAATCAAGAACGAGTTGAATGATTTATCTGTTTAAACAAGCAAAGAGTTCACCTGAGGTCAGGATGAGTAGGCTAATCCGTGTTAAGTTGTGATCTAATCAAGGAAAGGTTGATCTATTCTAATTTCGAGGAGGAGACGTGCGGAAGTTGTATATCCTTGCTTGACCGATAACTTAGGAGCTAAGGTTCTGAGTCCGTAAAATGGGTATGAAGTATTGCAAGAAAATACCAGTTAAGAGTCCCTTTTTAAAGTAGTTATCTAATTCCCACGTATTCGAGAGAATCGGGTCATAGAATTAGATATTGAAATGTGGAGTGTGGAGAGATCCAGAGCACTTTTCTAGCATGTGGGCTGATTTTGGAAACTTGAGATAATCGAGATTTTATCGAGAATTAACTACGGGGAATTGATAGTTCACTATAACTGTTTCTATTAATGTGTCTTCTGAGGATAACTGTTCAGTATTCAGTTCTTTTATTAGAAATTCATTATTCTTTATTCTTTATCTTTCAGTATGTTGGATAGTTCAGTTATTTTCCTTTTGTTCGTTTAATTTTCCAGCACCTTAATGCTGGATCCTATTATCATTTTGTGGTCCAAATAGTATGGAAATTGAGTAGTCAGGGTAGTTGATTTAAAATTCTTGAGATCTCTGTGGGATCGATATATGGACTTAAATCCATTTTATTACTTGTCGACACATTGCACTTCACGGAGCTCCTTCAGGACCAAAACCAAACTTTGAAAATGATTTACTCTAAGAGATTGAGGTGGTTTTATATAGTATAAGGGCCAATGAGTTTTATGGCGCCGTTGCAAGGTTGAATTAATAGTCCTTTTAGCAATAGTGTCATAAATTTATCTGAGTTCTTTAGTCTCAACAAGTTTTATGGCGCGTTGCGGGTTAGTTAATAGTCCTTTGGTAATAACGTCATAATCTCCGTACATAAATAATGCATAAATGTGCAAATATGTTTTGAATACCAAACAAGTTTTATGGCAGCGCGATTCTTGAGGATGGAAACGATAGTCATTTGGTGATAACGTCGCATAATCTTGCATGCATAAATAATGCATAAATGTGCAAGCATGTTTGGTCTCAACAAGTTTTATGGCGCCGTTACGGATAGACAATAGTCCTTTGGTGATAACGTCATAATCTTGCATGCATAACCTAATGCATAAATGTGCAAACATGTTTTGGTCTCGACAAGTTTTATGGCGTAGATTGCGAGGATCGAAGAATTTAAAGTAAATCAATATTCGGATGAAGAAGAAATACAATTTGGACATTTTTAAAGAAAAAGAACAAAAATGGCGTTTCAAGCGGTGACTCTTGCGACCAGCGATCTTTAACAAACCATATTGAATATATTTTATGGTTGGTAATCTGATAATGGGAGTATGTTTTGCTTTTCGAGCTTTGATGCATAGGAAACAGAACAACGTCGATTCAGTGACAAGGAAATAGAAAGGACGCTCAGAAGCTTGAGAAAGACCAAGAAGGCGGCTTCAAGCCATGGCGGATGAAGAAAGGCAGAGGAATAGAGTTGATACATATAGAAAAAGCTAGGAGCCTCCGACCCTTATTTCAAATCCTGATGGATTTACGGGGACTGATATCTGAGGAAGAATCTCGTGATCGGACAGCACACGGAGTAGATGCTAATAATTTTGAATTAAAGCCAGTAATTACAATGGTCAGCTGGTATCAGTTCTTAGTCATCCCGAAGATCAAGCGAGCACACAGGAATTCTCGGGATGTGATCTTTGTTAAGGCGAGATAGGGTGAGACCGAAGTCCATATTTGCATCTATTCCCGTTCTCTCTAAGAGATCGGCCCAGCTACATGGTATGAATCTTTACCTTATGGTTGGTGATGTAGGAGGAATTAGTAGAGACTGCCAGGTAGATTCTTTCCCGAAGCCCTCACCACGAAAGAAGGAGGGAAATCATTACATTCAGCCCGAGAGGGGAAGATGAAAGCACAGTATGTAGCTTAGGAAAGATTAGTGATTCTTTGAGAGAAGAATGTCAGTGCATAGGATAGATGAGAAGACTCAGGATGGACATTGTATATCGTACCATGAATGATACCTCCAAAGGGATCATTGATGCTTCATCTTTGGCTGGAAACATTCAAGCAGAAAAGTGCTAAGAGGCAAGAAGTGATTGAAGATCACAAAATTCAAATGCAACATGAAAACTCCTTCCAGAGCTTTCAAGAGGAAACTAGCCGAGAGGAAGGGGATCATGGAGCTGAGCAAGATGACAGCCATAAGGCCAAGTTGGATGCCATTATGCAGGTTAGGCAGAAAGCGAGAAAGAAAGACACACACACCGCTCGCCAAATAGGAAGCGATTGAAAGGAGTTAATGAAGGGAAGTCTTTGAAGAGTAGCGAAGGACTTTATGATGTGAGGTTAATTATTTGGGTGAGCGAGAGCTTGCCATTTCGACCAATCCTAACCTTCGGCACATTATCACCAGGCTTTCGGGAACCATGAGAATTTCTGGCGACATGGTGGAGGGCTTCTCAGGCAGCGGGGACGAGCCCTCGGCAAGGGTATCGGCCGGCCACGAGGTTCCAACGGCGACGGCCAATGAGGAAATGAGCACGGCGATATTGAGTCGGAGGAGGCCCATCTTTTGAGGAACGGATCTTTGCAGTTTATGAGGATAATAAAAAGGCTGTTGAACCTCCATGAACAAAAGTTTGAAGTGGAAGCCGGTACTGCAATTCTCAAAATTTTGAGTCTTCTGATGCATCCACGAAGAACACGGAGACACAAGTAGAATGAGCACAGCCCTAACCGCAAAGTAGGAGGAAGATACCTTCCAGTGACCTGAGGAAGAGACCGAAGCTGCATGGAGCGTACGAAATTTGAGGAGTGGGAAAGGGTGAAGAGAGGAAGAAAAAGTGGCAATGACAAAGAAGTAGCAAGACCGAGAAGAAGGGGAAGAGAACCTTTGGAGAGATAATGAAGAAGGAGTAGAAAGAAGAACATCCAGGAACCAGCACAGAGTCCCATTTCCCGCAAGCTGCCAGAGAACAAGAATGGAGGAGCGGTTGCAAGGTTCTTGAAAACTCGGAAGCTGGAGATCGGTATGCCTTTCTTGAAGTGGTGACTGGATCTGCTGTATCTGAAATTTAAAAGACATCTTGACGAGAAAGAAAAATAGTAGAAGAAGGAATAGTGAATCTCACTGCCACTTGCAGTGCAGTAATTAGAAAGGAACTACCAGTAAAGATGAAGGACCCAGGAAGTTTCACAATTCCTTGTATTGTTGGAGGAATGGAATTCCATGAGCTCTCGTGACCTCGGGGAGCTAGTATCGTCCCGATGCCTCTTTCTGTTGCGAAATTAAGTTTGGGGGAGCTTAATCCCACAGCGGCCTCTTCAAATGGCGAGACGGATCGATGGTGAAACCTGAAGGGTCGTGAAGATGTGTTGGTCCTTTGTTGGGAAGTTTGTATTCCCGATTAGACTTCATCGATACGGACATGGAAGAGGTTCACAAGTACCCTTTACTATTAGGAAGGGCCATTCACAGCTCTTGGAGCGACCTTGATTGACATACGAGAGTTCTCATCTTAAGGGTTGGAGAAGAAGGCTGGCGTGTTTGCTTGATTAAAAGTATGCAAAATATAGACAGGGAAAAGGAAGGCTACAATGTAGCTGATTTTGTCTCTATTTCCCGACTGCGATGTTAACAATGATTGTAACACTCGGTTTTTATCAATGAAAAGAGATGAATTCTAGTATGCGAAGATGTCTATTACGAATTTCCATACAGCGGTTCTCATGCTATAGAAGCTGTGTTGAGCTTGAATCAAAACAGAAAGATAATGGGAAGATACTAGTGAAAAGGAAATTCATCAAAGGAGACCGGTCTGAAGGTCTAGTTTGAAAGAGATTGCCATGTCATTTAAAGTATGCCTACTTAGAATTACCAAAGAAAAAAACCGGTGATCATTTCGACAGTTAAGTGGGAATGAGGAGCAAAGATTCTTTGGAAATACTAAGGAAGCATAAGGAATCGCTAACTTGGTCCGTGAAGAGAATTTGAAAATTGTCAGTCCATCAATTTGCATGCATAGATTACCTTTAGAGACTTCAAAACCATCTAGGAGAACACCGGGGAGGAGGCTGAATCAGTGATGAAGAGTAGTCGGAAGGAGGTGCTTCAGGTGTTAAATCTTGGTTTTATCTATGCTATCTCGAACTTGATCCTTGGGGTGACTGATTCATGTGGTTCCAAAGAAAGAAGGGGTTTGTGATCGAAATGAAAAAAAATGAATTGATTCAACAAGACGGTGGCGGATGGAGGGTATGTATTGATTCACGAAATTAAATACAGCAACGAAAAGATCATTTTCCTTTTTCATTGATCAGATGTTGGATAGACTTGGCAGGACACCCTCGCTTTGTTTTGCGGATGGGTACTCGGGATATGTCAGTTGCTATTGCACGGAAGGGGATCAAGAGAAGACCACATTCACATGCCACTTATGGTACCTTTGCCTTCAGAAGGATGTCGTTTGGGTTATGTAATGCTCCGGCTAACATTCGGAGGTGCATGATGTCCTATATTCTCGAGATTTGGTTGAAGAAGTGATGGAAATTTTCATGGATGATTTTGCGTGTATGGATCCGGCTTTGATCAATGTTTAAACAATCGGAAGCAGTACTTCAAAGATGCAGAGACCAGCGTATACTTGAATTGGGAAAAATGCCATTTATGGTAGCACGAAGGTATTATTCAGGCATAAAATCTGCGCTCTTGGACTAGAAGTTGATCGGTCTAAAGTATCCATTATCAAGACTCTTGCACCACCACGGTAAAAGGAGTAGAGAAGTTTCTTGGGGCATCTTTGGATTTTGGAGAATTCATCAAAGACTTTTCAAAATAGCCGGACATGCGGATTGCGGAAAAGATCTGAGTTCAATTTTGATGACTCACGCGGGATGCTTTCGATGAAATCAAGGTCAGTTAGTGCAGGCACTATAATGGCTGCACGAGGAATGGGATCAGGATTTGAAATAATGTGTGATGCCGAGTGATTTTGCTATAAGGAGGCGTGTTTAGGGCAAAAGAAAGAGAAAGTATTAGGGGCCATATACTATCTTTAGTAAGACCTTCAATGAAGCCGAGAGAACTACTCGACAAGTGAAAAGGAGATGCTAGCCATAGTATTTGCTTGTGAAAAATTTAGACAATACATTTAGGATCCCATGGTAATTCACAGCGATCATGCGACAATCAAGTACTGATGTCGAAAAAGGAAGCTAAGCGAGATTGATAAGGTGGAGTCTTCTTTGTTGCAAAGAAGTTGTTGGAAATAAGGGCCAAAGGGATGTGACAATGCTTGATATGACCACTTGTCAAGAGTAGAAAACTGATGATAGAAGAGAAAATGTCTGGAGTTAACGAAGAACTTCGGATAGGCAATTATTCAAGGTTTCCTTCCAACTTCCATGGTATCTTGATATTGTGAATTATACGGCATTGAATTAATGCCTTGAGGAACTCGGCCTATGAAGAGGAAACTGGAAGCGGCAGCGAGATATTATATTTGGATGACCCACTATTATTCAAGAGGTGCGACATGATAATAAGAAGATGTACGAGAGAAGGTGAACAAAGACAGCATTTTAAATGAATGCCATGCATCACCATATGGAGGACATTTTACGGGTGAAAGAAACGACTCCGCAAAGAGATACTCAATCGAGGGGTTCTATTGGCTATCTTGGGTGTGCCGAGAGTGGGTGAAGTGTGTGATCGATGCCAAAGGATTGGAAATATCAGTGTGGGAATGAAATGCCTTAAAGGTATTATGGTGATACAAATTTTTTGATGTTTGGGGAATAGATTTTTATGGGACCTTTCCCACCACCATCATTTGGAAACCTATACATATCTCTTTGCCCCTTGATGGGTAAATGCAAATGGGGTGCAGACGGTGTCTTGTCAGGAATGATACTAATACGAGTTGTGAGTTTCTTGCGAAAGAATATTTTGAAGCAGGGTTTGGAACCCCCATAACCATCATTAGTGATGGGGAACCCATTTTACCAAACAAAATATTTAAAACTCATGGCAGTATGGGATCGAGCATGTAATGAAGTTTAGCCTATCATCCCAGACTGATGGACAAGCGAAATTTCCAACGAGAGATCAAAGAATACTTGAAAGGCCCGTGAGCTCAGCGGGAAGGGTAGTCTTCCAAACTTGGTGATGCACTTTGGAGAAACCTGAGGTGCATACAGACCCACAAGTGGAATGTCCCCATCTGAGTTGTTTGAACCATGTCATCTACCTCTTGAATTAGAATACAAGGCAATGTGGGCCATTAAAAAGTTAAACTTCGATTTCAAGGGCTGAGGAAGAAAAGATTGCTCAAGCTGTCGAATTGGAAAAATGAAATGAAGCCTATGATAATGCTAGAATATACAAAGGCAGACAAAGAAATGGCATGTCAGAAAATCACGAGGAAAGAGTTCGAAACGAGGCGAGCAGTGATCTTACGAGCGGGTTCTAAGACATGAATAGCAAAGCGACTACGGGGAGTAATTCCAGCAGCTTGCGAGGTCGCGACATGAGAAAAGGGAATAACTTTCTCCTAACCCAATCTAATGAATGTCATTTAGATAATTATTAAATCTTTGCTTAAAAATATGCACGAGAAGAGAGATGTCTAAACGGGTTAGGAACAATAAGAGAATTCAAAGTTTTTTGAAATCATTGAATTAAGGGCTTGGTCACGACAGCAAGGTTATGTCGTGACAAAGCTGTTGTCCTACAAAACATTGATGTCGTGACCAGTAAAGAAAGAACAATTAGTGAGTAAGGAGGAAGGGAGATACATGTCGCGACATAAAAGTGTGACGTAATTACTTGACCCTCACTTGAAAGCCACTAGAGATTTAATGACCTCGAATAAAAATTAGGCGGAATTGGAGAGTGCGACAATTCTTAAGTGAAGCATTAATTAGCCCACAAACATTAGATTGAATTGCAACGATTGGAAACTAGCTCATTCACTCTAACCAACATAACATTCACTATACGTCTTCCTCTGAGATCTCGACCTCGAAAACCACAACATTCCAAACTTCACGAAAAGCTTTCCTCTTGTCTCAGATTTCATTTGAAATTTCCACCTGGTCCTGTTTTAGACGAGATTATGAGGAACACGAACAATCGAAGAAGAAAGAAACTTGCCAAGGAGAACGATTAGATAGGGTCGTCGGGAAGAGCAAGCGGGAGAGATGCCATCAAAAACACCGAAGCTCGAAACCCGACTTCTCGAGACGAGAGCGAAGGAAAGGGAAGAGGAGAGAAAGAAGAAGAAGTGAGATTTCATATCCGATGAAGCTTATTCCAGTGGAAAGTACTATGCTAACAAAGGTTTTATTCTGAGAGGAGATTCAAAAACCACTGTGACTCCTTTCAAGGAAGCTGATAAGCGAGAGAGGATGGGAGAGTCTCTCGCGCACACGCAACGGGGGTGCTCGACAACGGTGAGAGAGTTTATTCAATATGGTAGGAAGGAAGGATGGAGCCGTTTATGTTAGAGAGATGCGGGTCTCATACGAAGCCAGGCCATCAATGGGGGCCTATGGGATGACAATACACAAGCATGGCTCCAAATTCGAAAATTTTGGAAGCAAGATTTTAGAAAGATGCGAGAAGCTCAGCGATGGAAGGGAGCGAGTTAGACCAAGGAGAAGGAAAGCCCGGGGAACTACGAGCAGGGAAGCCTCCTTTGAGGAAGCGAGAGGTATGGTTTTACTTCGCTGCGCGTGCATTTTTGGTTCTAACAAAACATTTTATGCAGTGAGAGAACAAGGCATCTTCGCTGTGTATGCCATACTCGAGAATGCAAGATCAATATAGGAGTTCTCATAGAGAACTCTATCATGGTATCATAGAGGGAACAAAGAGTGCCTTCCCACCCGGCTAACAAATGCAGTTCTATGGGCAGAGGGTACGGAGTGAAAGGAATTTGGGAGTCGAGGAAGAAGAAGTCCCGAGGCTTCACCACTCCTTCGACGGGAGTTGCGAGGGCGAAACCAGGAGGAAAGGGTCTTTGGTAAAGAACGAGTGAAGCCAATTTGAAGGACCGAGAAAAAGGAGACCCGGAGGGCCGCTGATCAAGGAAGCGGAGAGCACCCGTGAACTCACGACAACGATTACATGTTTGCTTGGATAATGAAGGGCGGGATGAAGAACTGACCAGTAGACTTCTCCATCCACTTTGGCCGGTTCTCCTCTGTGCGAAACGAAACTTCCAACTGGAGAAAGTTCAAGGGAGCCTGAGAGAACTGACTCGGGAGAGAGTGCTGGAAGCTCTCCATGCCACTTGAAGAGAATAGATGAAAGAAAAGGATTAGGAAGTACGGCCAGAATTCGGGAAAGTAGTTATGAAAAGATTGAAGAAGAGAGACCAACAATGGGAGGAAGGCTAAATAGAAAGAAAGGGAGCATGAAGTGGGATCAAGAGAGAACAACAGTGGAAGGCGGAACGAGGAAGAGGAACGGATGGGAAAATGTTGAAGCAATGAGGAGAAAGAGTTCGAAAAATGAAGGAAGAGATCGAGATTTGTTCTTTGAAGCTGAGGCGGAGTCATGGCTTTGTATAACAAGCGAGTTTGATCGAGATGCTCAACTCCTAGCATTGTTAGAAGAAAAGAGATAAAGCATGACACAAATTTGGGAGGCGGATAAAGGTTTCAAGTTACTATACAAATCACAGAGGGAATTTGGAAAACAAAGGCGAACGATAGATACAAAAGCAATGGAAATTTAGAAGCCTATCTGACGGAAAGGAATAATTTGGAAAATTTAGATTTGATTAACAACAATCTTTCTAAATTCTTGGAAGTCATAGTGAAATGGAAGCACAATGAATGGCTTGGGGAAGAGCGGATGAACTGAGCAAAGAAAGTTGATCTCTACAATCAAGGATTGTCATTGAAGAAACGACTTGAGGGCTTGAAGAAAGGAAAGAAGGAAATGAAATTCCCCTTCATTTCCAGCTCATTGAACACTTTAGACACAGGATCCCACGATATTTTGCCACCTCTTCCAAAAGAAAAAAATAGACCTTCTCCTTGCTATCATTCTTACCATCCTTCTCGTCTTTTGTGTATCAACGATTCTGAAATGAATGAAATAAAATAAAATTTTTTTTAATTGAGTTGTTGTGTGCTATTTGCATTTGATTATTAAATGTTATGTTGCTTTGTGGTTGCATGATTAGGAAATCAAAGGTAGGAAATAGTTCGAGAATAAAAACTATTTGAGAGGACATTATCTTAATTGAATGAAGCCGGTTAGAGTAGAAATAAAAATTTGAAATGAGGAAAAATTACGAGAATAAGGACAAAATGCATATATAGTTTAATTGAAACACAAGGTGCAAAAAATTTACTTATATTTAAGCGATAAGTCAGTTAGAGGAAGGTATCCTGACGAATCTGAACAAACATATTTTTGAGTTTGTGGTATGAGCAGTAAGTCGAGGAATTTGTTGAATATCAATTAACTTAACTACTCATAAATAAAAATGGTCGAATACTCATATAGTTAGTCACCAGTGTTAAATCCAGTTACAGGAATTTGTTAGATTATTGATTGAGGCGAAATCCTAGGTGATCCCACAGTGACGAATGATCTGACCATTACAGGATAGTTTGAGCCATTCTGGCCATCATATTAATATCTTGATGCATATACCTTAGTTCCATTAATTGAGCTAAACGGGCTGATTTTTTTTGAAATAAGCCAATGAAATGACCCATCGGGAAATTCAATCCTTTAGTAAAGAACCAATGATTACAGGGAATTCCAAGAAGGAAAGAAGAAAAATGGATTTGGGAGTATATAATTTTGAGGAACTTCAAGGGAATAAAAGAAAAAGACGAGGAAGCGAGAAAATGCAACGGAAAAGAAGCCTGGGGATAAGTTTTATCTTGTGGCCTAACTCTCTTGAACAATTAAGTTCTTAGGGGTGTTTCAAGCACTTGATGCACCTAATGCCATACGGTATGGGAGTTACTAACCTGAGAAGTTAGCTAAGAGTGTTAGAAGCCTAAAGGATTAAAACATTGCACCTCCTTAGTAGTAGCAAACTAAAATTCCACTAGTGAAATTACAAGTGTGAAATAGGGGGCATTCGAGTTCGAATTGAAGAAGTCAAAGATATCGAGCATGAAGTTTAGGGAGTTTATTATAAAACTACAAGAAAGAAAGGAATGAGGAGAAGGGAGAGAAAGGTTCAGGAGTAATCTTAACCTAAATTCCTTCCATCATACCCATTACCCAGGCCTAACAATAAAAGCCCAAAAGACCTGATTGATCTTGAAGGCTGTAATCATCTACATTAGTGGAGATCAATATGAAAAACAAGCCTATGGAATTTGGAAGAAAGGAAACAATCAAAATTGTGAAGAACTTTAGGGAGTTAAATGACTCAGCAATAAAATGAGAAAGGAAAATAATTCATTATTCAACAGGATCCAATGAGTATATTGTTTGTAAAACAATTTCAACATGTTAGTTTGCATAGCATAAGAGTAGAACCCGACCTTGGGCGGGACTAAAAGCTAGATGTACAGAAAATTTTGCATACCTTGCATTGCAATTAAATTGAATGACAATGAAAAACAAAACAGAAAAATGTCCTTCTTGTTTGAGGACAAACAATTCTTTCTTTTTTCTTTGCTTGAGACCAACAAAATTTTTAAGTTTAAGGGGAGTTTGATGAGCTTAAAGTCATCTTATTTTTAGTCCATTTTAATTCTGATTTTCATCTAGAAATGAATAATAATTAATATCTGAAATATGAAGAAACTCACCAAATTTTATTAAGCGGGAAGAGAGAAAGAAAGTGAAAAATATACAGCAATAAGTGGAGGAAAGGTGCAGTCGAATGGCATAGCGAAATAAAGAAATGGTGAAGGTCATTGATGCGGTTTTGGGGTTTATGATCCAGTCATGAGGTCGCGACATCGAAGTGAAAATCTGATTCGAATTAGCGACATGGATATGAATATTGAGTCACGACTTGACCGCTCTTGAAAGCTGCAAGGAAATGAGCTGACGTCGCGAAGTGAAGTGAAGTCGTGACATCAAGAGCCACAGTTCAAAGCTACAGAGTCATAAATCGAAGTCGCGACAACATATTGATGTCGCGACATCCGAAGACAAGTTAAAGACTGCAAAAGACTTAAGCTGATGTCGCGACGTGGGATCGAGGTCGCGACATCAGGAGCAACCAGTTGAAAGCCCCAGAGAACTAAGTTGATGTCGCGACGTGAGATTGATGTCGCGACATCGTGATGTCACGACATCAAGAACCATCAAGAGAAGACTGCAAGCCATAAGCTGATGTCGCGACATGAGATCGAAGTCGCAACACCAGACCTGCTCAGTTGAAGGGTGAAGCTTGATGAAGTGAGGTCGCGACAAGATATCGATGTCGTGACATCAGGAACGACCAGTTGAAGCCTACAGTTCCATAAGATGATGTCGCGACAAGAGATTGATGTCGCGCATCGAGGGAAGGCTAGTGAAACACCTGCAAGGCGTGAAGATGTCGCGACAGATGGTGATGTCGCGACATCAGAATGACAAATCAAGGCTACATAGAGTAAATTTGAGTCGCGGCGTGAGATTGATGTCGCGAGCATCGATGATGTCACGACAAGAGAGCGAGGAGTCGCGACTTGAGCAGTGACTTGGGCACAGATACTCTAAAATCCACAACGAGGCTACAGTATGATTACCAGGGCCCAAATTGAGAACCCTATAAATGCGCAGCCTATCCATTTCGTAAGCGGCTTAGGCGGCCCGCAGACGAGAGAATGCGGATAGCGAAACTCATTTCTTTATTTTTCTTTTCTTTTCTTTTATTTTTCTTAATTTTTATTTTAGTCGTTTGAATAGGATTATGCTCTCGTATCTTTATTTTCGTTGTATTTTTCGAATGCGGATGTTATCGTTTGGAATTTGAGGCGAATCTGATTTCAATTTCTTTTCAAATTACTGCTTGGAATGTTTGAAGTTCAGACGAATTTACCGGAGTCCCGATTGTTTTGAGTTTCAAATTCCAGTTATTCTTATGATCGGAGGAATGATGTATCGTCATGATTCAGTGTTGGGAATAGCTTCCATTAAGTGAACGTTATGAGTCGAGAATTTTATCTTTCCTGTAGTCGTTTCCAGCAGCTTGTTAATTTCAGTTAATGAATTTACTTCTGGTTTTGGGTTTATTGTCTTGGGATCTGAATATCAGTTTCTTATACCAGTTAAGATTTGCGTCATTGCTCTGATTTCAAGGAGGTCCTCACGAGGTGATACGGGGAAGACATTCACAGAGGTAATGTATGCATTTCTTTGAAGGTATGCTAACCTCGCTATTAGGGATCTTTTGAGCTGTAAGGTTGCCAGATGGAATCCTCTTCTCACTTGAAATCAGAGCGAGTTGAATGAGTTATCTATTTAAACAAGAAAGAGTTCACCTCGAATTGTTGGATGAGTGAGGCTAATCCGTGTTAATTGTGATCTAATCAAGGAAAGGTTGATCTATTCTAATTTCGGAGAAGCGATCTGGAAGTTGTATATCCTTGCTTGACCGATAGACTAAGGTTTGGAGTCCATAAAATGAGTATGAAGTATTGCAAAGAAAAATACAGTTAAGGAAGTCCCTTTTTAAAAGTAGTTATCTAATTCCACGTGACCGAGAGAATCAGGTCATAGAGATAGATATTGAAATGTGGAGTGTGGAGAGATCGGCTGCACTACAGCGCCTTGAATGATTTTGAAACTTGAGATAATCAAGAGATTTTATCAGAATTAACTACAGGAATTGATAGTTCACCATAACTGTTTCTATTAATGTGTCTTCTGAGGATAACTGTTCAGTATTCAGTTCTTTTATTAGAAATTCATCATTCTTTATTCTTTATCTTTCAGTAAGTAGGATAGTTCAGTTATTTTCCTTTTGTTAGTTTAATTTTCCAGCACCTTAATGCTGGAACCTATTATCATTTTGTGGTCCAAATAGTATGGAAATTGAGTAGTCGAGTGGATTGATTTAAAATTCTTGAGATCTACGTAAGGATCGATATCTGGACTTAAATCCATTTTTATTACTTGTCTAGGCTGTGCGCTTAGGAATATCAGACCAAAACCAAACTTTGAAAATGATTTACTCTAAGAGATTGGTGGTTTATATAGTATAAGGACAACAAGTTTTATGGCGCCGTTGCCGGGGATTAGTTAATAGTCCTTTGGCAATAGTGTCATAAATTTGTACGAGTTCTTTGGTCCGATCAACAAGTTTTATGGCGCCGTTGCCGGGGATTAGACAATAGTCCTTTGGTGATAACGTCATAATCTTGCATGCATAAATAATGCATAAATGTGCAAACATGTTTTGGTCTCAACAAGTTTTATGTAAATTCTTGAGATCTCTGTGGGATCGATATCTGGACTTAAATCCATTTTATTACTTGTCGACCTGTGCACTTGCAGAATATCAGACCAAAACCAAACTTTGAAAATGATTTACTCTAAGAGATTGGTGGTTTATATAGTATAAGGACAACAAGTTTTATGGCGCCGTTCTTTGGGATAGTTAATAGTCTTTGGCAATAGTGTCATAAATTTATGCGAGAGTTCTTTAGTCCCGATCAACAAGTTGTATGGCGCGTTGCCTGGGTTGAACAATATCCTTTGGTGATAACGTCATAATCTTGCATGCATAAATAATGCATAAATGTGCAAACATGTTTTGGTCTCAACAGTACTTATGGAGGAATATTCAAGGGAAGATAGACTTGCCTCCATAGAAGCTAAGCTTGACTTCCTTATTCATTATTTGGACCAAAGAATTCACAATGACTCACTCATGGAACAAGGAGTATTGCTTTATCAAGAGAGGTCAAATCCCACATTTCAGGAGGAAGAAGAGTTGTCTCCTGTTAAGGAGTAGAATTTTATCTACATGGATGGGAACAAGAAGATGATTAGTCTTCAGGAGCATAAATTTCTAGATTTAGATGTCTTCTAAGTCAACACTAGTGCTAGATTGAAAAACATAGAAGCTCAAATAGGACACCAGGTCCAAGCATTCAAGGAAAAATTCTTTAGCACCTCTCCTAGTAAAACTTTGCCAAATCCCATGAATGCATGGATACTCCCTTGAGCAGTGTGCAGAAATTTCCTATCCTGAAATTTGTGGAAGAAGGTGAAAATGAGCTAGAAATTGAGAAAAAGACACTCCTAAACAACTTAGAGAATGAAAAGTCATTAGTGGATAAATTGAAATTTGAAGAAGAAAGTCAAGTGATGGCTATTGAAAATGTCTTGGTGAAGATTGACATATTTACCTTCCCCATGTATTTTGTGGCTTAGGGGCATTAAAGGGAATCTAAAAAATTTGAAGATATTAAGAAGACCACTTATTTCCTCAAGCCAAGCATGGATTGACATCAACAAGGGTGAAATCACCTTGCTTGTGGGTGAGGAGAAAGCAAAGTTCAAGCTTCACCAACCCAAATTTACCTTTGTGAACAAGAAAGAACCGTAATGCGGGGAAAATTATACTGACTTGGTTCCATCAAAAGGGCACATGTTTGAACAGTCCCCCTTAAGCACAAATGTGTTTGCATCTGCATCACATAAAGGGGACTGTTTTGAAGAAATTGTGGTTGAACCACTAGCCCTGGTGAAAGGGATTCGGTTCTCACCTCTTCAAAATATGGAAGAAATCATCCTTGAGTTGAATGTTTATGAAAAGAAAGTGATGTCCAAGATGGATGATTGGTCAAATAAAAGCACTAGTATTTTTCCAATGAGTCTAGCTAGACTCTAAAAATGGAGCAGCTTCTTGGGAGGCAACGCAAGCTAAGTAATAAGGATTCTATCCACTCTTTTCTCTTTTCCTTTGTCTATTTTTAATTACTTTGTTGTTTTTTTTTTTTACTATTGGGATGAAAATTCCAGCAGTGTTTTAGACGTTGTGAGTTTTCATAATAAAGTAGGATTTGAAGCTCAACATGTTGTCATGACTAGTTTGCAAGAGCAGGCGTATCAAGGGAGCGATATACCAATGTCAAGGTTTGAAAATCTTTAAGTTTCTATTCAAAGTGGTCGAGACTAGAAGGGGTTAGTTTCCCCAACTCTCCTATTACCCTTTTAACTGTATTGCTTTCACATTTGCTCATTGCTAGACAATTAGGATAATATTCATCTCAAAGTTTGGGGGAGTTTATTTTGGTTGGTTTATCATATCACACCCCACATGTTGCACATGATAACTTTGAGGATGAAATTTTCTAGTGGTTTTATGGATAATGACTTTGTTTGATGCTTTCCAACTTACATCTTAGTTTTGATATATATATATATTAGTTAGAGTTTATTGAGTTAATTGAGTTTTGCTTGGAGTTGTTGTGATGTCAATGAGGACCATAAATGAACCCTTGGGATATGGACAATATTAGAGATAATAGGACTTAATGCTTAATGAGTTATCTATTTAATAGGCTATTTAGTCATTGGTTTCTCAAAATCCATGACTTGGTCACTAAGTACCCTTGAAAAGCAGTTTCTGCTTGGGTTAAAGAAGGTTTATGAGAATCCATCTAATTTTGATCTCCATAGGTTCTAGAACTTGTTCTATTATTGCTTGAGGTGAAATCCTAGGCAACACAACAATTGAGAAATGATATAGGCCATCCTTGGAAAGAATGTGCCTTTTAAGCTAACCCTATTAATATGCATATGCATATACCTCTAATGCTAGAATGTTGAGCCTTAAAGAGCCAAAATTATGTTTATAAGAACCAAATTTGAAGCTAATAACCTTCCTATACATCACTATCCTCGAAGAACCAAACTACGCACATAGCAATGAGGATTTGAACATAATTGAGAAATGTGGTGACGGGCAAGTTTGGGAGTTATTTTCATGGAAAAATAACTCAGGTGGTGAAATGAGTTAAGTTGAAAATCAAAGAGGATGGTAAAAGGAATGAGAAAAATAAAAGAAAAAAAAACATAATAAAAATATCAAGTGTAAAAGAAGCAAAGAAGAAATACAATAAAGTCAGGAGGAGTGAGTCCTAGCCTCGTAGCCTTCCTTCATATGAAGTAAGTAAATCCTAAGGGTGTCCTAGACACTTAGTACCCTAAGACGGTGGTTTAGAAGACCTCTTGATTCTAAAGCTCGCTAAGGGATGGTAGGAAGTATAAGGGGGTTTTGACATTGTACCACTCTAATAACCTTGTCTTAAAGAAAAAGGCTTCTTGGTGTTTATTGAAAGAATGCAGAATTTTTGCAGAAAAGTGATATGAGGAGTATGGAATGATACACCTAAACAGATTTTGGGGGTGCTTGAGAGTGTCATTGTGCTGATGGTAAGAATCAGGATGGAGTAGAATTTGTTAATGCGGAAAAATATGTATGTTTGGGTAAGTTTTAGCCTAAAATGACTACTCAACTACCCCTTACCCAAGCCTTACATTACAAGCTTATAAAGACCTACTTGATCTTGAGAGTTATTATTATTTTACATTAGTGGAGAGTGATAAGAACAACAAGCCTATGGAATCTAAATAAATTATCTTAGAGGAGATTAAGCATTACTTATCTCAATTCTCATAAACTCATCTAGGTTGCAATTGTTTGGATGAGGAGAGACCACACACACACACATAGTGAGAACCATGATCCCTAAATTTGTCTTGTGAGATTAATTCACTATTAAAATGAATAAATTATCTTGATCATATTCCCTATATTCCTTGTAAGGGTAATTCTTGAGACACATATCACATACCCCTTACTCAGTTTTGGTTAAATAAAAAAGGTGAAAGGAACTCTTCTATTCCATTGCTTGAGGATAAGTAACTTCTTTCTTCTCTTTGCTTGAGGACAAGTAAAACTTTAAGTTTAGGGGTATTTGATGAGTGTAAAACTCATCTATGTTTTGAGTTCATTTCTGGCTATTTTGAACATTTTATCCATATTCATGTAAAACTCATAACATTTCCTTTAAACTTGGTTTTCTTGGATTATTGATGAAAAACAAGTGATTTGATAAGAAATGAGTGATATATATACAAAAGAAGAGTCAACCGGGTGTCTCACAGCGCGCCACTAAGAAGATGAATTTTTCTATACCAGCTGGAACATCAAATGGTTCAAATTCCCCCATGGTAGCATTCTACATTCAAAGATCTTTCCAACGATATGTCACAAACCCAAATCCGAGTTAAAACGAAGAAATTATGGTCCTGACAAGTTGGAGAAGAAAAACTAGTGTTGAGCAGAAAAAATGTCGCGACAAAGCAAATTTATGTTGCGACAAAGCAAAATCAAAAAATTGTCGTGACATAAAAAAAAAATGTATGTTGCGACAAAGAAAAAAAAATTTGTCGCAACATAAAAAAATGTATGTCGCGGCATAAAAAAAAAATGTCGCAAGCCAGCAACAAAGCCAAAATGCTGATGTCGCGACTCAAAAATGCTGATGTCGCAACTCCAAAATGCTGATGTCGCGACTCAAATGCTGGAAAAACCAGAAAAGTCTGAAAATTGATATTTTGGCCCGTTTTCAAGCCCACTTCACCCTATTACTATAAATACTCGTATTTTAGGTTTTTAGGGCAACGAGGAGAGAGAACACCTCTCATGGGGTTTCTCTCTAAGCGCCCATTTTTCGGTTCATGATTTTGATTTTTAGTAGCTCTTAGAGTAAGTTTTAAGCAGATTTTATTTGTATTGAAGAGATTTCGGTGCTGTATAACATAGATTCTGATAAGGTTTGAAAAATGGGCTCGCAGGCCCACTCGCCAAACCCAAAGAAGAAGCGCGCCCAATGAAATACCAGGCCCGGCTCCACACTTAAAGCAGAAGGCCAGACCGCTCGCTTTAAAGTAGATCATGGGTAATTTGAAAGGCCCACATTCTAATCCAGGTAAATCGTCAATAAAGTAGGATAATCGATAACATCTTATCGATAAATCTAATAAATCTCTCCAACTAAATCTTATCGGCCAAAGAAAAGAGGGATAATTCGATAAATAGCTTATCCTTGCGAGATCGAGCAGATCTCACGATAAGGAAGGAGGATAATTCTCAATATTACTCCTCGATATCCCTTATTAAATCGATATCGATAAAGGCGAGAAAATATCCCATCGATGGGAAAGAATCCTTCTTCTTCCTCTAATTGGGAATAGCATTATCTATAAATCTGGGGCCCATACTTTATCGGTGAAAGGTCTACGCAAAAACATTCGCCATCTAGAAAGTAGTCTATCTTTTCTCTCGACCCGACTTAGACATAGAGACATCCACGGCGAAGCCCAGTGCAAGCCCACCTTCTTTCTTGTTTTGCGGAGGAGTGCTACATCCAGGCACGAAGACCAGCCCGGCGGCGATCCTATCTCCGACACGGCGATCGACCTTGAACCGGTCAGCGGCCTAGTTGACCCGACGGCCGACCGCTCCAGCCCGGTCGGTTAAAAAACATCATCGATTGGCGCCGTGCGTAGGAGCAGCGGTTCGCTTTACAAATAAAGGCCCGATCGATTCTTGATGGTAGCCGACCGAACTGCGAGCAGCAGCAATCCACCAGGATGCGGGACCCATGAGCCGCGCGACGGCCAGGACCTCTGGCAGCGTTAGAAGCGTCTGGCAACCGCGGATGAGTGGGCGCTACGCACCTCCCAACAACGCGATGGGAGAGTTAGAGCAACTCACCAGGCAGATACAACGCCCGCGGGAGGCGCGACAAACTCAGGAAGGTCATAGCCTCACCCTGCAGAGAGCACACATTCTCGGCACTTTCCCAGGAAGGCCGAAACGAGGGCCGAGTCCAGTAGAGGCCAAGGACGTGGACCGGCTGGCAGCCCACAGGAAGGGGGCAGCGAAGCAGCACTCGAGAGGGCATGTCGGGAAAGGAACTCGCCATCCTCAACAAGGGACGGAGAGCGATCATGGGAGCAGAGGTTCAAGAGCCTCCAGCAGGAACTCAGCCGCGTAAAGGAAGTTGTAAGGGGACGAGCTCCTGATACTATGGACACCTTGGTGCAACAGACTGAGTCACCGTTCACGGCCGAGGTGCTCCACTTCCCTCTTCCAGCCAAGTTCAGAATGCCACAAGTGGAAGCGTTCGATGGTGCCAGAGATCCCGTTGATCATCTCAACACTTACAAGAATCAAATGGAGCTGCATGGGTATCAGGACCCTGTGAGATCACCGAGCTTTCGCTATCACACTAAAAGGCCCAGCCTTGGCTTGGTTCAACAGGCTCCCGCCCTCATCAATTTCCTCATTCAGAGAGCTATCCATTGTGTTCGTCTCCCACTTCATTGGAGCCAGAACATACAGAAAGCCAAGTTATCGCTGTGACCATCGGCGAGCTCATGAGCACCGAGGTCTATGTTCAAAGGTTCAGCGCCGAGGTCCCAAGGTAGATATACCTGACGAAAAGTTCGCGATCACCACCTTCATTGCTGGGCTACAGGAGTGCAGTCTAAAGATTTGATGTTTTCCATCTCAAAAAACCCTCAAGCAAGCATGGCTGAGGTGCTCGCTAAAGCGGAAAAGTACATTAATGGTGAAGAAGCCCTTATATCTAAGAAAGGAAGCTCCTCAACCCATAAAGAGAAAAGCGAGATTGATAGCGACGAGGGGCTGAAGCCGAGAAGACAAAATGACCGAGAAGTCTCAAGAAGATGGGGAATAGTCCACTGAAGGAGCCTTGAGAAGCCTTAGGAAGGCCAGCCCTAGGTTCGCCTCGGCCCGGAATACGGCGACAACATTCTCACCTCGGTGGTTTACCCCTCGACACCGTAGTATCGCGGTGCTGCATAAAGTCTGAAAAGAGCAGTTCTGAGGTGGCCATCTGGATGAAGTCAGACCCATCCGCAGAGATAACTTACACGAATTATTGTGTGGAGTTCCGCAGGATTGGGCATCATACGAGATGATTGCATCTGACTCGAGAAAAGAAATAGAATACTTAATTCAGCGTGGGTATCTCCGACGCTTCATAGCGCCGGTCGGGCTGAGTCGGGGCTCAAAGTCGGGCTCGGGCTCGGCGTGTTGCCAGCCTCGTGACAACTCGGCACCAACGACCTTTAAAGGGGAGGTATGTGATCTCGGGAGGGGTTAGCGGGAGGAGGGAATCCGGCTCGGCCAGGAAGGCCCATCTGCGACATCGGTCGGGAGAGGTAATGGGAGGTACAAGGCGTGTCAAGCCCGCCTCGGCTCGAGCATCCATAACATTCTCTAACTACGATGCAGGGTATCACGAGCACCCCTATAATGACCAGCACAGTATCTGGCGATTATGGCCCAACAAAGCGGTCCATGGGTCTAAAGTAAACAGCGAGTTCAGCGACATCATCTTAACCCGGTGCCGATAAGATGGACATCGGAAGGAGCTAAGGCACGGAACTTGATCGACACCCACTTGCGGATTCTGGAGAAGAGAGTGTTACCCACCGGGCTCAATACAACTGTGCGCGCTCTTTGGAGACCCCCATGCGAGCAACTACCACGGCGAGATTCACCGTTGTTGGCGCCTATCGACCTATAATATGTTGTTAGGGAGGGCCCTCTCCCAATCTTGATGAGAGCCCGTTCCCTTCGCGTACCACATGATGATCGATTTCCCACCACCGGCGGGTAGGAATGGTTCGAGGAGACCAACGCGTGGCCAGGGAGTGTTACTCAGCATCCGTGAAGCAAAAAATGGTTGACAACGTATACCTGGATGATCTCGACATGCGCGACGAAGTGAACACCCAACCTGAGCCCTCAGAAGAGCTGGAGCCTATATTGTTGGATGACGACCCTGAACACCTCGCCTACATCGGCTCCAAGCTAGCGGAAAACCTCAGAAGCCCTCTCACCCATTTCTTTGGGACAAAACAAAGGCGTCTTATGGAAGCGGCCAGAGATATGGAAATTGACCCCCACATGTCACTCGTAGGCTAAGCGTCGGCCATCCTTGACGGAGTCAAGCGAGAGAAGGAAGCTTAGCGCGGAAAGGAAAAAGTTATCAACGAGGAGGTCGGCAAACTCCTCCGGTGGGAGCAATCAAGAAGGTAGAATATCTGGGCGGCTTACTTGACGTTGTACTCGTCGAGCGAGCGGTAAAGTGGAGACTCTTAAATCGACTTCACCAGGACCTGATAGAGCATGCCCGGGGATGAACCTTTGCATGAAGATCGACCTCATCGTAGATCACGGCGGCCGACCGCGAACTCCTCGGTTTATGGATGCTTTTCTCAGCTTCGTGGATGTATGAATCCGGATGACGAGAAAAGGCCTCGTTCGATCCATTTGGACGGGGGACTGTGTTGCCGTGTGATGCCGCACGGACTCGAAGCAGCGGGAGCTATGAGGCTGACAGCCGGGATGTTCGAGAAGCAATGGGCGTGTCCATGGAGGTGCCTTATAGATGACATGTTTGGTAAAGTCCATCCTTCTTAGAGATTTCTTAACAAAGTACGTGGCGTTCGGATCTGAGAGGTACAACATGAAGGCCGAGATCAGCCCAGTATTGCGTGGCCGGTCTCGGTAGAAGTACATTTGGGTTTCATAGTCAACAGGCGGGGAATCGAAGCAAATCGAGACAAAATAAGGGACATTCTCGATGCCATCCCATCAACGAAGCATAAAGGAGTCCGTGGACTTGAGTATTGCCGCTTTAGAAAAGCGAGTTGGGTGTCTGAGCTGTGATAAATGTCAGCCTTTCTTCTAAGTTTTGAAAGCTTTCAATGGGATCTGAAGTGAAGAAGCATTCTCGGCGGTAGAGACATATTTGAGATCCCCCATTAAGTGAGCCCCTACGAAGGGAGTTCCTCGCTCTATACTTGGCGGAGTTTGAGACTTCTCGACCGGCGCATCCCTCGTCGAGAGACAAAGACCGAGTCTGACTTCAGGTTACTATTGCAGCGAGCAACGAGAGGAGTGAGTACCCAAGAATGGAAAAATTAATCTTGGCATTAATGCTTACTTGGCCGGAAGCTCATACCCTTACTTCAGGGCTCATACCATTGAAGTTCCAACAGAATATCCGATGAAACAAGTGCTACACAAACCGGAGATCTTAGGAAGGCTGATGAAGTGGGCCATAGAGCTGAGCGAGTTCAACATCAGATATAAGCCAAAAACTGTAATAAAAGGGCAGGTCTTAGCGGACTTCGTCATGGAGTTCACCTCGTGAGAACACGCGAGAGCAGCTGCTTGCCGATTGACCTCCCGATACGGAGACTCTGGTAAGCCAGGGCCGCAAATGCACAAGGAAGCGGAGCCGGGCTAATCCTGACCTCCCCAGAAGGAATAGATATTGAGTACGCTCAGATTCGGATTCCAAGCCTCCAACAACGAGGTCGAGTATGAGGCAGTCATAGTGGGCCTGCGAGCCTCGCCCTTTCAGTAGGTTGACCATTTCCCGAAGTCTCTGGCGACTCGAGGTGGTAGTCACGACCTTCAAATGAGGACACCCTACGAGGCGAGTAAGAAAAATGATCATGTACCTCAAAAGGGTGGAAGGATTTACTGAAGAAAAGTTCGTGTAGTCCGGTCGGACCACATACCCGAGGCGGGAGAACTCAGGCGGATGCCTTGGCAAAATTGGCGGCTTGACCTACTCATGAGAAGACCTCGGTAGGACTAACGGCAGCCGAGATGCAGCTGTAGGAACCTTCTATAGACTTACTCTATGGCGAGGAAGTCTTAATCGAAAGTCGAGCCAAAATTTGGATGGGCCATTTGGAATTACTTAATAGACGGACGTCTACCTGACGACCTAAAAGAGGCCTCTAAGATTAGAACAAGGTCGGCCAGGTTCCGCTAATCCATGAAGCCTTTCTGACGAGGTTTTCACCCATCCTTGAGTGTCGCGGGGAAGAGAGCGCCGAGACTCGTACTCGGGAAGTACACGGCGTATGCGGGAAATCATATTGGGAGCTCGAGCATTAGCGAGGGGGAAAGTGTTAAGGCGGGGATATTATTAGCCTCTGATGCTCGGAGACACGACCAGACCTAGTCGAGGAAATCTGGTGCCGGGAGCACGCTCAGAGTCTCTCACACTCCCATCCCGAGCCCCTGATGTCGATCACAAGCCCACGGCCTTTCAACGTGGGACTTTGGATATAATTGGGACCTCGAAGCCCATTGGGAGAGGGACAGTACAGTCATCATGATTGGAGTGGACTACTTGAATGGGTTGAGCCCGAATCTTTGGCTACCATCTTGGAAGGAATAAAGATCGCAATTTTGTGTGGCGTAACATAATGTAAGTTTGAGTATCCCGAGACTTTGGTGTCTAGGACAATGGAAAGCGATTTGATAAAGCAAAGTTCAAGGATTTTTGTCTTTGAGCTCGGGATCGGGTATTACTAGTCCCCGGCACATGCGTGCAATGGTCGGGCGAAGTCATAAGCCCGAGAACCGCCAAGGGCAGCATTGAAGACAAATTGGAAGATCTTAAAGGCAAATGGGTAGAATACCTCCCCGAGGTGTTATGGGCATCTGAGAACTACAACGCAGATCAGGTAGCTTGAACCCCTTTTGCCACAGCCTTCGGCAAAGGCCGTGGCACCCATCGGTCGGATTAAAATCCCGAGGATCGAGGCAGGCAAGCGTGGAACACAACGGCGAGGCTCTCCGCTGAATCTAGACCTCCTAGGGTGAAAGCGTGGCTTGAGTCTAAAGCGCCGCGGAAGATTATCAAGGAAGACGGCGAGGTATTACAACGAAAAAAGTCAAACCCCGGAAGTTACAAGCACGGGGGACACAGTGTAAGCTCCCCACCGACGAGGAAGAATCCGGCGCGTGAAGAAGCTAGGACCAATTTGGGAAGGCCCTATATGTTTCGTGTAATTAGACACGGCAATTACGAGGCTCCAGGACAGAGAAGAGGAAAAATTCTACCTCATGCCCAGAATCTTGCGATCACCTTAAGTTTTTTATCAAAGTAGGCCTCGGGTTGTAATCTTAGTAAGTATTATAAGTTGTGAAGCTGTGTGTTTATTGATTATCATATCACACGTCATGATCAGGGAATGTACAAGGAGGTTACATGCATCAGAATGCGCAGAATTCAAGATTCAAAAAATAACACATCTCTTTATTATGGCCAAGGTACAGTGAATTACAATGGTAATGTCATTCCTTAGATATCGGAAACAAGCAGTCTCGGCAGTTCCCTCGAAAAAAAAAACCCTCGAGAAGGAAAGAGCTTTGAGATGGAAAAGAGGAGAAGAAGAAAAAAGGGAAGGAAAGAGTTTGTGCGTCAGAGAGAGAGGAAGAGAAAGGAGAAAGGAAAGGAAAAAGGGAGAATGAGATGAGGAAGAAAAAGGAGAAGAAAGAAGAGAATGAAAGAGAAGAGGAGAAGGAGGAAAGAAAGAAGAGAGGAAGAGAAAGAAAAGAGGAGAAAATAGAAAGTGATGCAAGAAGTGTACTGCCATCTCCAGACACATCCCCTAGCACAAAGCTAGGGGATAACACAACCCCCATAAAGGGGAGACTAGAGAAAAACACAACTCCTACGGGGCGAGGAGGAGGCGAGTGAAGCTTAATCAAAATCCCGGGCGGATCCCACAGAGACTGACCAACCGGCGCTTCATTCCGTATAGATTCCAGTTGCACGCCAAAAAAAACAGATGATTCGAAGTATGGGCTCCATAACAATGGAGCCGTCATTTATAAGAAGGCTAAAGCACACGGAAACTCGTGCAATCGTTTCCGATTCTCCATAAACCAGCATTAAAGATACTCGCGTCTTTCAAAGAATTTGAAGTCGAACGGCCACAAGCAACGACTCAGTTTGCAGAGCCCTTCAGCCCACAAGGCCTTAGGCGCGAGAAGCCCGCCATTTCGGTTGTGAGCTCGACTGCTCTACTCGAAAACCATACAACGTAAAGTCGGATCGGCTCAGTTTATTCGGCCGTAAGGCCTGTCGCTAGAGCCAGCGATTCGATTTGTGAGCCGACTACTCTACACTCAGGCCATGCAGCCTAAGAGTCAGATCAGCTCAGGCTATTCAGCCCATAAGGCCTCGGGCCGGGGCCAGCGGCGGCTCGGTTTGGCGAGCTCGAGCTATACCCTTTCTCGGGCCCGTGCGGCTGGGGATTAGATCGGCTCGGCTGTCGGCCCTGGGCCTTAGGCGCCGGGGAGCCAATGACTCAATTTGATGAGCTCAGGCTACTCTCTCTGAGCCATGCGGCCTAAGAGTCAGATGTTTCAGGCTATTCGGCCCATAAGGCCTCAGCGCCAGGAGCCCAGCCCGGCTCGGTTGTGAGCTCGACGCTACTCTGCTCGGGGCCGGTACGGCTGAAGTCGGTCGACTCGGTGTTGACCCTGAGGCCTCTCGGCGCCAGACCCGGCGAGCTTGATTTGATGAGCTCGACTACTCTGCTCAAACCATGCAGCCTAAGAGTCGGATCGGGTCGGGCTCTTTGCTTCCTGAGGCCTCGGCGCCGGGGCCAGACTGACTGGGTTGGCTGAGCTCGAGCTACTACCTCAAGCCATGCGACCTAAGAGTCGGATCGGCTCGGGTTATTATGCCCGTAAGGCCTCGGCGCCGGAGCCCGGCTGACTCAGGTTGTGAGCTCGGCCTTCTCTCAAGCCATGAAGCCTAAGAGCCCGGATACATTTCGAATTTGTCGGCCCATGAGCCTTAGCGCAGGGAGCCAGTGACTCGGTTTGGCGAGCTCGACTTCTCTCAAGCCCATGCGACCTAAGGTCGGATCATTTCCGGGCTATTCAGCCATGAGGCCTTAGCGCTAAGAGCCGGCTCGGTTTGGCGAGCTCGGCTTCTCTGCTCGGGCCGTACGGCTGGGTCAGGATCATTTCAGTTGTCGGTGATGGGAGACCTCGGCGCCGCGACCACGTAGCTCGGTTGTGAGCTCGACTACTCTGCTCGGGCCATCTGACCTAAGGTCGGATCAGCTCGGAGTTATTTCAACCCACAAGGCCTCGGCGCGAGGGCCATTTCCGGTTTAACGAGCTGAGCGCTACTTTCTGCTTCGGTAGTGCGGCTAGGGAGATCATATCGACTCGGGATTGTTAGCTATAAGGCCTCGGCGCCGGGGCCCGGCAACTCGGGTGGGCCCGAGCTCGACTATCTACTCGGGCCATGCGGCCCTAAGAGTCGGATCAGCTCGGGTGTCGACCAACGAGGCCTCGGCGCGGGACCGGCGGCTCGGAGTTTAAGCAGGCTCGACTACTCTGCTCAGGCCATGCAGCCTAAGAGTCATATCAACTCAGGGTATTTAGCCTATAAGGCCTCAGCGCCAGGAGCCCAGCAGCTCAGGTGGACGAGCTCATTGCTGCACTCGGGCGAAGCGGCAAAGTCGAATCATTTCGGTGTCGGCCCGTAGGAAGGCTCGGCTCGAAGCCAATGACTCGGAGTTTGTGAGCTCGACCTTTCTCTACTTAGGCCGGGCGGCAAAGTCGGATCAGCTCAGACTGTCCGCCCATAATGCCTCGATGTCGGAGCCCGGCGACTCGGGTTGTGAGCTCTACTACTCGGTCGGACCGTCTGAGCCGGAAGTCGATTCGGATCAGACGGAGACTGCTTGAAAGCCTGAAGTGGGGCGAAGAAGTAAAGTAAAAATTGAGCATTCATTAAGGAAAAGGAGTGCATATGTCCTTTTGGGTCCCGAAGCCCGGTAAAAAAAAAAAGCGACGACCAATGACTAAGATATATGCGGGAAGTAGAATCGGAGGAAGGAGCGGAGGACGAGAAGAAGAGGGGTGGGCCTCGACGGGACATCAGGTTCTCAGGAATAGTGCAGCGAGGAGAGGGACTCCTCTGGCTCCTCGTCGCTAGGAATGTCGAAGTTGAAGTCCAGGTCGGGATAGACATTAGCAGCCTTCCTTTGAAGACGAGCCACGAAGCCCATTAGTGCGGGGCCTTGTCCTCGGTTTCTGCTAACGTCTCCCGGCGACCAAAGTAGCTTCTTGATGAAAGGTCCCACACGGCCACGACCTCCTGGTCGGAAGCGTTCACAAAGCTTATAGTCTCGGAAGCCTGTGACGAGAGCTCAATCCCACTTGTCTTATCGCGCGGCTACGTCTCTATATAACTCTTCTTGAGGACAGCGACTCGCTGCGGGACGTAAAGCTCATCACGACCATCGAAGCTCAGTGCGGGCAGATTGCAGCCGATCCTTGGTCTCCCGGCCAAAGTCATTTGTCACATTTCGCACCTCGTCCAGACCCCAAAGTTCGACTTCGGTCGCTCTCAAGTTGTTTATGGCCTCGTCTTCTCTACCGTCGGCCCGGGAGCGCGCCGACGTGGTATGCTTCAAATCAGACTTAAGCTTCACTGCCTCCTCGGTCCATACTCCCTACACCGGTCCATAGCTTAGCCAGCTCGAGGAAGTAAGGGAGCCGCTCGCCTTGTAATGCAGGTGAGCTTTGGCATGACCTTCGTTTAGATTAGCCTTTTTGGCGAGCTCTTCAAATGGTACCCACGCCCATCTAGTAAGATGTTACCCAATGCAAGATCAACACCCAACCCGGGTTGAGTGGAATCTGACAGATATTAGGAACTTCTGAGAGGCAGGCCCCTGGAGGATAAAGCTAGCTTCCTCGATTGGCGGTCTTGAGCATCTTGAGTCAGAATCTTTAGAATAGGCCGAATGCGCTTGCCTTAAGCTACGGCATTGAGTAGCAAGGTCGCCATCTCCGTCGGTCTCGGGCCGCCTCGCTGGCTCCTTTAGCCCTAGAGGAAGGTGGCTTAACACTTTCTGTAGCGGGGGGGATTCAGAATGATAATGGGCATGATCTCAAACGGCTACTCAACGGCCAGCTACAGGGAGCTTTGCCTTCGCGTGAGGCTGGAACGGGGTTGCGAACTCAAAACTTTGGGGCCTCAGCCGGAGGCGACAACGCCTGCCCCGATATTCGAACATGGGCAGAAGGGGAAGAGGAAGACACCCCCAATTTCGGAACCTTGCCCCAAGCCGGACAGTCTTTCTCAACGGAGTCCAAAGTTTTCCATTTCACTCTCTGGGACTTCCGAGACAGCGCCTCCACCCGAGTCAGAAGCTTTCCCTTAGTGGGCTTGGTAGCGGAAGGCCCGATGGGAGAGACTTTCATAGTGGAAGGAGGTGAAGGCCTGAAAGCGTGAGAGCGGGTAGACCTCGAGCTCGGGGGCCGAGGATATCGACTTGGTCAGCCCCCGCATAGGGGCGCGGAAATTTCTGCTGACCAACTCTGAGCTATAATGTTATCTTAATTTGAGATCGGGTCGAGCACTGAGAAAACACTCGAACAATGCGAATTAGAGATACCCGATGACTTCCGCGAAAGGTACATGCAAAACAAACCAATACTTTCGAGTAGATTCTCGGGAGTGGTCGGCAATGGAATTGAATATTAGTTTTGATAAAATGGTAGACCACAGAGGAGAACAACAACATCGTACCCAATGGAGAAAACCTAATGCATATAGGTCCATGAGGGACTATATAAACCCTCACATGGTGAGTTCACCCTCTACGTGGTTCCTCTGCTACTACACCATATGGCGAGTACATCTGACCCTAGTTGGGGAGCCACCCTGAATTCCTCAGTAGGAACGAAGACCTCCTGATATGCTCCTCTTGCTTCTCCATCTTGTGCTTCAACTCTCGGCTACCACAACCACCAGTTAACTTCTTCGAGTTGAAGCGGCAATCCCAAACTTGAAAATGAGCGGGTGGATACTTTCATAGAGGGCTTGAGGGCGTGAATGTCGAACCGATAAAATTGACACAGTGGAAAGCTCCCTGAACAAGGAATTTGATGGGTTCCAAAGTGAAATTGATCATAAATTTGACAACCTGCAGAAATCAATTTCAAGGCTTGCCAAACAGCATGATCATCAAGAGAAAGAGAATCTGGACGAAGAGTGCCTGATTGACACTATTTTGGGTGAACATGCTCAGCGCAACTTGGAGAGAATTGAAAGGAACCGGTGAAGCTCTGAGGCGCAGAGATGCCCCATAATTATGTGTGGTCTATGGGCCATAGAGAAAAAAAGAATAAATCCTTCCCTTGTTGGGTGAGGAAAGGCCATCTGAGCGAGCGGGAAGAGCCCCAGCCTTGAAGCCACCAATGACCTTGCCTTGTCTTGACCCGGTCTGAATCCACGCTAAACACACGGCACATAGAAACCACATGGAACACCACTTCTTAAGGCCATCCCATCTCCACTTTGCCTATCTTTGAAGCTTTAGGAAAATTTAGTGGCCTCTGTTCAAGCCTTCTGCTGCATCCTGAACATTGGAATGCTCATATTGCATGGCTGTAGGATGGTTCGGGTGCTTGTTCATATTTGGAGCACCTGAACCTCAGCAATTACACCAGCTCCACCAGTTCTAGCAGCCTCTAAAGGCTAGAGAATGCAGTTTTGGGGAAGGCTTCAGTATCCCTACTTTTGTTTGATTTTCTGTTTTATTTTTATTTTTATTTTATCTTATTTTATTTGATTTATTTATTTTTCTTTTAGATTTTCTCTAATTTTAAGTTAATCTTTATTTTTGGATTATTTTTCAATTTTCTGCATTTTTTTAATTTTTCCGATGTTTATTTGCAGTTTATGTCTGATAGGGTTTGGAAAATGGGCTCATGAGGCCCACTCACCCAGCCAGTGTGTGTGGCACTTAATACCCAGACCCCTCGGTACCCAGCAAAGCGAAGGCAGGCCCGCTAGGTCAAGGGCGATCTTGGATGAATTAGAAGGTCCATATCTGTTCAGTTGTATTTAGCCAATACGGAAAATAGAATAACCCCAACAATATATGTCCTGAGTCGACCAAATCTTATCAATAAGGAAAGGGAAAATATGGATCATCACTAGTTGGATCTCCCCCCAATAAGGAAGGAAGACTATCCCAAGTGAACTACTCTTTCTATATCCTGTATCAAATCCGATATGGACTATAATAAGAAATATCCCATCCAATGGGAAGGATTCCTAATTACCATCCAACTGGTTGAACATCTACTATAAATACAAGGCCACCCCATCGGTGAAAGGTACGCAAACACTAAAGCCATTACTAATACGCATCCTAGTCACGTTCGCCTTCCTAAGCAGTCTCTCTATTCTCTAAGAAAGCAACTGACTTAGGCATCGGAGCCACGACCCGCGAGAGCGAAACCCTCGGCCCGACCCCTTTCATTTCACCGTTTTGCGAGAGGAAGTGCCACGACCCTTAGTTTGCGGTCGGTATTATTCGCAGTCTTACCTCGCGAGCGATCGAAGCATGCATCCCGGCGCCGGCCGGTCGGATCGGCTGCGGCCCTTAACGCTTCGAGGCCCGATTCGGTTGAAAAGCATCATCGGTTGGCGCGGAAATGCGTAGGAGCGGCCGAGTTCTGGCCACAAATACTGCCCGATTTCTCGTTAATGATGATGCGCGCTCGGCTTCGAGGCATAGCGAGAACAACACTTCAGTATCTCCAAGGATGCAAGATCCACTTGAGCAGCGCGGACCCGGCCGGAGCCTCTCGGTGTGCTAGAAGCGTGCGGGCCCGGCCGCGGATGGGGGTGGAGGCACTCCGCCTCACGATCAGCGTTTGACGAGGAAGGTTAGAGCTGACTCACGAGACGAATCAGAGCAACCTCGGGAGCGCAACACACTCGAGAAGGTCATGACATTCCTAAGCGAAGAGACAGCGCAATATCGTACTCCCCCAATGGGGTGAAGGCTGAGGCGGGGAATCCACAGGGCAGGGGCACGGACCACACCTAGCCCCTGGAGGAGAAGGTAACGAAGCAACACCTAGAGAACACGACGAGAACGAAGAACTGCGCCACACTCAGCCGGGAGCAGGAGAACAATTATGGGAACAAAGGTTCAAAAGCCTCCAACAAGAGCTCAGCCGTGTAAGGGAGGTAGTAAGAGGACGCGCTCCTGACACTATGGATACTTGCAGTGCAATGGCCCGAGTCATCTACACATCCGAGGTACTCTTCCACTTCCGGTAAGTTCGAATGCCCACGGTGGGCGTTCGTGGAACTAGGGATCCCGTCGATCATCTCAACACTTACAAAAACCAAATGGAACTGCATGGGTATCAAGATCCGGTGTGATGCAGGGCTTTCGCTATCACCTTGAAAGGCCCAGCCTTGGCATGGTTCAATAGACTCCCACCATCATCAATCTCTTCATTCAGGGAGTTATCCATTGCGTCGTCTCACTTTTATTAGGGCCGGGACGTCTGAGCCAGGATTGTATCATTTGCGACTATCAAGCGGGGCTTGCAAAGCACGAGGTCTTATGTCCGGCGATTCAATCTGCAGAGTCCCTGGTAGACATACCCAGATGAGAAAAGTTCGGCGATCCACTTGCATTCATTGCTGGCTTAGGAGTGCAGTCGAAAGATCTGATGTTTTCCATCTCCAAAAATCCCCAAGCAAGCATGGCCGAGGTGCTCGCAAAAGCAGAGAAGTATATTAACGGAGAAGAAGACCTCGTATCCAAAAAAGAGAGCTCCTCCACGCATAAAGAAAAGTGGACGGATGACGACGGAATGAAGCCAAGCAAGGCGAACGAAACGTCTCAAGAAGAATGGAGCGGTCCCCAAAGGCGTGGCAGCCTCGGAGAGATCATGCAGGTCAGCCGCGGTCGATAGGCAGCGGCGTGTCGCCTGGCGCTACCCCACGGCGGCCTCGGTATCACGAGGTCTGCGCGAAGTCACGAAGCGAAGCGGTGATTCACGAAGATAATGGCAAATGGTCGGACCACGCAGCAAAGAGACAACTCAAAGTACTGCGAGTTTCATAGGGACTATGGACACCGCCTGACATTTGCATACAACCGAGAGAAATAGAGTACTTAATACGACGAGGATACCTCCGGCGCTTCATATCCACTGAAAATCAGGCTCAGAATCAAGCTCAGAACCAGGCCTCGTCTCAACAACCACCACCTCGGCAGATGACGACTCAGCACCAACAACCCCTGGGTGAAATCCAGGTCATCTCAGGAGGATTTGCAGGAGGAGGGGAATCTAGCTCAGCACGGAAGGCCCACCTCGCAGCGACATCGAGGCGGCGAATTAGCGGAAATCTGGCGGTGTCTAAACTACCCGCATTTCGTCGTCGATCACATTCTCTGACTCAGATCTGGAGGGGTGTCAACACCCTCATGACGACCCACTGGTAGTTCGCGCAGTGGTGGCCAACAAAACCGTTCATCGGGTCCTAATTGACAACGGGAGTTTAGCTGACATCATCTTCGCGTTAGCCTTCTATAAAATGGGCGCCGGAAGGAGAGAGTGGAGCGTCGGCGCTAAATCCTACGGGGGGGGTTCTGCGGGGAAAAGGTATTACCTCTAGGTAATACAGCGGTACTCACCTTGGGAGATCCCCGTGTCGAGGGCGCTTGACCACAACAAGATTCCTCGTCGTAGGCGCCAGTACTTACAACATGTTCTTTGGGCGGACCCTCCTTAATCTGATAAAGCCATCCCTCAGCGTACCACATGATGATCAAGTTCCCTCATGTGGTGGGAATAGTTCGAGAAGACAATGGGTGGCAGGGAGAATCTGCTGACGCCATGAAGCAAAAGCGGTTGACAACATACACGGATGAGCTCGACATGCGTGGCCGAGGTGATCCACCAAAACGAAACCATCGAAGAAGCCCCGGAACCCGTATTGTGGACGGCTGACCGGAGCATCGCCTATATCGGATCAAAAGTTATCGAAAGACCTCAAAAAATCCCCTTATCCATTTTTTAAAACAAAACAAGGCGTCTTGGCGTGGAAAAACGAGGGCGGATATGGGAGGAATCGATCCTACGATGTTAATCACTCCGCAAATTTGAGCGTCGGCCAGCGTTCAAGCCAATCAAACAAAAGAGGAGGAGCTTCGCACCCAAAAGACAAAAAGCCATCAACGAGGAAGTCAAAAAACTCCTCCAAGCAGGAGCGATCAGGGAGGTAGAATATCCTGAGTGGTTAGCCAATGTAGTGCTCGTCAAAAAAGCCAATGGCAAATGGCGACTCTGCATCGACTTTACTGACATCAACAAAGCATGCCCAAAAGACAGTTTCCCTCTGCCGCGAATCGACCTCATCGTAGATGCCACCGCTAGACATGAACTTCTCAACTTTATGGATGCCTTCTCCGAGCCTTCTAGCAGGATCAATTATGCAAGCGACCAAGAAAAGACCTCGTTCGTCACGGCGCAGGGAACTTATTGCTATCGTGTGATGCCGTTTGGACTCAAACGCAGGAGCTACATATCAGAGATTGGTGAATCGGATGTTTGAACCGATTGAGCACAACTATGGAAGTATACATAGATGACATCTTGGTAAATCCATCTGGTGAGCTTCACATAGCTCATCACATGCAGCGATTCGGATCTTGAGAAACTACAACATGAGGCAGATCGACCCAGTGCGCCTTCGATTAATATCAGTGGGAAATTCCTGGAGTTTCATAGTCAACCACCGAGGATTAAAGCAAATCAGGACAAGATAAAGGCCGTGCTAGACATGTCGTCACCCTGCGGTATAAAGAGTCTGTGCAGCGGGAAGGATTGCGGCTTTAAGCCGGTTCGTATCCAGGGCAAGAGATAAATGCAGTACTTTCTTCCAAGTTCTGAAGAAAGCCTTTCAATGGGATACGAGTGTGAAGAAGCATTTGCGACTTTGAAAACATACACAGGTTCCTCCCGATACAGTAGAGTCACAGCCGAAGGGGCTCAGCCTCTATGCTTAAGCCAGGTGTCGGACTTTTCAATGTCCTCGTCGGAGATAAAGCGAGTTCGGCCACCCGAGTTTACTATTGCGGCGGGCTCTAAGAGGAGCTTGAGAGGAGAGAGTGCAAGAGATGGAAGATCTTAATTTTGGCTCGGTAACCGTAGCTCGAAAACTCCGCCCCGTATTTCCAGGCTCGTACCATAGAAGTTCCCAGCGGAATGCAGATGAAACAAGTGTTGCATAAACCGAGACCTCGGAGAGGTGTGAAGTGGGCCACCATAGGCGAGGCGAGTTCGATATCAGTCTGAGGGCCAAAACTGCAATAAAGGGCAAGTCTTGGCCGACCGTCATAAGGTTTATCGTAGGAACCAGTTAAGGATGCCCAGAGCAACGTGACCTCTCCATGGAAACTCTGCGTAGATAGAGGCTTGAACGCACAAAGTGGAAGCCGAGGGTCTTATCCTAACTGGGAAGGAATAGACATTAGTCACCTTTTCAGTTTGGATTCCATACTTCCAACAACGAAGCCGAGTATGAGGCCGTCATAGCAGGCCTCAACCTCGCCCATTCATTAGAAGTCGACCCATTGGGGTCTCTGGTGACTCGGTGGTGGTCGGACAAATAGAAGATACCTCACGAGGCCAAAAAGTGAAGGATGATTCTATACCTCCGAAAAGTTGGCGACATGGCTAAAAAAATTAGTGTTGGTTCAGGTGAGTATGTCCCCGGAGCGGAGAACTCCCGGGCCGAGGCGCCCCAGCAGCGAGAAGGCTAGTCACGGCCTCACGCGGGAAGACCTCGGCGGGTCGGCACATCGAATACACAGGCGGAACCCTCAATCGATCTCTATGGGCGAGGTGGTTGCCCGAATTTCGGGTCAAACCGACTTGGATGGAGCCCATTTGGAGTGTATATTATAGACGGAGAGCCTACGGGCGACCGAAGCGGGTTAAAATAAGGCGAAGTGCGCCGGGTTTACCAATCCATGAGAAGCCTCTCACAAGCGAGGATTTTTCACCTTTCCTTAAATGCATCGCAGGAGAAGACACCGAGTACGTGTTGAGAGAAGTACACGAGGGCATATGCGGGAATCATATCGGAGCTCGAGCATTAGCAGGGAAAGTCTTAAGGTAGGGATACTACTGGCCTACAATACTCAAAGATGCAACCAACCTAGTCAAGAAATGCAGAATCTGCCAGGAGCACGCCAAGATCTCACGCCTCCCATCAGAGCCCTTAACGTCGATCACAAGCCCCTGGCCTTTCCAATAGTGGGGTTTGGACATGTCTTGGGACCCACGCGTTAGTGGGGTCGGTCTGAGGTCATAATTAATCGCGATGGATTACTTGTGAGTGGGGCGGAAGCCCCGAGCCTTTAGCCACAATTCTGAGAGCGGAAGATCGCAATTTGTGTGGCGAGCCATCATATGCGGAGTTTGGTATCCCAAGGCCACGGTATCGGGACAACGGAAGAACGGTTAAATGACTCCAAATTCGAGATTTTACGTGCCAGAGCTCGGAAATTAAAGGTATTACTCATCTCTCAGTACCGCGATCAGACGGACGGTAGAAGTCACTATTAGAACCCTTAAAGCCGCCTTGAAAAAACCAAATTGGAAGACTTTAAAGAAATTGGGTAAAGTGCCTCCTCGAGAGGTACTATGGGCCTCTGGACGACACGAGAAGTCAACAACACAGGAAACCCAGTTGCCTTAGCCAGTATTTGGAAAGCGATAGCCCAGGTTGAGGTCGGAATAAAGTCTCCCGGGATCTGGTTAACATCAATGGAACCTGATAGCGAGGCCCATACGTCTAAACTTGGAACTCCTAGATGAAAAGCGAGCAAGTTCTAAGAGCGTCACAGGAGGATTATCGAAAGGAAGGCGGTAATTACTATAGTAAAGTCAAACCAAGAGCTATATCTTAGGAATTGATTTAGTCTTAAAGAAACTCACGCTTGACAAGAAGAACCAGGCGCATGGAAAGCGGGCTAGCCCGGGAAGGTCATACATCATATCTCGGAGTCGTCGGGTCGGGTGGTGGAGCTCACGAGACGGAGGAAGGAAAAATCTTACAGCATACATGGAATGCGGAACATCTTAAGCGTTTTTACCAATAAGCATCAGTTTGTAAGGTTAAATAAAGCCTTGTTAATCCTTAGGTGACGAGTTGAGCGTTCATTAGTTATGTTGTCAAACGTCTCAAACAGTTCAGATATATAAAACTCAGAAAAAGGCACAATGAGAAGGTTCATAGACATAAAAGGAAAAATTTATCTTTATTCCAATTGAACTACATTCGATTTACAATCGATAGTGTCATGTTTACATCTCGAAGCTACCTGTCTGAAGCAATTCCTCAAAAAAAAAAAAAAAAAAACTTCAGGAAGAAAAGAGGAGAAGAAGAAAGGGATGGAAAGAGTTTGTGCGAAAGAAGGAGAAACAGATGTGGAAGAAGAGGAGAAGAAGAAAAAAGGGATGGAAGGAGTTTATGAAGAAGAAGCAAAAGGGGAGAATGAGATGTGGAAGAAAAGATGAAAAAGAAGGAGAAGGAGAAAGGAGAAAGAAAGAGAAAGAAGAGCAGAAAATGGAGAAGGCGACGCAAGAAATGCGCCGCCCTCTCCAGGCACATTCCCTAGCACGAAGCTAGGGAATAACATGACTCCCATAAAGGGGAGACTAGGGAAAAACACAACTCCCGCGGCCCGAATCCGGTAAAGGCCCAGGAGCGGAAGCAGGATGAACCCCCGACGAAGCAGTTGAGCTCAGAGTTCCATCCCAGCGAATTTGATTCACCCTGCATAAAGGCAAAGTCTCTAAAGCATGGAGTTACGTGAAGCAATGGAGCCACCATTATAAAGGAGGCCAAAGTATTTGGGAATTAGGCGATGAACAAAATTCCTCCGTAAATCATCATTAAAGAAGCTCGCACCTTTCAAAGAAATCGAAGTCGGATGGCGGCCCGACAACTCACTTGTGAGCTCATATACTCTTTGCCCACGAGGCCATCTTTGCCTCGGGGAGTCAGACCAGCTCAGGCTACATTGTCACTCGGCTACATCGCCACTCGGCTACATTGCCACTCGGGTACATCGCCACTCGGCTACATTGTCACTCGGGTACATCGCCACTCGGCTGGAACGCCACCAAGGCCCGCAGTGTAGGGAGCCCCGGTGGCTCACTTTGTGAGCTCATCTACTCCCGCACAGGCCGCATTGCCCTCGGGAGTCGAGACCGGCTCGGGCTACATTGCCACTTTCGGCTCTGTCGCCACTCGGTACATCACCACTCGGGTGGGCCACAGGCCACGGCGCGGGGCCCGATGGCTCACTTTGGCCAGGCTCATCTACTCGGACGGGCCACGGCGCCTCGGGAGTCAAACCCCAGCTCGGGGCCTATGTGCCACTCGGCTACATCGCCACTCGGCTACGCCATCACTCGGCTGGGCGCCACGAGGCTACGGCCGCCGGGGAGCCCGGGTAGCTCGTGAGCTCATCTACTCGCACGGGCCGCGGCGCCTCGAAGTCGGACCCGGCTCGGGGCTACATTGCCTCCCATTTGCGGTCGGTGCACGATAGGGTGATGGAATCAACAAAATTTATACCTAAGTTCCTCCCTCTTGCTAGTGAGTCGAGCTCACTGCGGTATAGTGAATCCCAGGGTCGAACACGGGGATGGGTTTCATCCGCAGAGATGACTGCATCAGTGTTGAAAATTGTGGGAAACTTTTTATTTGGATTTTAGGATTTTGTTTGTTTCAAAGCAGTGGGAGTTGTTTGTGTCTTTGATTAATTGTAAAAACTGAAAGTGAAGTGTGAAAAGGTAACTTTGAAGATTTAGGTCACTAACTTGACAACATGGGGTTAACAAGTGTCCTCGGGTTTTATCCTCGCATCATGGCAAGCAACCTATAGTCCAAGCCATAACCGGATCTTTGTTTAACTAGCAAACCTAACCCTAGAATCACTCCTATTTGAGTCAACACAGGTAACATGCATCTACAGCCCCTATTAGTTTGAAACCCTAACACTCAACCTCATTTCAGTGGCTCGTAAAGGCCATCTAAAGAACCACAGTACATCTAGCTATAAGTATGCACTGTATCCTAAAGCATGGTAAGTATTGGCCAAGGTAATGACATTAAATGATATTCAGCCTAGTTTGAAGATGGGGGCCATAAATCTGATGCACAGCATTTGTACGTGAGACAACCTCTGTGCACAACCAAGCTAGCTACCTTCCTCTTCAGCTAAGGAAGCAGCCAAGCATCTCTTGAGTTGTCATCCTCAAGAGGTTGTTTGAGTAGCCTAGAAAATGAAAAGAAAGGAGAAGAGAGAAAAACAAAACCTCGAATGAAGGCTGCGGGAGATATTTACATAAAATGAAAATGTGCCCAGGTGCTTAGATTCTGATTTTGGGGGGGGCTATATAGGCCACCCAATGTATGAAAATACAAAGCCTAACATTTTGGCTAAAACAAAGGGACAAGGAGGTAATACACCAAAATGAAGTCGGTTTGGCATTAATTACAAGTATGACGGGGCGGGGAGATTTCATTTGGCGAGAGCTTGATTTCGCTGGGTAGCGAGATTTAAGCCTATTAGCAAAAATTCGCTAGGTAGCGAAATTGCACGAATAAGCGAGGAATCGGAGAATTTCGCTAGGCCTTGGCAGTTTCGCTAGCTAAGCGAGAAATTTCGCTAACAAGCGGAAATTTTTGGGATGTGAGGGTGTGTGTTCGGTAGGAGCGGTGCATAGCGTAATTTTGAGCCTAGCGAAATTTCTCAATTTCGCTAGGATTGCAAAATTTTAGCTATGATTGCGAATTTTCGCAATCGAAAATTTTCGCAATCTTAACTTGTTTCACCGGAATTCTTTACTCTTCAGCTGCATTGCCCTACCTGCTCCTGCGCATCCGTTTTCATCACTTTGCCTTTGTTCCTTTATTGAATCTTGGTATGTTTGAAGGGGTACATTAAATGGGTTCAATCTTCATGGTTAAGCATATATCTCGATATTGAACTCTCAAGGTACGCAAAAACCTACAAAACAACCAAAAATAACCTCTAAACGGCATAAGTGATACTAAGAAGACCTGAACACTTTAATTGGCATTATTGACATGATTAGTGCGCAAAAAGCACTCAAAACCTATCTCAAATAGGGCTCAAAATAGCACTTTTTGGGTACTAATCACACCCCCCAACCGAAACGTTGCTAGTCCCTTAGCAATGCAAAAACAAAAAGGATATGCATGCAGTGATTTTCAAAAGTTTATGATTGAAAAGGTGTATAAACATTACCTTTAAAAATTTGAAAATTGACACAGTTTGAAAACCGATATGAAAGAGCAAAACCATACAAGAACAATTTATAGGTCAATAATGGATCCAAGGCTCTCAACACGAATTTCCGCAAAGTCTAATGGTTCTTTATGTAACGGTCGAGCGATAAATTGGAAAATTTTACTCCACGACCACAACCATGACATGGCCTTAAGTTGTTGAACAACCTATAGATAGGGATAGCTACACTCCTTTCTTTATTCAACTACATTGTAGGGTGCAATGCTTAAAATCAGGCTTTCACGAGATCAAGTGTCTTGAAGAAGGGTCCACAGATGACTCCCAGCCAATTAAGGTTTAGGGCATCGAGCGAAAGGATCACTGAGCCACAAACTCTACAGGCTTCACCGGACTCAAGAATGACTTGAAAATCAAGCACCTACAATTCGTTCAAAGCTCTACCTATCACCATAGCGAACACTAAATCGATGACTCCCAGCCAATTAAGGCATAGGGCATCGGGCTTGAAAACTCGCCATGCCCCTCGGGCCAGGTGTTGGTTTTTCAAGAAACGAAGTGTCCACGATTTTTTATTTTCTTTTTTTCTTCTTTTCTTTTTCTTTTTTTTAAGAGAACTACATTAGTCATTTGAATGTGAAATAACACAAATCTATCTAGGTGCCAACATGCTCAAGGCCGGCTATGCAAAGTGAAGAGTATCTGAGATTCACGACCCTAATGAAACAATCGGGTGTCGCAGGTGTGTGAATTGAGACAGGAGAAACAGGGAGAAATGTTCAAAGTTGAGCATCTTTGGGAACTGTGATAGCCAAGAATATGGCTGAAACATGGAATTTGGTTCTAACATGAAATAGCTTTACAATGATTCAATTTTCCAACAAAGGCAATTCTATTTGTCAATTAAGCAAAGACTAAAATTATCGATTGAAAACTAACTTGATTACATGGTGAAAGCACAAAACACCTGATATGCAAGAGTACACGTATATATATACTAAGTAGCTTTTAGTATAGCAAATACGCTAGTACATGAATACAAAGCTAAACATACAAAAGTATCCTTTGCCTCTTCTTAAATATCACATAAATCCTAATCAAAATTAGTGGCAGTTGATAAAGTGGTAACTATCAGCTTATTATGAAACCCTAACCACCTCTTTGCTGTATGTGGTGGTGGAATGCTATGCTTCTTTGCTGCTACGTAACACATCCAAAGATGCTGCTGCTGTGGTGGGCTCCTCTCTCTGATCCGAAACACGAGGGAAGACCGGGTGAGTCATTATACGCTCCGACATGGAGGTGACAGCGAGCGACCTCGATCTGTCTTTGCGATGCGCTGCTTGAAACGAAATAACATTCATCACACCAGCTATCTCGGTACGGCATGAGCGTCACTCCGGCGAATGATGTGATGTATGTAGTGGGCCGGGAGTGTCGGGCTGCGGTATGGACGTAACATGTGGATGAGGAGATGTAGGGGACATATGCGGATCACGGACTCAGCTACACCTCGAGGCTCGAGCTGGAACCTCCTCCACAGTCACCTTTCTTGGAGGATAAAGATCGGAGCATGGGCCATCACTCGCTCCATCGACAAAACCAGAGGCCATCGGATCCTCCTCTCTATCCGGGGCTCATCCGGAAAACCTAAATGCTCAAGGACCTGGCATAGTAGTCGTGGCATCAGCAGTGGTAGACTCTCTACTCGAACCAGGCCCTTCCGGTGGACCTTTTCTTCGAAATGCATCAGGGAGGTCATCACCTACATCCCCCAGATCCAGAAGATTTCAGGACTGTCCCTCCACACTTAGGCTACGCAGTTTTTGGAAAAGAGTTTCAACTTGTTTGTCACCTGTCTTATTTTCATAGGGAGCGCTTCAAAGTTTTGGCAACAACGCTCAAATTGGAAGTCCCAAGATGTTGAATCATTTCCTCATTAGGGAAATAATATGATCCCCTCAGAATGTCTTGTTTGATAATAAGTCAAAAAACGCCAAACATCCAGTAGCTCCTAATAGCTCATTCATGTGAGAACTCAAGCTTCCTATGTTTTAATTTCAAAAATGCTCCTCAAGATTGGTCGATGATAAAATCATCACCCGCGGCACAATTCCCCGGTCGCAGCATCAAGATAACAATCAATCAACCCCATAACCTAATCGGGATCACCAACGACAATATGACCGTGAAGTCCTCACACTCTGATCCATCCTCTGAGATCAACCTCGGCGAATGAGGTCGCCTAATCCCCAAGCAAAGCCACAACCGAGGCATAAGACGTGGGGCTCATCATGACGGTCGGGACGTCGAAAGGCCCTGAGGATGACACCTCCGCCGCCTCGCCTGGCAGCCGCCTGCCGAGGTCGGGCCTCCAAAGTCAGTCGAGGTGGCAGTGATGTCCGTGTATCCACCCTAGTCCCAGACGTCTAACTCTGAGGTCTCAGACGTTTATAAGAACCTGCACCATCGGACCTTCCTTGCTCATGCACAACCCCACTCCATACGGAAGGACCAATCTCGGTGCCAACCATAACTTAATAAGACTTGAAACCCCAGTGCCAAGATCCCACCCAAAATAAAAAAATCTAAAGGTTATGATATGGCCCCACATCATCAACTGAGTCACACTCATGGATTGGCCAGAACCAAGGCTCATCATCATGGTCGGACATGAAGCCTTCTGAGTCACTCAAACAGTGATCTGAGCACACTTAATTACCATGGTAGTGGTGGAATGGGGCTTGGTTGGTAAGAATAACATTCAAATGAGGGTGAGCAGGAAAAAGAACAGCAAGTGCATGGGAGGAAAATACACTGAAAAGAAGAACTCGCCTTCTAGTTAGAACTAACCACTGACATATGCACATACATATGAATCCTATAAACCCCACTATGGTGGGGAAGGTCAAAAAAGTAATTTATGGAGCTGTCGTGAATCAATGAAAAGCGCTGTCAAAGAAATGTATTACACAAAACGTTATTCGGTGAGCGTGACATTTATACAGCAGTCGAGTGAACAGCCAATAAGACACGCCAAATTCTTTTGAGTTGTGCTCAGAATAAACGGGAAGTTATTCGCAATGTTAGTATCGCCAGCAGGTGAGAACCGGCCAAACCGCGTTCCGTCACTCCGATTTCAAATCCGAAGCTGAATTGATGAATGTAGTAGGAAACAAAAAGCAAACACTATTTGTAAGATATGGCAGAGTATCACGGAAAGTGCCTAGTATGCTGATATCATATTACAACATGCGTCATGATAAGAAGGTAAACGTCAGTTTTAAAATAACCGTAAATTGTTGAAATTAACTAAATTAAACAAAAAGTAAAATTGTCGAGTCGCGAATTTGGCTCGTGAGAACACTAAATCACCAATTTTACCAAATCGCTTCGGCGGAGGGTCATGAGGATGACTTTCAAAACTCAAGAAGGGCCTCGAAATAATCCGGGTGTTGAATTTCCCAATGCTGCTTGATTCTCACCGATGGATTTTAATCGAGCACTTGCCCTACAAAGGCTTCACGGCGCATTTCACAACACCGCTTCATCTTCGTCGGAGCTGATCTCAAGCACCTCGGACATTCAGCTTCCCCGAGATCCTCACATCGAACATACCCATCGTGAACTTGATTTTTAGTTTCTTCCAATTTGTGTTTACTGCTCAAGTGAATATGTTCAACTCCAATGTCATGTTACCAAACGTAAGTTGCATTTACTCCATTCCCGCAATTGATAATTGCATCGCGCTGGGCCGTAACGGTCTTCCTAGGATGATCGCACATGATTGGGTTCATTTGCAATCGCTCAAGATCGGTGCACTACAAAATTCCATCAGTAGAATTTGTCTATTTTCACTAAGATATCCTCAACTATCCCCTTAGGGATTTCGTAATCGATCTGCATCGCTAACGACATGTGCAGGATGTCAGGTTTAGTTCACCAAACCTAATCGCTTATACACCGAAAGTATGGCAAGAGGTTCACACCACCCAGGTCGGTAGTGATTTGTCTATACAAGTCCCTCCAATATTTACCTAAATTGTGGGAGATCTGATCCTTGTATTTGACTGATTCCCGCTTGGATTACGGTAATCGACTTGTTCGCTAGAAATGCCTTTTCTCATCGCCCAACCCTTCTCATTGTACAGTAGATCCTTTAAAAACTTTGCATATGCAGGATTCTGTTTGATTATGTCCAAAAGAGGTATGTCGACCTTCACCCGCCCCAAGACTTAAGATGTTTCCTTATTAGATGCCTCCTCTTGCCCCATGTCAGGGAAATGAGGTGGTATGCAAGAGCCTCATTGAGTCCTCTTTCAGAAATGTGTTCGCTCCATTTCTACTTCATTCCCGGTTTCCCTTAATGTGCTTTGGGTATCAAGTTGATCAACCCCTTTCCACTTAGTGTAATTATAGCTTTCACCTCATCCATTCCCGAATTGCTAGATAAACTCCATCTCAATGGACTCTCGATTTGGTAATGCAGGGCGGAACTCTTCGTACCTGCATTGTTGATCTTTGTGACGAAGTTCTGTGAGGTTGTCAATTCTTTGTTTGATCGCTTCCGCGTTCGCCTATTCTCTTGTCTGTGTTTCTACAAAGGTCAATCCTTTTTCAGGCTACAGACATTGATCATTTTTTGTTTCTTCCATTAGAAAATTACCTTACCACCTTACTCAAATTTAAACGGTTTGCTCCACAGAGATGAGGACGGAGGGTCATGGTTGAAAGGTGGAACCAAACTGTGGTTCGGGCACTGGGGGTACATAGGCGGGGGATTGTTTGGGGTGATTAAAATTCAAAAGTGCTATTTCAACCCTACACAGATAGGTTTCGAGTGCTTTTGCGAATCCACTATGTCATTTATACCAATTGAAGTGTTTGTCTTTCTTAGTTTCACTTATGCTATTTAGAGGTTATTTTTGTTGTTTTGCGTTTTTACGCATTTCGGGAGTTCAATATCGAGATATAAGATGAATCATAAAGATTTAACCTATCTATCGCCCATCGTGCTAAAACCAAAATCAAAGAAAGAATGAAGGCAAAGTGACGGAAATCGATGCAAGAGACAGAAGCAATGCAAAGGATTTAATCAAGAATCTCAGTGAATTTCGCTAAGATTGCGGTAAATTTTCGCAACCTTAGCTTAAAATTGCAATCTTAGCGAAATTGCCAATTTTGTATCTAAAAATTTTCGCTAAAGCACTATTCCTAAATAAATTTTGCATTTCCGCTAATCACAAAAATGCTATTAGCGAAATCCTCGCTTAGCCAGCTTAAATTGCACCGCTTCAGCTTAAAATTTTGATTCATTATTCTTGGTGATTTTCATGGCCAGCTTAAATTTTCACTAGCTAGCGAAATTTTCAGCCGCTACGAAATTCTTTGAGCCTTAAATGTACCCACGCTCACATGCTTTTTGTAATTAATGCAACCACTTCATCCTTGGTGTATTACTTCCTCTTGTCCCTAAAATTAGCCAATTGGGTTAGGGTTTCTTGTGGTATTTCACATTGGTGGTCTATATGTTCTCCCATTTTGTAACAGAAGAAACAAATGGAGGAGCAATTTTGGTAAGTTTTATTTTTGTCTCAGCTTAGTTAGTGGTTCGCTTTTCTCTCTCTTTTCCTTATTTTCTTAATTACAAACACTTTCGAGGATGACAACTCAAGAGAGCTTGGCCAAGCCTCTTTTTCTTCTTTTTAAGAGAAATAAGCTAGCTTGGTAAAGCGGGGCATACGCAGTCGTTCCTCTTGTATTGCAAGCTACAAAAATCGTGTTTATGGCCCTATCTTCAAAATATGGTTGAATAGCATCAAATGTTAATCGGCCATATTTCAATATGCTTTAGGATACAAGGCATACTTACGTTAGATGACTGTGGTTTTTGTATTGTCTTTACGAGCCACCGAAATGATGTTTAATGTTAGGGTTCAAATCAGAAGAGGCAATAGATGGCTGTTATCTCGTGGCACTCAAATAGGAGTTGATTTTAAAGGTGAGGTTCTCGCGAAGTTAAACATAGATCCCAGCCAGGGCTTGACTATAGGTCGCTGTCATAACGCGTAGGATAAACCCAAGGACACTTGCTTCCGTCTCTAAGTTACCAAGTTAGTGACCTTAAATCTTCAAAGTTAACTTTTCACACTTCATTTTCGCTATAGCTTAATCGCCAACCCACTAAGACCGTTTTTTGAAACTAAAAATCCAAAAAGTCCAAATAGAAAGTCTTACCTTCAGGTAATTTATGCAAATAATTTTTAGGATGAAACTCCATCCTCGTTCGACTTAGAGACTACTATATCGCAAAGAGTCGATCACAAGAAGAAGAGGGAACTTAGGTGTATATAAATATCGCTGATTTTAGCTCACCATCGTGGGCACGGAATCAAATGGCGCCGCTATCGGGATGGTGCCAAACTTTAATGATAAAAGGAAGTGTACTTGTGATCAACATCACAAGTGAAGGCGTAATCTTTTAACTCTTTTTGTAACTCCAATATAGTGAATCGCAAGTTTTCATCACTTAAAAGAATCTCCCACTGTTGCTTTTTTTTTTTTTTATATATATAGTCGGGGCTTATTTTAATAACCCTAACTCCAAGCTGGTTCGTGGTTTTGTCAGGTCTCGCTGTGTATGCAAAGGTTTGGACAGGAACTTCAGAAGACTCATTAATCAAGACACAACCCACCCAAGGCCAAGAGTCAAGTACACTGATACCATGGATCCACTACCCGAAGAACACGTAGTCACTGAACCCCAATGAATCAACAAATTTATAGAATCATGAGGGACGGATCCACCCTCCTAGAGTTAGTGCCCCATCCTGTATCATTCCTCCCGCTGAAGATGTAGCAAAGAGGCCATATTTGTACCCCTACTTCCCCACATATCATGGTATGGAAATGAAAATCCATACTATTAGGATTTTGGTGAGTTTGTACTACCTTAAGGAAGGCATGATGTGACATGGATTGCTGAAGCTGGGTACATTATCGACCCTAAAGGACAAGGCCAAGATTTGGCTAAACTTCACTGAGGCCTAGAACCATTAGGAATTGGGCCGAGTCACAGTGCACTCAAGAAGTTCTTCGCTCATAAGACTACAATTTGAAAAGACAAATTTACACTTTTGCGTACCAGATGCGGAGTTTTATCGTTGTCGAGAGATTTATGGAGACCATCGCGCAGCGCCCACATCATGGGTTTGATACATATGCCAGTAACCACTTCTATGGGTGGTATGTCTCGCCATGAGGCGTTGGAAACCATGTGTGGAGGAGACTTTTCCAGTAAGCATCCCGACGGCCATGATTTTAAATTGTGTGGTCAAACTTCTAAGGGTCAGATGAGCCAAAACCCTAGGGAAATGGAAACAATGAGGCCCTTAGCCAACCTTGTGAGGATTTTATACACTCATGAGGATATAGAATGAAAGCTGGATTTCAACCTAGCTGTAGCGCGAGGAGCTTCAAGGAAAAAGGCTCCATGGAAGGCACGCAGCGGGATCAAATCCGCACACACCAATCCTCGTGCAGACTAATCCCAATCCCCGTACATCCAAAGAGAACAAAGGTCCGCGGGCTCCCAAGGAAGGCGATTTGATGTCGAATGCAACACCGAGGACAATACAAACCACAATAATCCACTGCTCCATATGGTACACTCTACAATCCACAATCGAGGAATCACCCGAACCTTTCCTGGAAGCCTCACTTCGCTATGTACTCCCTGTGCCAAACTTTGTCGCTTTGTTCCCACTCTCAACACAACCACCACCATCCCATCTCCTGCGGAATGAAGCCATTTTAAATTGTGCAAGGTGGTGGTAATTTTGTGGGAAGAACAAAAAGCGATCAATGCACAATCAAGTACAAAGGATCGATGATCAGAGAAAGCACACTCGAACAAGAGAATGGGCGGCTTGAGAGCAATCTTAATCGTAAAATTGATAACTTGCAGATTCAATCACAAAGATCAATACCATTCGGAGGTACAAGAAAGAGGTATGCTGCCCTTCCCCAACAAAGGCTAAACCCAAAGGGAAATTAATGAGGTAGATCATCCATAATTCGTGAATGACAAGGTTAAGGCAATAATCACCTCGAGGAGTGGAAAGAGGTCAGATCAGCCACGCCCAAACCTGTTGAAGAAACAAGCCACGAGAAGAATTGGAGCCGTAACACATTTTCCGAAGGAGGATTCATCAGCACCGTATGCCACCTCCATTCCCACAAGCACTCAGAGGTAAGAAGAAGGGATCTCAACAGCGTGCATTTTAGAGTTCAAGTGAAGGCACATACCTCTATCGACATAATTCAAAGTCCCTTATGCAAAATTTTCAAAGCACTTTTAAAATAAACTGGCGAAGGGATTAAATGAGAAAGGTAATTTCATCGAACAAGTCGCTTATTAACCAAAGCAGAATCCGGCCAAATACAAGGATTCAGATCTCCCATAATTTTGTACCACACAGGGAAGTGGCAGATAAATCATTGCTTGATTTAGGTTTTCGCAGAAACCCCACGTCAGATTCAAGATACAAGCGTTAGGGTTTCAGTGAACCCAAAACCTACCAACATCACACTTTCACTGACGACAGACATTAAAACCCCAAGGGATAGTCGAGGGATGTCTTAGTGAAGATAGAGCAAATCTCACACCCTAAGGGATTTGTGAAAGCTCGACATCGAGCCAATTGTGCAAACCAATCATGTTCCAATCATCTTAGAAGACCATTTCTGCCACAAACAATGCAATAATAATCGCCGAATGGAGTCATGCAACTTTACTCATAAATACGACTCGAGTTGTCACACTCATCCGAACAACAAGCAAAGTTGCTAGAACATGCAGGCAAACACCAAATAACCGATGGTTGAATTAAAATGTTCGTTGTGCAGGAAGCACAAAGGTCCGTGAAACTGCAAGGAGTAATCAGCCAAGGAGATGAAGAGATATCGGTCTCGCCATCAACACCTGTCGCAAAGCCAAATCGGCCAATTCAAAAGCCACGTTGAGGACCACTTTAACAATTGACACCCAACACCATGGAGTCAACCCAGTTACGTAGGCTGATGAGATCATTCTCCTCGACTCCCTTAAGTAATTTTTGAAATTGAATGGTCCTATGTTTTCAAAAAAACCCATCAGCTCAACAATTTTGCTTTTGTCTTAATTCTAGTTAATTTTGATAATTTGCTTATTTTTCAAAAGTTTCCTAAATTAGCAGCTTTTTCTTTTAGTAATTCTTTGTTTATATACTATAGTATTTTGAATCTGTAATTTTAATTATAGTTTTATATATAATATTTTTTTTTTTGATAATAATTTTTTTTATATAAGCATTTCAATAATTAATCTAAAAATTTTGAATCGGTAGTGGAGGCAGCCACAATTCGCTAAAAATAGCGAAAAAAATGGTGCTCTGGAGACCCTTCCTGCTGTACAAACAGTTTCTATTTAAACTGGGGGTTTTGTCCAGATTTCACACTCACATTCTCCCTCCCACAGAGTCTCCGAGTCTCCCAAATCTCCCGCCACTCCGCCACACCACCGCGGAGTTGCGCCTGCTCGACCGAGCCGGGCCAGCTGCTGTCGCCGCCCGCCATAGCCCCTCACAGATCTTGCTCCCTGCCACGCCCCAGCCTCGGTACTCGACCAGCTCTGCAGAATACCGATCCCCTAACGGAAGCCTCCACTCTATTGCGCAAGATCACCACACAAGACGAGCTCCTCGACCGCTCACAACGAGTTGCCGCTCACCGAGCCACTTACCGAGCCTTCGAGCCTCATCGCGCTCCAGGACCCTCTGCCCGTGGTTCACGAGTTTTGCCCTCGTCTCAAAGATTCGTCCCCATCGAGCCTTATTCGCTATTTCGCAGTCGGCCACGCAGCCTGCTGAGCTCCCGGCTCATCCCGCTGTTTCAGAGCAGATTCAACCACCTCTAGTGAGCCTCGCCTCGCAGGATACAGAGCCTCTGCACCGCATTTTCTGAGTCGAGCCCTCTTCTAAAAGATTTTATTCGCATTTTATATATGGTCTCAGACGGGGCGGGTCCGCCTTCGCCGCTGCCGGGGATTCAAGACACCCGAGAGAGTCTCACTCCGATCCCGCCTCCACCATCACCTGGCCCCTGAGGCAAGACTCCCGAGGAGCCTCAGGATTTCACCGCAGGTCAGACACCTGGACGGGACCCTGGCCCCATCACCCGTACCGGGAGGAGAGTTGAGGGCCCGGCCTGCGGCCCACATCGGCCCCGACGAGTCATCTTCCTCCCTGCACAAGCAGCCCATCACCAAATACATCGGCCGCGTGAGGCGACTACTCATCGCTGCTGTCACCTCGCTCCAGGATCAGAGGTCGCAGACTGTAGGGCACCCCATTCCGGGAATACCGCACTACATCTCGAGTGGACTTTCATCAGAGCCGCCCTACGATGTCCCGACGCCGAGGGCCGATCCTGCATTTAGGAGTCCATGAGATTGATCGAGATTATTCACTACCGCCCTTCATGACTCGAGGCAAGACATTACCCACCCAGTGGTGCTAGCTCCATCATTCTATGACATCTCGAGGGAGGTGATGATCCGCTGCCAGCTTCAGCCAATAATGATCACGCGAGTACCTCGTGAGCGACCGATATTTCAACAAATTTAGGGCCTGTATACCGCCGCCATCACGTAGGGTTATAGAGATCGGGCCCACCCGATCCATGAGATGGTCTGATCATCGCCGAGATTACCACAACCGTGACCTCAAGATTTCTCGAGGCGCCTCTCTTCTCGTGATGCCATCGATCCACCATTTATCCGTGATTTGAGTGTGTGTTCATACAAAGATTACGATACGAGGGGAGCCATCTTGGAGGCTCTTTACCGGATCTCAGAGGGATACTGGTTTAGTCCCTCTGAGCTGGTGATGACCTCCTTGATGCATTTCCTCGAGGAGCATGTCCACCTGAAGGGGTTTGAAGGCGAAAGAGAGCTTCCGTTGGTCGATGCCGAGACTACTCCGCCGTGTTCTGAGCATTCGGGATTCCTGTGAGGAGCCTGTGGATTGAGAGGAGGATTAGATGCCCTCCTCACTATTGAGCTGGTGATGTTCATACCCGTATCTTCCACCTCTCGATACAGTGACCGTGGAGGGAGGTACCCTGATCGTGGCCGAGGACTCCATAAGAGACGATATGTCGCCCGAGCCCGAGATGCAGAGGAGTCCAGCTCCGCAGATGTCACCTTCATCTCCTCCTCCACACACCACATCCGGCAACAAGAATCGATACACCGTCCATCCTATTCAACACTACTACCCGAGGCGTTCACACCCGCCTGTGAGATAAGAAAGGATGGGTTTTCATCTCGCCATCAGCAAATTACACAGTACTTCAGATCGAGGCTAGCCCAAAGGTCACTCTTATGCTTCAAAACAGACATGGCGCATTCGCCTTCCCTCGTGTTCCCGATCGAGAGAGGAGCCCACTACGTGACGCAACTTATTTGATAGTTTGGTCAAGAATAGAAGAGCAGTTTTTCTCAGACCACCACCACCACAAAGCAGTTGAGGTGGTTAGTTCCTTTATGATTTTGTATAGTTACTGTACTTTATCAACCCATTTACCAATTTTGATTGTAGGATTCTACTGTATTGTACTATAGTAGGCAAGTATATTTTTGTGTGTTTAGCTTTTGGTATGCAATGCATTCAGCTATTACATATCAAAAGCTATTCAAGATATATATGCAAGACTTTGATATACTTTTGTGCTCTCCATCTTTATGTAATCGCTTTTTCTTTCAATCAACAATTTAATTGCTTTAATTCCGGGCAAATTGAATCGGGCTTTAAAATGAAAATTTGAAACCCCGTTTCATTACCTTTATGTTAGAGCAAATTCCATGTTTGGAGTTAATTTCGTCATTGAAGTTCCAAGATGCTTCGCTAATCGAAAATTTCTCCTTTAAGCTAATTCACACACCGCACACCGGGATGTTTCAATAGCCGTGAATTTGTTGCTTCCTTTCACTTTGCATAGCCTCTAGCTTCTTCAAAGATAAGCCAAGTAACCTAAGATAGGTTTCCAGTTACCTACACTTGAAGCACTCAATGTTGTCTCTCCCAAAAGGAAAAGAAAAGAAAAGCAAAAAGAAAAAGAAAGAAAAGAGAAAAAGAAAAGAAGTCGTGGAAGTCGCTTAAAACCCGAGAGCACGGTCCGTGGGGTGTATGGCGAAAGCCTTTGAAGCCCGATGCCCTAAGCCTTAATTGGCTTCGGAGTCATCGATTTGAAGTGTTCATATAATGGGTGGATAGGTAGAGTTTAACGACCAGTGCTTGATTTTGTCATTCAGAGTCCGTGGTAAAGCCCCGAGAGTTTTAGTCAAGTGATCCTTGGCTCGATGCCCTAAACCTTAATTGGTCGAGTCATCTGGGACCTCTCGCTACACCTGACTTCGTGAAATCGACTTTAAGCATCAAGACCCTGCATTGTAGTCGAATAAATAAAGAAGTGCTGTAACTATCCTTTATTCAGTCGTTCAACAAACTTAAGGCCACACGCTGCTAGGTCAAAGAGGGACAAATTTTTGCAATTTATTGGCTTAATCCTCGTTATATAAAGAACCATTGTGACTTTAGGTGGAAATTCAAGTTGAGAATCATGGAATCAATATCGACCTAAAAATTTGTTCTTTATGGTTTTGGATCTTTCATGCTCTGTTCAAACTTGCGTCCATTTTTCACTTTAAGGACAATGTTTATATGTGCATGTTACACCTTGTGAATCATAAACTTTTTGAAAATCACTCTGATATATCTCCTTTTAGTTTTCGTATCGCTAAGGGACTAGCAACGCTTGGTTGGGGGTAGTGATTAAGACTCCAAAAAAGGCTATTGAACCCTATATTAGATAGGTTTTGAGTGCTACAAGACTAATCATGTCATTTATACCACCAGCGTTAGTCTTCTTAGTTTCACTTATGTCGCTTAGAGGTTATTTTTTGGTTGTTTTGCGTGCTTCGCATTTCTTGGGGAGTTCAATATCAGAGTAGGCATGAATCATAAAGATTTGAATCATTCATCACCATCAAGCAAACCAAAAATCAAAGAAAGAATGAAGGCAAAGTGATGGAAATCGATGAGAGACGTGAAGCAATGCGCTGATGAATCAGCAAATCCCGTGAATTTAAGATTGCGAAAATTTCATCGATCGTTAAAATTCTCGCAGAACCTTAGCTTAAAATTTCGCTAATCTTAATTTAAATTGCCAATTTTCGCTAGACCAAAATTTTCGCCAAAGACCATTCCCAATAAATTTATTTTCGCCACTCACAAGAATTTCGCTGTTAGTAAATTTCGCTAGCTAGCTAAATACACGCCTGTTTAAAATTTCGATTTATCTCTCAAGATTTCGCTAGCTAGCTAAATTGCTAACAGAGAAATTTTCACTGGCTTAGCGAAATCTTGAGCCTAATGGGAATTCACTCGCTTTGTCATGTTGTAATTACGTAACCACTTCACCTTGTGTGTGTATTACTTCTTTGTCTCTCAAAATTAGCCAAATTGTTAAAGCCATGGGTATTTTCTACATCATGTCTATATGCCTCCCTCCATTTTGTAATGTGAAAGAACAAACTGGAGGAGCAATTTCGTGTTTAGCTTTGTCTCGTAGTTTTTAGTTAGGGTTTCTGGTTTTTTTCTCTTCTCTCTCCTCTTCCCCTTATTTTCTGTCAAGCAAACACCCTCTCGAGGATGACAACTAAGAGATGTCGCTGCTCTTTTCTTTGAAGAAAGGAAGCTAGTTTGGTGGTGGCACATGCAAAGTTGTCCTCTTATTAAAAGGGTTACAGGTACCGTGTTTATGGCCCTATCTTCAAAATAATAGTCGAATAGCATCAATGTTATTGACTAGCTAATACTACTATACAGACGTGTTGCATGGTTTACGCTGGCAATCAGTTTTGATGGTCTTACAGCTTCACCGGGCCACTGCCGATAAGCTTAATGTTGTGGTTTCAAATCAGAAGGGGCAATAGATGGATGTTATCTCAGCACTCAATAGGAGTTGGATTTGTGTGAGGCTCGCAGTTAAACATAGATCCATTGCGGCTCGACTATGTGTCGCTGTCATAACGCGAGGATAAAACCCCGAGGACACTTATTCACTCTAAGCGCTCGTTAGTACCCAAATCTTCAAAGTTAACTCACACTTCATTTTCAGTTTCTACAGCGCTTAATCGCTTTCAAACTCATCACACTGCTTTTTGAAACTAAAAACTAAAAAGTCCAAATAGAAAGTCTTACCTTCACTTTATGTAATCCATTTTAGGATGAAAACCTATCCTCGTGTTCAACCTTAGACTACTATATCATAGTGAGTCGATTGGGCCAAGAAGAGTAGGAACTTAGGGAAGATATAACATTGTTGATTTTAAATTTCACCACTGCAATGAATCAAGGATAGGTCGGTGATTCTCCAATTGGAATTGTAAATATTTGCATGGGGCATTAGGGTTGTGGTGCTTGTATTGACTCTTACTGTGATTTGCACATTCTCGATATCAACCTTCACATCAAGGGCCAGATACTGGCCCTTCGGCAAAGTAAATGAAATTAGCATGATCGTCTCGTGTGATTTCACCACGCTCGCACTTCATGGAGCCTTTGCCTTCAAGCTCTCATTTCCTTCTTGCTAGAGTTGAAAATTCTAGCCTTCATTTCTATATCCTCCGACAAAGGCATACACTTGCACCCTGGGGGTTGGATCAAGGCATTTTCTTTCCATTTCCTGCCCGCTCTTCTGCAACCTCAGTTTCAAATCACTAATTTAAAAAAATCCATGGCTTCATCAGATGCTTGTCGTAAAATCTCCTACACATAGTTTCCAAAAGCTGCTTCATGGCAGGAGACATACCACCATAAAAGTGGTTTACAAGCATCCATGTGTCGAAACCATGATGTGGACATGCACTGATGGTCTCCATAAATCTATCCTGCAAAAGACTGCAGAACTTCTCACCATCTCGAGTCGCAGCGTAAATTTGTCTTTTCAAATTATCGGGTCTTATGAGCAATCGAAGAACTTCTTCAGAATTCTACCGCAGCCTCCGCCACCCTAATGGTTCTAGGCCTCAAACAGTTAAGCCAAATCTGCCTCAGCCCTTTAGGGTCGGGCGGAAATGCTTTCAGCTTTAAGCAATCCATGTCAATCATACCTTCCTTAAAGGTGAAAAACTTCCTCAAACTTTATGAGTGCATTTCTCATTTTCCATACCATGATATGTGGGGAGTAGGGTACTAACAGGTTTCACCGCTACATCTTCACAGGAGGTACGACGCAGTGAGAAGGGCACTAACTCTGTGAGGTGAATATGGTCCTACATCGATCTATAGTTGTTGGATTCATTGGGGTGCACAGTGACTACGTTGTTCCTCGGGTAGGGGATCCATTTGGCCCGATTAGCACTACGATTTCAACGCGTGTTCAATAAGTGCGATTCTATGCAATCCCACTGATGTCTCTCTTTCCCCGATGGTGCATAAACACTGTTACCTGGCGAGACAGCAAAAACCGCAATCCAACTTGCAAGGGTTATTGTTAGCTAAAATAAAAGCTATTTGTATATAAAAAAAACAAAAGCGGTCTGAGATTCTTGCAAAGTGATGAAAACTGCGATTCTTTATGGCGGAATACAAAAAGGATTAAAAGGTCACCTTCACTTGTGATGTTAATCACAAGTACACTTGACTTATCAAGCGTGGTTTGGCACCATCCGACAGCGGCGCCATTTGATTAGTGCCACGGTAGGGTCGATCGGGAATCCAACAAAATTTATACCTAAACAGTTCCTCCTACTGCCGTAGTCAAGCTGCTGCAGTATAATTAGTCAAGATTCGAACACGAGGATGGGTTTTTCATCCCAGGAATGACACCTTCGGTGTTGAAAATGGTGAGGCTTTTTATTTGGATTTTTGGATTTTTGTTTGTTTCAAAACAGTGGGAGTTGTTTGTGTGCTGATTAATTGTAAAAACTGAAAGTGAAGTGTGAAAAGGTAACTTTGAAGATTTAGGTCACTAACTTGACAACATGGGGTTAACAAGTGTCCTCGGGTTTTATCCTCGCATCATGGCAAACAGCCCTATAATTGATCCATAACCGGATCTTTGTTTAACTAGCAAACTAACCACAGAACCACTCCTATTTGAGTCAACACATGTAACATCCATCTACAGCTATTAGTTTTGACCTGTACTCAGCCTCATTTAGGTGGCTCGTAAGGCCATTTAAAGAACCCACACAGTACATCTAGCTATAAGTATACCTTGTATCCTAAAGCATGGTAGTATTGGCGAGTAATGACATTAAATGATATTGACCCCTAGTTTGAAGATGGGGCCATAAATACGATTGCACATGGCATTTAACACATGAGGACAGCCTCTCTGGCGCCCCCGCAGACCAGCTAGGTACCTTCCTCTTCAAAGCTAAGAGGCAGCCAAGCATCTCTTGAGTTGTGGAATTTCCAGAGAGGGTTGTTTGGTAGCCTAGAAAATGAAAGAAAGAGGAGAGAGAAGAGAGAAAAACAAAACCTCAAATGAAAGCTGCGGGCATTAATTACACCAAAATGAAGTCGGTTGGCATTAATTACAAAAAGTATGTGTGAGCGGGAAGTTTATTTGGCAAAACAATTTAGGTGGCGAATTTATTATTGGCAAATTTATTAATTGGCCAGTACTTACGAATGCGAATCGGAGAATTTATTCAGACGCGATTTGTTTGGCTAGCGGGGGTTCGCTGGCAAAGTGCAGGATGGCGTGGTAATTTCGCTAGGAGCCGGGTGCATAGGCGTGATTTTGGAGCCCTAGCGAAATTTCTCCGGATTTCGCTGGGATTGCGTACCGCTATGATTCTTGAATTTATGATCGGTAATTCGCGATCTTGGCAAATTTCTGGAATTCTTGCTCTTCCTTTGCATTGCCTCTTTTTGCTCCTCTCTTGCATCCATTTTCAATCATACCTTCATTCCTTAATTGAATCTTGGTATGTTTGAAGGCTGATAAATGGGTTCGATCTTCATGGTTAAGCATATATCTCGATATTGAACTCTCAGTGCCTTGAAACCCTCTGAAAACAACCAAAAATAACCTCTAGCGACATGAAATTGATACTAAGAAGACCTGAACACTTTAGTGGCATTATTAGGCATGATTAGTGCGCAAAGCACTCAAAACCTATCTAAAATAGGGCTCAAAATAGCACTTTTTGGTGCCTAATCCCGGCTACATCGCCACTCGGCTACATCGCCACTTTCATTTTACATAGCCACTGGTGCGGAGCGCCACGAGCCACGGCGCGGGGCCCGAGTGGCTCACTTTGACAAGCTCATCTGCCGCGGCCCTTGTTGCCTCGGGAGTGGGGCCGACTCGGGCTACATTGCCACTTTCGGCTACATCGCCCGATCGGTGGAGCAGCCACCAGGGCCGCGGCGCCCGGGAGCCCGGTAGCTGCGTGGCCCGGGTGGGCGGCTCGAGTGTTGAGCTCGTGAGGGTCATGCAACCTAAGGAATCAGTTCAACTCATGCAAGTCAGCCGATGGAGGTGAGCCGCTCAAAATGACGAGCTTTGACAAAAATAGGTCATGCAACCTAAGGAATCAGTTCAACTCATGCAAGTCAGCCGATGGAGGTCAGCCGCTTAAGATGACGAGCTGCGCGAATAGGTCATGCAAGCTGGGAATCCTTCGGATCGGCTAAAGCGAGACGGTCAGCAAAGGCCGACATTTCGATTTGTGAGCTCCACCTATACATGCCATCTGACCACAGGAATCGGGCGGCTTGTGCAAATTAACCCACGAAGCCTCGACTCGGTTTGGGCTTAATTGTGCCCAAACTCAGACCAGTCGGGCCCATCCTGATTCGCTGAAAGAAAAGCGAAAATATGTACTACAATGAGAATGCGAGCCCGATAAAAAAAATATTTATTAAAAGAGCTACATATGTTTGGACTGGCAAAATAAAGAAACGAGTGTATAAAGAAAAATATAAAAGTCGATATCGGCGGGGCGAAATGAGCCTGAAACCTAGGCGTTGCGGGAGGAGCAGAGATGATGAAGAGGGGGAATGGGCTTGGCGGGGAGTATCTGTTCTTGAGAATAATTTGCGAGAAAAGCTCTCGCCTCCTAGTCATGGGAATCGAAGTTGAAGTCAGAGTGCGGAGTAAACGTTGCGACATACGCTGGCGAGCCACCCAGGCCCAGGCAACGGCGGTCCCTCGTCACTAACATCATCATTGGCTTGACGAGATGACTGGCGGTGAAGATCGCGTAATCGCGACACTCCTCATTCAGCGCTCAGCGAATTCTGACCTCGGGCCTCACGATGACCGGCGCGTCTAGCGACGCCACGGCCTCGGAGGCCTCGCCACGAGCCACGGCTATTGTTGCTATCACACGAATCGCCTGCCGTTAGTTTGCACGCAGCTCCTCTTGAGACTCCCGCAGTTCGCCTCGGGATGTGACGATCTCCTCCCTAACCGTTTGAAGCTCGTGCTGGGAGGCGCGACCATCCGGTCTCGATCGAGATCATTCGGCCCATAACTGACTACCGGACCTTCCGGCTTCCGCCTTCAACGGCGCCAAGCTACGCCGAACCATCCACTCTACACTTTCCGCCGAACGCGGCAGGCCACGGTATGCTTTAGATCAGATTTAGAGTCTCCACCTCTTAGTCATACGCTGCGCCAGTTCTTTATTTCGGTCCGCTCGGAAAGAAGAAAGACCGCCGCCTTAGAAATGGGGCGATTTCTACATGCTAGTTTGATTTGGCATATCATTGGACCTTAGTGAGTGGCTACTACACATGAAGCGTAGTCGACATCGACAGGATCGACGCTGAAAACGAGACACCTATCGGATCTGAGGGACTTGCAGGGCAGCCCCCGAAGGGGATAGAGGCGAGCCTTATCAACGGGTGGCAGCTTCGACCTCCCGGTCGATCGCAGGAGCGGACGAGATCGCACCTCTGCGAGTTCGACATTGAAGAAGCGAAAGGTCTATATCTTCATGACTTTTGATTGGGATTTTTCTCTTGACTCTTACCCTTCTAGGGGTGGCCTAGCACTCTCAGAAGTTCCGAGACGGTAATAGGCATAACCTCCAGCGGTACTTTCGACGGCTCCATCGAGATTTTTTTGCCTTTACGGCCAAGCTTAGAAGGGGCGGCTCGTGACCGGGGCCGACCCGTGACGGCCGGCGCGGCTCGCTTTCGAGCAAGAGAGTCGGAGACGCCAGGCCTACAGTCTTGAGCTTCGGCCCGATCTTTCTCGGTGGGCTGATTTTTCCGTTTCGCACTCCGGGGCTTCCGAGACAATGCCCCCAACTGGACCAAAATCTCTCCCCTAGTAGGAGTTGCTGCGGTAAGCCTAATGGGAGAGACTCCCATGGTGGAAGGAGAGCGAGGCGCCGACGTGGCGTGCGAGACCTCGATTTGACGGGCGGGAATGTCGATTTTATCGACTCCACATAAGGGCGAAGCGGGGACAGCATTCCGCCAACACGAAACTCTGACATTATCTTCAGCACTAAAAGATTTGAAGTCAAACACTTAGGAAGCTTATGAGAATAATGAAAAATCAGAAATATTCAACAACCTTCACATGAGTTACACCAAAAGCGAAGGAGCAAACACTCGAAGATTATCAGGGGTGGTCAAGCCAGGAGCATGATATCATCCTTGTCGGAAGGATCATATTCCCGGTGCGACCATTGGCACCAAAGAAATAAACGTCCCCTTCCACGACTGTAGGAAAAGAAGATCGATGATCACCCGGAGGAACTCGGGCGCTGGAGGAAATAAAGAGGAAGCCCTGGTGTCTCCTTTGGGCTAAAAGAAAGATAGAGGAGCGACCACTAGGGACCTTGAGCCCCTGTCCCTAAAGAGCGATAGGCCTGAATGCCCAAACCGTTGGGGCTTGAGTTGGGAAAAGGACGAGACAGAAATGCTGCAGAACCTCTTTCGTAAGGGGATGCGGTGGAAGCGAGGAGCCATTATCAAAGGCGAACTAAAAACATACCATCCGAGCGCGGAGCTACATAAAGTCAGGCGTCGGGTGCAGGCGGACGCCGGGGGGAAGGTCGATAGCGTTCCAGCGAGGTAACCCAGTCTGAAGGGCCAGGCCTTGCTAGGTCCCACAGTCACAGCATGTTGGACGGCGATTTAGGTATCGACCCCGAGGATATTTAGTAGGTTTTATTTTCCCTTTATCCTTATCGAGGGAAGAGGGCGCCGGGAGGCGTTTAGGATCGACCACGGTCGTCGTAGGAAAACATCCTAACGATCGAGCAGAGCCTGGCGAAAGTCATCGCGATACGTAAAGAAAGAAGAAGCGACCGGACCCATAATAAAAAGCAAGCGATGCGAAATCCAATCAATTTAACCCTAGCGCCTCTCGTCGTGCCAATCGAAGAAACGAAGAGTGGAGACCTGATGTTGGGGAATAAGACGGAGCCGTACCTCGGAAAATGCGAGAAAAGACTCTACACAAGGTGAGCAGAGAACTGAGCAAATAAGTCTGAGATCGCGGAAGAGGTTGGAGAACCCGAGGAGAAGCACGGGACGGAGGAGTGCAGCGAAAGAGCGAAAGAAACTAGAGAGGTAGGGGAAAGCGGCGAAAACCTAGTCATCATTATCACGAGACATATGATGGCGTAGCTATAATAACCCGTTAAACGGTGCGTGGAAATTGCATCAGATCTGGCGATCACGACCCTTGCCCACATGCACCAGTACCCAAGAGTGGGGGTGCGATAGGGTTTTGGAAAATGGGCTCCTTGAGGCACACTCACCAAGCCTAAAGAGTGGCGAGCCCTGACCTTGATACGGCCCCTCGGTGCCGACAAAGCGAAGGCTCGGCCAGCTAGGTCCAAGGGCGATCTTGGATGAATTAGAAGGTCCATATCCTGCCAAATCGGTTGTATTTATTATCTGAAAAATAAATGACCCCTAACAATATATCATCCTGCTGGTCAACCAAATCTTATCGACTAAGAAAAAATAATAACAGATCATCGCTAGTTAAATCTGATAAGGAAGAAGAATATCACAGTGACTATATCTTTCTATATCACATATCAAATCACATTAATAGGACTATAATAAGAAATATATCATCCAATGGGAAGGATTCCTAATTACCATCCAACTGGTTGAACATCTACTATAAATACAAGGCCACCCCATCGGTGAAAGGTACGCAAACACTAACGCCATTACTAATACGCATCCTAGTCACGTTCGCCTTCCTAAGCAGTCTCTCTTTTCTCTAAGAAAGCAACTGACTTAGGCATCGGAGCGGCCACGGGCGAAACCCTCGTCGACCCCCCTTTCATTCTCATTTTGCGGAGGAAGTACACTGACGGTTGCCGTCGGTGTGCTGCGGTCTTACCTGCCCGAGCGATCGAAGCACATCGGCCTACCGGCGATCGAATCAGGCCAGCGGCCCATAACACGCTCAGGCGATTCCGGTTGAAAAAAGCATCATCAATGTCAAAATTTTGGCGAGGAGATCTTTGAGCCAAATAACCTAGAAAATTTTCGCGATTGCCAAAAATTTTACTCCGCGATACGAAAAATTTCGCAACTAACGCCACTACTTTTCTTTTGATTTTTTGTTTTGATCATAACTTTTTCATTCGAACTCCGTTTTGGGTAATTTTGGTACCGTTGGAAAGCTTAGAGAGTGTAGAATCCAAATATAGCCAGAAATAACACTTTTTTAATTACAATGAAGGTGTAATTTTCAAAATTCTCCAACTGGTCATACTTACTGTATAATAAATCATATAGTATCTTGTATATCTACTGTCAATATCTTTTTTCCTTCTTCCAACTTGTTCACTTAACAGGCGAATGGGTGACTAGGTCTGGGTAAATCTTTGCAAAATATCTATCAGCTCAGCGATTTTATCATCAAGGAGGTATCACTTCCTTCTCCTAACTGTCAGAACCCATTGAGGACAATGTGACGACACAGTTGGGGAAGTGCGAAGAATGACTTATTATACTTTACGTTACTATTTGAGCAAGCCCATTTTGTCTGACGAATTCGCGGTGGCTTGCTGTTTGTCTGATTTGTGAAGATTTGTTAGTTGTTTTGAAAAGTGAAAATAGCCATTATTTTTACGCATATCACATACCATCACGACTTTACACTTCAGTTCAAAAGTACCTTTTTGTGTTTTGCCTATCCTGCAGTTTGAAAAATTGAAACTTTGTCCAATTATGTTGATGTTAGATTGGTTCCATACCTAATTGAGTGGATGATCAGTTGAATTCTTGTTGCTTTCAACCTTTTTCTTCCACCTCTATCTAATCACACACTGTGCACATAAGGTTTCAACAATAAGCTGAAAAATTGCCTAACCTCCTAAATCTTGCAAAAGCCTATCCTAATTTGTTTACCGCTACGTAGTTAAGGACCCCCGAAGAAAGGCCAATGAGTCTTCCAAAAAAAAAAAACAAACAAACAAACAGCAAACAAAAACAAAGCAGAAAATAAAAGAAAATTGTTATGCTTTGCTTGTGAAACCCGAGCACGATCCGAGGGAATACGATGAAAGTCTTTAAAGCCTGAATTTGCCTAATCCAGGCGGTTAGGAGCCACCGACCCAGTGCTCGCTACATGGGTGGATAGATTTGAGGTTGAGGCGGTTAGTGAGTCTTTGAGTCTCGAAGTCATTCGAGAATAGAGTGAAACCTAAAGAGTTTGTGGTTGAAAAATCCTTATGATTTGATGCCCTAAGCCTTAATTGGCTAGGAGTCATCGGTAGATCCCCATTACATGGACTTTGGTAAAGTCGATTCCTCGACGTGCACCCACCTTACAAAGAATTGTGGAATAAGAGTGAGTCACGATACATTTGGGTTGGTTGGTGTATTAGGTTGGGCGGTAGCTTGGTTGGGAGAGTGCGGTTTAGCCGATTTATTGTTGAAAACTAATCATATAAACACTTAGATTTTGGTGGAAATTCTAGGTTGATTCTCTAGAGAAGGAAACTCTTTTGATGCTAAATTTTGTATGGCATTCACTCTCTCGTGATGGTTATTGGGCAGGGTTTCAGTGATTCTCATTGAGGGTTCGGCATTACTCAGTCATATACTTTTTGAAATACCATTTTTGAGAACATAATTTTGTTATTATTTTGTTTACTCTTTCTTTCTTTCTTTCATTGATAAGGGACTAGCAATGTGTCAGTTGGGGGGAGTGATTAGTGCCCAAAAAGTGCTATTTTGAGCCCTATTTATTGTAGGTTTGAGCACTTTTTGTACTAATCAACTTGAGTGCTGTTGCACATTAAGGTCCCGGTTATTCTACTGATTGCATTTTGTGGCTAATTTTGTAGTTTTTGCAAGCTATTATGCAAAATTTGTTGAATCGATCCAAGCACGGAGAATTCGAGTCGAACTCAGCATTGCATATCATAAATCATAAGGAAAAAAGAGCAAAAAAAAAAACTTGGAAATCAGAAGGGTGCAAAATTTTCGCAGCACCGTGCGAAATTGCCTTCCCTGTGCACTATTCATGTTTCCTTTGACTTTTTGACTTATGTTGGTCACCTTTTTGGCTTTCTTCCCGTTTTGCCCCATTGTAATAGTATTTGCTTTTGGCTTTTTGGTATTTTGTATGAGGGGTTGGCTATAAAAGCCCCCAGGCTAAGCACTGAAAAACATCTCCTTCATTAATAAAATTTCTTTTTGACGGGAAGCTTTCAGCTCTCCCGCCTGTTCTTCTTTTCCTTCATTTTCTTTCTTTTTCTTGCACTTTCCTGACTGCCAAATAACCCTTAAGGATGACAACTCAAGGGATGTATGGCTAGAAACCTTTCCTCCTTGAAGTAGAGGGACACTAGATGAAGGATCCTGATGCAGGCTGAGGGTTCCATGTTTTCACGCAGGTATACACTACTGTTACTGTTCTCCCTTTTTAACTTTAGGTTATGATCCCTTTGAGTCACCTTGAATGGTTATTACTTGGTAAGCTTTTGGGCTCATTGGATGCTTAATGTTAGATGGGTGATGTTAGTTAGTTATCATTTTATGAGCCATTGTGGTGAAAGTCCACGATGACTTTGTGTTTTAACGACTGAGAATACTAATGGCCAGTGATGCCATTTTTAAAAGATGTTTAAAGAGGGGTAGTTTTTATAGTTAAAAAAAAAAAAACGAATCCGGTTCGAGGAGATGTATGGATATCTCTGTAGCGAGAAATATTACGAGAAACCTCGATTGCCACAGGAACTTAAGCTCAGTGACCTAACACTTCAAGGAGTTCTATTTTACATTTTTACTTATTTTATTTTCAATTTGCAACCAATCAAACCCCCCTGTTTTTATCAAAACCCAAAATCCAAATTGAATTCACCATTTGAGCCTTAACTGCAAATCATTTGTGCAAAGAAAACTCATCCCTGAGTTTGACCTTAGAGCCACTATACTGCAGTAGCTAGGTTACAGCAATAGAAGGTATAGGTTTATAAATTTTGTTGGTTCGGAGCAACCTAGCTACACGTTTATGTGCGAATCACCATCTGAGGCTTTTGGATCACACATTTGGTCTCTTACATATGTTCGGAGCTTTTCACACGAGGGGGTTCGCAGTCCTGGCACTCTCTGCTGACACATCTTATTTATATTTCTTTTTATGTTTAAAATCGTGAGACATTTATTGGACGTCGTCCAAAGTACGAGCTCACTACCCATTCATCAACAATGATGATGGGTGACCACACCCATAGTGTGCATCATGCATGTAACATTAGAATATGCAGTGGAATTAGCATTGCATATGGAACATTCTACTCAATCGTACTTCATGTCAAGTACCATGCAACATATATCGCAAGCATATAAGTTCCATACATTTTATGCCAATGTTTATAGATATCGTAGTATCATGCATATTAGCATTCATCAATACATGACTAAACAAGTAATGTCATATACCCTTCCTTAGACTAACTCATGGGAAATTATTTGTCTGACCAACTCTGACATGCAATGCAATGATCATGTCAAAACCCGGCTATTCACATCGACACAACCAAATAGCCTGCACACTTGGTGAAAAACATAGATTTTCATAAATTTTTTGGACACCCACTTCCTTCCACAGGCACATGTAAAGAATCTTGACTCAATGGGATTTCCATAGAATCTAAGAACACCCCGAGCAAGAGTTCGGACGTGAAAAGACATGAATTCGTCGAAGTTGGAGACAAACAAGCAGTGACCCACATTGTCCCACACTTTTTCGGTACAAACACCAACTTTCAGCAAGGTTTCAAAAGCCAATTACCCTCCACAAGCATATATATATATATAGGTTCTTGACTCAATGGGCTTTCCCTAGAGTCGAACACCCCGAAACAGGTTAAATTGAAAAGTTATGGCCTTTTCATTCAAAAGCGGTCGGTTTACTCTCCTTACATTGGAAGCTTGATGCAGCGTGCACGATTTCAGGGGTCTTAATCCATAAATTGACACTGGTTCTTTGTACTCATTTGAATGTATGGTTCTTAGGGTTCTTCTCTAACTGGAATCGCAGGTGGATCCCAGAAACTGAGATATGTCTGAAACAAGCGGGTTTGCTCAATTTTGAAACAACGAAGCTGTCGAACATAGCTCCCCTTTGAATACATTTATGAGTCCAAAGGGGTTGGAATTTGGATAGACCTATTTCAAGGAAATATGTTTCCCTATAAGTCTAGTTTATTCCAAAATTAGAATCACTCAATTCCGATGAGTGATGGCTAAGTTATGGCTTGAACACGATCGTGGGGTCTCATGGCGTTTAACACTGGCTCCACTTTGAATGCATTTCTGAGTCCAAATGGGTCGGAATTTGGATAGACCTATGTCAAGGAGATTTGTTCTCCTATAAGTTTAGTTTACTCAAAAATTGGAATCACTCAATTCGGATGAGGGATGGCCAAGTTATGGCCAAAACACAGTAATGGGGTCAAAGGAAAAAAAACTGGACAGCATTCTCCACTTTGACACCCACACATATGCCCTTAGACAGAAATTAAACCGAGTAGGATAAAAACTCTACCTCAATTAGCGTGATTTCCTGGGACACCGCCTTTTCTCGGTTTCCGTGAAAACCCAAACCTTGGACCTTGGAGAAATCTTGTGATTCCGGTACCCACTCGTAGCTCTCGTCGCGTAGAGCAACTTTGACTCTCGGCTGCAGTTAGGCGTGGCTCCCAGGTAAATCGTCGGAGAAAGGTTGCTTTCTTTCTCTCTCTCTCTCTCTCTCTCTCTCTCTCTCTCTCTCTCTCTACATTTTTCTCTTAAACCAAAATGAGCTCCTTTTGGCATGGTAGATATTTTAGGCTATTTATAGTGTGGACACGTGGCTCACGTCGCGCCACGTGTCACATACTTGGTTCAGTTCTGTTAAAACAATTTATTTAGTTCCGGTTTCAGTTCCATCTATCTTAAATGGAAATTCTTCATCTTGACATTTAAGTTTCAAATCTCGTTTCAAGGTCCTCGACTCCTGATGTGTTCTAAAGTGCAAATGAAATCAAACTATCTTGGAAGTCGGGGTTGCAGGTGAGCTAGATTTAAACAGAATGATTCTAACGGTGAAGTTCGTTTAGATCATCAGGATCTAGAAAATTCTGAAAAAATTTCCATTTTATGATCTGGCAAAATTAAAATTTCTAGAGTTTTCAGGTCTTACAATTTAGGCTTGATGGGAATATTAAATTTGAGGATTTAATTTAGAAGAAATTAACATGTGTGATAAATAATGGAAAATTTAATCAACTATGAGGGAATAAACATAGACCAAAATGTATTTTTTTCCATTTATAAAATAGTTTACTTGCCTTATAAATAATAAATTGTATTTAATTTATTAGAAAAATTTGATATGAAATGAGAATATCATAAAGAAATGGCCAAATATCATTTGGGGATTTGATAAGAGTAGAGTGAATTCAAATGAATTTTAAAATAATAAAAATAAGAGCACCTTTTTCAAAATAAAAAATAAAAAATAATAATTTACTTGTTTAGAGAATGTATGTATTAAGTTGTCAAAATTTAAATAAGATGAATAAAAACTTAAATGTAAGAATATAAAATAAGAGGAATTTGGTTTAAAGGAATAAAAACAAAAGTTATTTGCAAAACTAACCACTAGCACATAACTTGGCAAAAATATCCTCATGTTAGACAAAATTACCCTTAATGTGTTTAAAAAACCCAAAATATTACAAATCTACCTTTTATTAAACAAAAAAGAAGAATAACTATAGGGATGTACTGTAAGAAGAAGTTATTTCAATCCCTAAATTAAGCCAACTATTTGAAACTGTTTATAATCTTTGATGACACTTGAACAAACTTAAAGGGTGTCAAATCCATGTTTGAACAAACCATCGTTAAGTTAGCATTTGAACAAATTTGAAGGGTGTCAAGCCTAGGTTTCTAACACAACTTCGATACATGTTGGACTTAACCATCTTTAAGTTATATTTGAACAAACTTGAAGGGGGTTAAGTTTAGATTTGTAACAGATACAATAACTATTCAGTTTGGATTTAACCATTGTTAAGCTATATTTGAACAAACTTAAAGGAGGTTAAGTCCAGGTTTGTATGGTGGTTAGAGGGTTAGCTATTTAGTTTGGATTTAACCATCGTTAAGTTATATTTGAACAAACTTGAAGGGGTTAAGTCCAAGTTTGTTCGGTGGTTAGAGGGGTAAATTTGTCAAAATAATGTAAAAATATCCTTCCCTTTTGGGTTTAAGAAAAAGGGGTTAGATTTGCAATATTTTTTGCTTTTTGTCCCTTTTAAATGGTTACCCCTAAAAATAATGAGTCATTATGTAGTAAAAATAAAAAATATTGCAAATAAAAAAGATTTTGATATTATATGTAATTAATTGCTTTTATTTTTATTCATTGTATTTTAAAGTTGATGGAGATAATTAGATTTAAGATGATATGATCTCTACATAAAAACATGATAAGTGAATATAAAAGAAAATATTAGTATTTAAGAAATGGAATGACAACATATTATAGTAAGTGAAAATTTTTTGATAGGTTGTAGAATAAATATAAATTTTATTTTATTTACCCATTTGAAATAGTTTACTTGAATTTATAAATTATAATTATAATTTGTTTTGAAAAATTGTTATAAGTATATATAGATAAATTAAATTAATTCAAATAAACTTACAAAATAAAAATAATTTATCAATTTTGAATATATAATAATAAGTTCTTGAAATTTAAAGCACTGTGAGACCCTGGAGAATTCAAACCTTCTAAGGAAGGGTAAAACAGTAATTTCGGTCAGAAAATCGAAATGTTTCTAGATCTCACAGGATGGCAGCAAATTCTCAGTTGAAATAATCTACTTGAAATCCCAAATACGTTGGGCCAGTTAGATTCAAGGTAGTTAAGGATGTCGCGTTTTTAGGCGTGTGGTGTCGGATGACACATGGTGCGATTAGGGATGCCACGTGGCACGCCGAAAGTGGCAATGGCAGCGGCCAGTATGGTGCTCTTGAATGTGTGGCTTCCAATTAGCCACATGATGATGATGTCATAAAAGAAAATAAAGAAATAAGGAAAAAGGAAGGAAATGTGTGGACCACACATGAGGTATGAGGAAAGGGGGAGGAAGTTCCTCTTCTTGACCAATTTAAGTCCCAGTAAATCACAATGGGAGAGAAAATCTTAGAAAGGAAGAAAATGAAGGAAAATGAGATGAGAAAGAAAAATAAAAAGCAAAAGGAAAGAAAAGAAGGAAGGAAAGAAAGAAGAAAAACAAAAAAGAAAAGAAAACATTTTTGTAGAGAAAAGAAGAAAATGAGAAAGAAGGAAAGGAGAGGAAGATTTCCTGGCTTTATAGCGAGTCGCTCCAACAGTCCGAAAGACCAAAAAGAAGTTGGTGCCACTTGTGACTTGATCTATGTGTGGATGCAAAAGTTGGAGTTTAAATAGCTCTAAAATGTAAGATATTTTCTACTTTGGTTGCACAACTTTAAAGGCTGCTTATATAATGGTAGAATTTGCTTATGGGAGGTGTGGGAAATTTATGAAATTTAGTTCCAAGACTTGGGATGGTATGGATTTCATGACCGGTTTCACATCATGGGCTGTGGTGGGTTAGGGTTGATCCTAGAACCAAGGTTTCTAGTTTTGTGAAACTGTTTGATGTGATAAAGTGCTTGGAGACAAATTGGTTCATGCTCATGAGGAAATTTGTGAGTACCACAGTGGATTGGGTCCAAGATTGTGACCTTGTTGTGTGTTATTACTCACATGAATAACATGCAGTCTGTGAAAATGATATGTTGATGCATGCTAGTTGATGTATTGACATGGTTTGCATGGAGGTAGATTATATGTATAAATTATAATTATCCATGGTATGTGAATGTTTCATGTAGTTCTCATATGTACATGTAACATGAAGGAAAATGCATTGGTCATCATGCAATTCATATGCACTGTCACATCGCGTCAAGTCGGGTGTGGGTGCAGGGTATGGTTTATTCACCGGTGTTGGTGAATAGGTCATGAAATCGGAAAAATGGGACAAAGTCCAAGGTAGAGATTCACGGGTGTGTAAATTGATCAAAATGATAAACAACACGTTTTGGGCAGAGCAAGTTGGGTTAGATCCCCCCCTAGGGTGAAAGTCCCAAATGTTATTCACGGTTAGACATGAATTCCGGCGATGTAAGTTCGAAAATGTTGGAAAGGCGTGCGGCGTCCTACGGTGTAAACCCAGAAATCCGTGGCCCACAAAAGAAAGAGAAAAAGGAAAATCAGGATTTGATAAATTAAATTGGAGGGTTGTCCAATGGTTTAATCATTGGGTTAAATACCGATGACTAGTTTATTTCACGCTTGGCATTCCAAGTGTGAAGTCGAGTGGGACTGGTTTGGCGAGCATGAGGGTGGCATCTCATCGTGTCGTGCATTTCATATAATATTGAATAATTGTATGAAATGTGATTGATTGTTTATGTACGTCATTGCATGTGAATTTTAGGTGAGGAGTAACCCTTGTAGGAAAACTTTCTATTGGGCATTGCCCACCCCGTGTGGGGAATTATTTTTCAGGTGTGCAGGGGGAAGAAACTGGTTTTAGAGCTCAGTGATGAATTAGGCCAGTTTGTGGCTTATTCAGTTGTTTTTAGAAGGTTTTGGATTAAAGATCGAGTTTTAAATGCATGTAATTATGTATTTTGTAATGGAAACTGAGTTCCGGGACGTTCCTGATAGGGTTTGAAAAATGGGCTCGCAGGCCCGCTCGCCAAACCCAAAGAAGAGGCGCGCCCATTGAAACACTCAGGCCTTTGATCCCAGCCCAGAATGAAGGCGATAAGCTCGACCCGAAAGGTGATTCTGGAGTGTCAAAGAAAGCCCACATTACGCAAATCAGAATCTCATGGATAAGGGAAATAGAATAATCGCCATTGACATATTATCCTACTGAATCTAACAAATCACCAACAAGGAAAATAAGATAATTCAAATATAACGACTCATCTTGCGAGATCAGTGGATCCTGATAGGAAGAAAGATCATTCTAAAATGGCGCGTCGATATCCTAATCCGTCGTCTGGAGTAAGCGAAATATCCCGTCCCGATGGGAAAAGTCCTAATCACCATCAACTGAAGAACATATACTATAAATCACGAGCCACCCGTGATTGAAGGTCGTAACCGTTCGCCCTCTAAGCGATCTATCTTTTCTCTCGGAGAAAAGCCGGCTTAGGCATCGGAGCGGCCACGGGCAAAGCCCCCGTCGGCCCTTCTTCTTTCTTGTTTCTGAGAGGAAGGCCGCGCCGGTGCACGTAGACTAGCCCGTGACCGGTCGGATCCGGCCCAGCGGTAAACACGCTCCGGCCCGGTCCGATTGAAAAAGGCATCATCGGTTGGCGCGTACGTAGAACAACGGTTCCTTGATAAATAAAGACTGATCTCCGATTGCGTGGTATCAACCGGAACAGCAGAACAACGTCAATCCACTAAGGATGCTTAGGATCCTCCCGGGCGAGGCGGACGCGGCCTCTGGCGCATTAGAAAGCGTCTGGCTTGACCTGAGCAATTGGCGCTCCGCCTCACCAACCAACGCCTGATAGGAGAGTTAGATAAACTCACCAGGTAGATGCAACGCCCATGGGAAGCACAACAAGCTCAGGAAGGTCACAACTTTCCTCTCGTGAAGAAACGACACAATCTCGACATTCCCAGAGGTCTTTGAAACGAAGCGAGTCCGGTAGGGCCGGGGGCATGGACAATTGGCCACTGGAGAGGAGGGCAGCGGCCACTCGGAGGGCATGTCGGGAGCAGAACTCGTCATCCTCGGCAAGGGCGGGAGAGCAATCATGGGAGCGAGGTTGAGGAGCCTCCAGTGAGAGCTGTTCGCGTGAAAGGAGGTGGTAAGAGGACGCGCTCATGACACAATGGACACCTTGGTATAACAGACTGAGTCGCCCTTCACGACCGAGGTGCTTCACTTCCCCCTTCCAGCAAAATTCAGGATGCCACAAATGGAAGCATTCAATGGTGTCAGAGATCCAGTCGATCATCTCAACACTTACAAAAACCAAATGGAGCTGCATGGGTATCAAGACCTGTGCGTCACGAGCTTCGCTATCACATTAAAGGGCGGCCTTAGCACGGTTATGACTTAAGCGCCGATCAATCTCCTCATTCGAGAGAGAGCTATCCATTGCGTTAGTCTCTCACTTCATTGGGCAGGAGTATAGAAAACCAAGTTACCATCTCTGCGGCCATCAAGAAGAGCTGCGAGGAGAAAGCTTGAGTCCTATGTTCAAAGGTTCGCGGAGTCTGAAGGTAAGAATATACGACGAAAAGTTTGTGATCCACGCATTCATTCTTTGGATTAGGGTGCGGTCGAAAGACTTGATGTTTTCCATCTCTAAATCCTCAAACAAGCATGTTTGAAGTGCTCGCAAAGCGGAGAAGTACATCAATGGCGAAGAAACCTCATATCCAGAAGGGAGCTCCTCCATCCATAAAAAAGCGGGGCCAGTGACGACCGGGGCCAGAGCCCGAAAGATAAGCGACCTGGGGTCTCCAAGAAAGATGGAGAAACCGGTCCCCAAAGGCGTGGAAACATCGGAGATCGTGCGGGCCCACCTCGGCTCGAGAGGCGACAACGTTATTCACCTCGGTTCACCCCTTAGCAGCCTCAATATCAGGTCTGCGTAGTGCGAAATGAGCAGTTCTTGAGGTGGCTAACTCAAATGAAGTCAGACCCCGCCACAAGAGACAACACCAGGTATTGCGAGTTCCATAGGGACTATGGGCACCGCACGGATGATTGCATACAGCTCAAGAAGGAAATAGAGTACTTAATATGGCGTGGGTATCTCCGACGCTTCATAGCCCCTGAAAATCAGCCTCAGAATCAGGCTCAGAACCAGGCTCAGGCTCCAGCGACCACCACCACCGACGGAGACAACAACTCGGCACCAACGAGCCTTTAGGGAAATCCATGTGATCTCGGGAGGATTTGCGGAGGAGCGGAAATCATTTCATTTCGAAAGGCCTATCTGGCAGCATTAGGTCGACGAGTGGTGGAAGTACAAGCGGTGTCAAAGCGCCTCATTTCACGACACATCCATAGTTCTACGGTCGGATCTGGGGATGCCAGCACCCCATGGCCCTTGGTAATTCGACGATCGTAGCCAGCAAAAGGTCCATCGGGTCCTAGTTGACAACGGGAGTTCAACTGACATCATCTTCGCCTCGGCCTTCGATAAGATGGACATCGGAAGGGAGAGAATGGAACTCGTCAGCACCCATTTACGAGGATTCTCCGGAGAAAAAGTATTACCCTTGGGCTCAATACAACTAGTACTCACCTTGGGAGATCCCCCATGCCAGGCAACGACGACAGCGAGATTCCTCGTTGTAGACGCCCCATCTGCTTATAATATGTTGTTAGGCAGACCCTCTCTCGATCTGATAAAAACTCCTTAAACACCACATGATGATCAAGTTTCCTACCGTAGCGGAGTAGGAATGGTTCGAGGAAGACCAGCAGTGGCGGGAGTGCTAATCAACATCCATGAAGCAAAAAGCGGTTGACAACATATACTTGGACGAGCTCGACATGCGCGACGAGGTGCTCACTCGACCTAAGCCCTCAGAAGAGCTGGAACCTGTATTGTTGGATGACGACCCTGAACACCTCGCCTACATCGACTCCAAGCTAGCGGAGGACATCAAAAGCCCTCTCACCCATTTTTTAGACGAACAAGATGTCTTTGCATGGGACGGCGGGCAATGGGAGGTTGACCACGATAATCCGTAGGGTGGGAGATTGGGCCCCGTCGCTCAAACCGGTCAGGCGGGGCTTCGCTGGTAGCGATGCTGGAGGGTGGGAGAAGAAGCTTTCCTCAAGCGGGAGCAATCGGAGAGGTGGAATATCTGTGAATGGTTAGCCAATGTCGTACTTGTCAGTGAGCGGCCAGTGGCGGCTACTGCATCAACTGCGCGTTAATAAGTAGCTGCCCAAAGGCGGAGTTTCCCTTTGCCGCAGTCGACCTCATCGTGGATGCCGCGCGATGTCATGAACTCCTCGGTTTCATGGACGTGCCTTCTCCGGCTGTGGTCAGCATGGACCAGACTGACGAAAATACCTCGTTCGTCCTGGTAGCGAGGAGCTTATTGTTATCGTGTGATGCCATTTAGACTCGAAGCAGCGAGGCCTACCTATCAAAAGGCTGGTGGAACGAGGATGTTCGGAACAGATAGGAACAACCATGGGTGTACATAGATGACCATGCCAGTGTCCCTGCGCTTGAGCTCCACATAGCTCGTACATGCGGGCGTTCGGATCCTAAGAGAATACAACATGGCGAATCCGATAAGTTTACCTTAGGAGTATCGATTGGAAAATTCTAGGTTTCATGGTGGCAGCAGGAGACAGAACGTCAGACAAAATAAAGGTTGTGCTCGACATGCCATTGCCCTTAGGCATAAAGGAGGTCCAGCGTCTAACAGGAAGGATTGCTGCTTTAAGCCGATTCGTATCCAGGGCTAGTGATAAATGTCAACCTTTCTTCCAAGTTTTAAAGAAGGCCTTTCAATGGGATACGAAGTGCGAAGAAGCATTCTCAGCATTGAAGACATATTTGAGCTCCCTGATACGGTAAGCCCATTCAGGGAGCTCCTCGCTCTATGCCAAGGCATTTGGACTTCTGATATTGTTGTCCTCGTCGGGGACAAAGATCGAGTCTGACACCAGTTTACTATTGCGTAGGAGCTGCGAGGAGGAGCGGAGGAGAGGTATCCAAGGATGGAAAAACTAATCTTGGCATTAGTAACCGCAACTCGGAAGCTCCGCCCTTACTTTCAGGCTCATACCATAGAAGTTCCAACAAAATACCCGATGAAGCAAGTGTTACATAAGCCAGGAAGCCTGATAAAGTGGGCCATAGAGCTAAGCGAGTTTGACATCAGATATAAACTGAAAACTGCAATAAAAGGGCAGGTCTTAGCAGACTTCGTCATGGATTCATCTGTGAGCATGAAACGCCAGAGAACACAATGGGCCTCCCCGTCTGGAAACTTTACGTGATGGGGCCACAAACCTGGGAAAGGGACCGGTCTAATCCTAACCTCCCTAGAAGGATTAGATATTGAGTCTGGCCTTCAGTTCAAATTCAAGCCTCCAGCAACAAGGCGAGATATGGGGCGGAGTCATAGCGAACTCGACCTCGTTCATTGGAAATTGACCAGCTAGGGTCTCTGGCGACTCCCAATGGTAGTAAGACAAATAGGAGGATACCTCTGAGGCCAAAGTGAAAGAATGATCCTATAACTCCAAAGGGTGGGATTTGTGAAAAAGTTCGTCTTTGGTGGTCGGACATATCCCGGAAGCAGAGAACTCCGGCGGAGTGCAGCCCAGCGAGCTAAGCTTGACCTCACGGAAGACCTCGCGAGTCCAAGCGCTTGTCAGAATACCTTAGGAGCCTTCTAACAGATCTACGTGGGCGTGAGTTGCCCCAATCGGGTCCAAGCAGGTTGGATGGATTCCTATTTGGGATTATATAATGAATGGACGTCTGCAGACGACCAAGGCATACAAGATTAGAATGAGGTCGGCCCGATTCACTAATCATAAGGGAAGCCCAACTACAGCGAGTTTCTTCACACCCATTCTTAAGTGCTTGAGAAAAAACCGACTATGTGCTAAGGAAGTACATGAAGAAGGTGTATGCGGGAATCATATCGAGACTCGGGCATTAGCGGGGGAAGGTCCTAAAGGCGAGGGGATCTTGTGTGATACTCGGCGACCAGCTGGTCGGAGATCTGAAGATGCCGGGGCATGCCAAGATCTCTCGCCTCCCATCTGAGCCCTTGACATCAATTACAAGCCCCTGGCCTTTCCAACAGTGGGGTTTGGACATACTAGGACCTCTGCCCCTTGGGAAGGGCCAATGTAAATTCATCATCGTTGCAGTAGATTACTTCACCAAGTGGGCTAGGCCGAGACAGCCCACGATCACGGAAGACAAAGATCACGCAATTTGTGTGAGTGAGCCATTATATGCAGGTTTGGTGTCCCAGAGCCTGGTATCAGGACAATGGAAGCAATTTGACATGAGATTCGGGGATTTTGTGCGAGGCTGAATTAAAATTATGCTAGGTAAGCGCATCCAGGTAGTGCCGGTCAGACGAAGTCACCATCAGAACCCTTGGGACGCATTGAAGACCAAATTGGAAGATCTTAAAGGCAAATGGGTGAATACCTCCCAGTGTTATGGGCCTCTGAATTCTGTGTAGTCAATGACCGAAATCCGTTAGCCTGGCCTTTGGCAGGCGTGGCCTGTCGAGGTTGGGTTAAAGTCCCCAAGGATCGAGTTGGCGATGAGTGGAACCTGATAGCGAGGCTCTCGCTAGATTTGGACCTCCTTAGATGAAAAGGCGTGAGCGAGTCTAGTATGCCAAAGATACAGGAAGATGGCGAGGTATTATAACCCAAAGAAAGTCAAACCCAGAACTACATGCCGGGTGACCTAATCTTGAAGAATCACACATGACAAGGAAGAATCCGGTAGCATGGAAAACTAGGCCCCAAGCGGGAGGCCACTACATCATATCCAGCGTCGTCGGGCCAGGACAGTCTGACTCCCGGCCCGGAGGAGGGAAAAATTCTACATCATGCTTGGAATGCGGAACACCTTAAGCTTTTTTATCAGTAGACCCCCATTTGTAATCTTAAATGAAGAATTATCAATTTTCAGATGACGATTTGAGCATTTACTGGTTATTTTATTAGACGCCTCAAACGTGGCTCAGGAGCGTAGAAATGCTCGGAAAAGTACATACAACGAGAATGTGAAAGTTCATGATCAAAAAAGGAAAAGTCTCTCTTTATTCCAATCAAATTACATTCAATTACAATTAGTAGTGTCATCTATTACACCTCGGAAGTACACAGTACAAGCGGTTCCCAAAAAAAAAAAAAAAAACCTCAAGAAGGAAAGAGGAAAGGAAAACGAGATGAAAATAAAGAGAAGAAGAACAGAGAGGTGGAAAAGAGGAGAAGAAGAAAAAATGGATGAAAAGAGTTTGTGCGAAAGGGAAGGGAAAAGGGAGAATGAGATGTGCAAGAAAAGAAGAAAGAGCAGAAAAGAGAGGAAGAGAAGAAGAATAGAAAATGAAAGTAGCCTGAAGAGAAATGTACCTTATATAGGACGCATTCCACAGCACGAAGCTAGGGGAATAACATGACTCCCCATAAGGGAGACTGGGGAAAAGCACAACTCCACAGCGGTCCAAGGCCCGGACCCGGAGATCTTGAGCGGATCCCGGCGAAGATGATCCAACCGACACTTCATTTCGGCGGATCTCGATTCACGCACGGAAGGGGCGAATATCAAGTATAAACTCCACAGCAATGAAGCCACCATTTATAAGAAGGCCAAAGCACTCGGAATTTCGCGCAATCGTTTCCAATTCTCTATGAACTAGCATTAAAGACACTCGCGTCTTTCCAAAAAACTAGAAGTCGAATGGCTGCACGCAACGGCACACTTTCACGAGCTCAACTACTCTTGCCGCAGGCCATGCATTCAGGAGTCGGATCGGCTCGAGGCTATCAACTCGGCGGGCAATCGACCCACAAGGCCTCGGCGCTGGAGCCCATTTCAGTTTGGCGAGTTCGACGGCTTCTCTACATAGGCATGTAGCCTAGAGTCGAGATCAGATCGGGCACTGATATAAGGCCTCGCCGGAGCCCAATGACTCGGTTTAGCAGGCTCGACTACTTACGAGGTCATGCGGCCTAAGAGAGTCGGATGAACAGGCTATTAGCCCACAGAGGCCTCGGCACTGGGAGCCCGGCAGCTCGAGTTTGACAAGTTAGCATTCTCTCACAGGCCATACTGACCTAAGGGTCGGATCAGCTCAGGCGGTATCGGCGCAAGGGCTGGCGACACAGAGCCCGCAGGCTCGGTTTGATAGGTTCGACTACTGCGCACGAGGCCATGCGGCCTAGAGTCATATCGGCTGAGCAATCGGCCCACAAAGCCTCAGCGCTCAGGCCCGTGCTTTCAGTTTGGCAGGCTTTCGACTACTGCATCGCCGTACGACTAAGAGTCGAGATCATTTCGAGCTTTTCGACCACAAGACTCACGGCTCGAGGAGCTCGGGGCTCGGTTTGCGAGCTCGACTACTCTACACGGGCCATGCGGCCTAGAGTCGGATCAGCTCGGGCTTTCGGTCACGAGACCCGGCGCGGGCCCGGCGGCTCGGTTTGGCAGGCTGCGACTTCCTCTACGAGCCATAGGCAGAAGTTAGGCCAACTCGGGCTTTTCGACCCACAAGGCCCGGCCTTTGATTAGTGCCCAAAGAAAGTACAATTTTGAACCCTATATTAGATAGGTTTTGAGTGCTTTTGTGCCTTAATCATATCGTGTCTGATGAAGTGTTCAAATCTTCTTAGTATCACTTATGCTAGTTTAGAGGTTATTTTTGGCTGTTTGCGGGTTTTTGCACTTTGGGAGTTGATATCGAGATGTATGACGAATCATGAAGCTCAACTCAAGTGCCCATCAACCAAAATTTCATAAATCACTAGAAAACTCGAAGGCAAAGTGAAGAAAAATTGATGCAACTAAGATGTGATGAAATGCAGTGGAGATCAACAAAGCCTGGAATTTTCGCTAGAGTTGCGAATATTTTCGCTAGGATTGCGAAAATTTCGCAACCTTAGCGAAAATTTCGTAACCTTAGCGAAATTGCTAATTTTCGCTAGACCAAACCAGTTTCCTCTAGGCACCGGCTCCTAGCGAAATTTTATTTTCATATTTCAATTTAAAAAATTTCGTTTGTTAGCAAAATTTCATTAGCTGGGGCTAAATTACTGTGCCTTAGCGAATTCTCTCTGCTGCTTATGCCCGGTGATTTCGCTACCTAGCGAAATTCTTCAAATTCTAGCGAATTCACGCCTCGTCATGTTTTTGTATTTAATGCTAACCGACTTCAAATTTGGTGTATTACTCTCTTGTCCTTTAACTTAGCCAAATTTGTAGGTTTTTTGGTATTTTCATGTATTGAGGTGGCCTATATAAACCCCTCTCTTTTTGTAATAAATATAGAGAATTTTGGGAAGTAAGAATTGGGGGGGGAGAGAAGATATTTTTGTAAGTTTTCATTTTTGTAAATAAAGTCTCGTTTTTTTAATTAGGTTTTGCTTTTCTCTCTTCTCTCTCCTCTTTCCCTTACTTTCAAGTTGCCAAACACCCTCTTGAGGATGACAATCAAGAGATGTTTCGTTGCTCTCCTTTCTTTGAAGAGGAAGGAAGCTAGCTTGGTGGTAAGCATCACAGTTGTCCTCTCAGAGCAAAAGCCATGCAGGTACCGTGTTTATGACCCCATCTTCTCAAATTAGGGTTGAATAGCATTGAATGTTATTGACGGCCAATACTTCCATGCTTGAGGATACAAGGCATACTAATGCTAGATGCACTCGTGGGTTCTTAGATGGTCTTTACGAGCCTCCTCAAAATGATATTTAAATGTTAGGTTTCAAACAAAGAAAGGGGCCATAGGATGCATAAGCAATTCGTGGTTGACTCAAATAGGAGTTGATTTCAAGGGTGAGGTCTCAAATAGGAGTTGATTTCAAGGGTGAGGTTTGCTAGTTAAACATAGATCCTGCTATACTCGACTATGTGTCGCATGTCATAACGCGAGGATAAAACCCGAGGACACTACTTCGCCTAACTTACCAAGTTAGTGACCTAAATCTTCAAAGTTAACTTTCACACTTCATTTTCAGCTTTTTTCAATTTCGCTTTCAACCTACTTCCACTGCTTTTGAAGCAAATCCAAAGAGTCCAAATAGAGCCTTACCTTCGCACTTATGCAAATCATTTTGATGAAAACCCATCGTGTTCCGACCCTTAGACCACTATACTGGGCAAAGAGCTCGACTACCAGCAGTAGGAACTTAGGTGTATATAAATTTTGTCGATTTTAGTCACCTCATCACATCTTAATCAAATGGCGCCGCTGTCAGGGATGGTGCCAAACTACTAATGGTAAAGTCAAGTGTACTTCATGATCGCATCACAAGTGAAGGTAACCTTTTACCCTTTGTCACTACTAGAACTCCGCCACAAAGACTTAGCAAGAACTCCAGACCGCTTCGCTTTTCATTCAGCTAGTTTTAATTTTTGTTAGCTAATCTTAACCTTTTGTAAGCTTTGTTAGTTCTCTTGTTGTCTTACAATTTCAGAATGTGTTTATGCAACAAAGGATTGGGAGACATCAGTAGACGTGATAGAATCAAGATAATAACCCGACCTGGGGCCATGAAGTTAGTGTACACACTGATACCATGGATCCCATACCTGAGGAACAACAAAGTCAACCAGGAACCCCCATGAATCCAAATGCCTATAGAACCATGAGGGATCACATCCACCCTCCTGGGGAAAGCTGGGCGCCCCATCCCGCCAGATCATTCCTCCCGCTCGAAGATGGCGTTGAGGCCATATTTGGTACCCTACTCCCACATATCATGGTATGGAAACGAAAACCATACACTCATATATTAGGGATTTTGAGGAGGTTTGCACTACCTTAAGGAAGGTAATGATGGACATGGATTACAGCCGAAAGCATCTATCAATTCTAAAGGACAAGGCCAAGATTCGCTAAACCGAGGCCTAACCATTAGAAATCGGGTCGAGCCGCAGCGCACTCCCGGCAGTTCTTCAAAGGCTCATAAGACTAATAATTTGAAAAGACAAATTTACACCTTTGCAAATTTCATGATGGCGAGATTTTACCAAGGTCAGGGAAAGATTTATGGAAACCATCGCATGCCCACATCATGGGTTTGACACTGATGTTGGTGAACCACTTTATGGTGGTATATCTCCCGCCATGAGGCGCCTTTGGAAACCATGTGTGGAGAGACTTTCGAGTAAGCATCCTGGACGGCCATGGATTTTAAATTACGCGGGTTCAAACTTCTAAGGGTCAGATGAGCCTAACCCTAGAGAATTGAAAGGATGAGACCCACCTGCTAACTCCAGGCGGATGCATGCACCGCCGTAAGAAATAGAGATGAGAGCTAGATTTCAACCCTAGCAAGGAGCGGAGGAGCTTAAGGCAAACAAATCTAAGAGACATGCAAGGATCAAAATCCCGCACACACCAATCCGTACTAATTTTCAATCCCCTCAGACATCCAGTAGAACAAGAACCAATAGCCCCTTCAACGTAAGGATTTACGCCGAACGTGCAAACATCGTAGACAATTCAAGCCACAAATAACTATCGCCCATATGGTAATACCTTACAATTCTAACTGGAGGAATCACCCTAACCTCAGACGGGAGACCCAACCCCCCGCTTATGTACCCTGTGGGCTAAACTCGCTGCAATTTCTCATTAACACAACAACCACCATCCTCTTCTCCAAAGGGAACAAGCCATATTGAATTTGAGTAAGGTGGTAGGCAACTTGTTGAGGAACAAAGGAATCAATGTGCAATCGCACAAAGGATTGATAATCGTAGAGTACACTGAACAAAAGAATAGACGGGCTTCAGAGCAATCTCAACCGAAAATTGACAACCTACAGTGATTCAATCACCAAGATCACCAAGTTGCTAGGAGGCCAAGAGAAAGGGAGGTTTCCATCGCAACACTTCCAAATCCCAAGGAATTCATGAGGTGGGTCATCCAACAATTCAGAATGGATGAAGTTAAGGTTATAAATTACTCCCGAGGATGAAAAGAGGTTAATCAACCTATGCCAAAGCCCTCACAAGAACTCCAGCAGGAGAAGAATTGCAATCTGAGCATATCTCCTAAAGGAGGATTCAATGAAATACCGCATACCACCTCCATTTCACAAGCACTTAGAGGCAAAGAAGGCACTTCAACAAGGTGCATCATGAGGTCTTAAGGCAAGCGGTTAACATACCTTATCGACATAATCAAACAAGTGCCCGCTTATGCAAAATTTTGAAAGATCTTTTTGCACAATCAAGAAGCGGATATATCGAAGAAGGCATTTCTCACCGAACAAGTCGTTGTCATAATCCAGCAAATACCCCGTCAGTCACAAGGATCCTCGGATCTCCCACAATTTCAACTAATATCGTGGGAATCAGATAGACAAGTCATTACTGATTTAGGAGCCGTGTTAACCTAATGCCGTATTCAAGATAGTTGAAGCAAGCTAGGGCTTAGTGAACTTAAACCTACCAACATCACACTTTCATCGTCGATAGATCGCGAAAATCCCTAAGGGGATAGTTGAGGATGTCTTAGTGAAAATGCACAAATTCTACTACCCAAGAGATTTTGTAAAGGCTTCGACACCGAGCCAATTACAAATGAACCCAATCATGTACCAATCATCTTAGGAAGACCATTTCGCCACAAAGAAATGCAATCATCAATTGCCTAATGGAGTCATGCAACTTACCTTGGTAACATGACCTTTGGAGTTGAACATCTTTCATTCAACAACAAACATGAGTCGCTAGAAAATGAAAATCAAAGAACTAATGAAGCTCGTTTCACCGTTACGGTGCGTGAGCAAAAATGTCCAGAATTGCAAGGAAAGATCACTAAGAAGATGAAGAAAGTTTAGTCTTATATCAACACCTACCGCAGCTTCAATCGATCAATTCAAAGGCCATCACCGAGGACCAGTCAACAATCAAGCACCCAACACCAATGAGTCAACCCAGTTATCACGGGCTGAGATCATTCTCCTCGACCCCTCGAAAGTAATTTTGAGATTGAACTGGTTCGGTGTTTTCAAAACCGAATTGCAGTTCCATAATTTTTACTTTCTGTCTTAATTTAGTTAATTTTGATAATTTCAGTTATTTTTAGAAAGTTTCCTAAATTAGCAGTTTTGTTTTTTTTAGTAATTTTGTTTATATATTATGGTAATTTGTATTAAATTTCTAATTATAGTATCATCTAATTTTTATCATAATCTTTATTTTTTATATATTATCAATATTAAAGCTAAAATTTTTGAATGTGTAGTATACTTGGTTGAGCTAAATTCGCTAAAAATAAGTGGAATCAAGTGGTGAAGACCCTTCTACGCCTTACAGTTGGTTCTATATAAACCTGGGAGGGGGATAGTCAAATTGTCACTTCATATTTCCCCTCCCCTAGCGAAGTCTCTGCCGAAGCCCTAAGCTCCCAACCTCTGCCGCCGCCGTGGGTTCCGCCTTCGCCCACCGCCGCTACCAGGACCGCAGCCACCACTGCGCCGGCAGAGCCCCTCCCGGGCCTCCGTCGAGCCGTGGCAGAGCGTACCCACTACACTTCCTAGCCGCCGTTGCTTCACCGCCGCAGCATACGGCCGTGTGCTCCTCGACTTAGCCGCCGCTCGCCACCAAATGTGGGCCGGATCGAGTCGACCATCGCACACGAGCCATGGTTTTCACAAACAGGTCCCAATACCGAGCCCTAGTCGGGATAGTGTTCCACTTCGCTTCTCAAATACCCTCCAGAGGCCTGCACTGCTTCTCCGGAGTTCTAGCTTAGTTCTACGTTGCATCACCGTGATTTTCAAAGTGAGTCGAGCCCTTTTCCAAGATTTTATTTGATTATAGTATGGTTCAGACAGGCGGGTCCCGATCTCGGTCGCGGTGATCTCAAGACACCCGAGGGAGGCCCCGTCCGGTCCCGACTCCAGCACCATCACCAAATCCCCGAGGCCGCACTGAGGAGCCTCGTGGATTCCGGGACGCTGAGTTAGGATTACCTGACGGGACCCTACGCCCATCACCCACCTCGAGAGTGAGAGTTCTGAGGCCCAGCCTCCAAGCTGCCCCGCACGGCCTAAAGTAGTCATCATCCTCTCTGCACAAGTAGCTCAACGCCATCCGCCGCGGAGGCGACTTCATTACCTCGCTCGTCAGCCGCCTCGGCGGATCTCTGAGGCCATTGCCAGAGGGAACCCATTCTCGAATGTACGACCATCGCATCGCTCCATCGAGTCAGACACGACGCCCTTCGGTGATCAGGCCATCCTAGATAACGGAGTCCATGAGACTGGATCGGTGATTATTCGCTATCGCTTCATGACCGGTAAGATACTACCCACGAAAGTGGTACCGCACTACCACTGATGGACGCTCTGGGAGGATCGCCGGTCCGCTGTGAGCTCCGCCAAAAGACGATGATCGCCGCGGAGTACCTGTGAGCGTCGATATTTCAAGAGACCTTCGCCTCGCGATACCGCCGGCCCCAACGCAGCAGAGGGTTACAGAGATCAGCCCACCACTCATCGCGAGATGGCCCGAAAGACCGGGCCGTGAGACACCACCGCTTGACCAAGATTTTACGTGAGGCGCCTCCCGCCTCGACGTCGCTGCCGACCATCCGTTCGTAGACGAGCTTATCACGCAAAGATTATGTGCAGGAGGAGCCATCTGAGGCTCTTACCTGGATCTCGTGGGGATTTTGGTTCACCTCCGAAATGGGTGATGGCTCTCTTTGCGCTTTGGAGGAGAAGGTCCATCGGAAGGACCTGGTATGAGCAGAGAGCATTCCACTACTGATGCCGAGACTCCTATGCCAGGTTCTCGAGCATATGGGATTCCCAGAGGAGCCCAGGATCGAGATGAGGGTCCGATGCCCCCTAGTCATGTCAGTGGAGCGGGTGATGACTATGCCCGTATCTTTCCACTTAAGACCACAGACCAGATAGAGGTACTCGGCCGTAGGTCAGAGGACCACCCATACGTATGATATACCCGCTCGAGCCCGGATACAGAGTCCCATTCACAGATATCACCTTCATCCCTCCTCCACAGACATATCAAGAACAAATTTGATACACCCACGATCCTATTCAAAGACACCATTCGCCGAGACAGTCATGCCACCGAGATAGGGGCCAGGTGGGATGGATGCTATCCGCTTACAAGATTCACGCAGTTCCTCAGGATCGAGGTCGCCCAAAGGCCATTCCATGCTGACACAGATTATGACGCATCTGGGTCTTCCTCATGTTCCTGATCAGAGAGAGGACCCCACCACGCCTTTGATGTTCTCGCCGCGAGCAAAGCAAAGAAATTTTCTGTGCCCACCACCACCATCACCACTACGCCAGTCAGGTGGTTAGGTTTCTTTACATTCAGATAGTTATCGCCTTTATCAACTCGCTCTACCGATTTTGATTAGGATTTTTGTATTAGCCGCAGGCAAAAGGATACTTTGTATGTTTAGCTTTGATATGCATAAATAGCTATTTACATATCAAAAGCTATTCGCTTATATATATACTTTTGTACATATCATGTTTTGTGCCTTACCATTATTTATGTTTTTCTTTCAATTAACAATTGAATTGCTACACTGACAATTGAATTGCTTTTGTTGGAAAATTGAATTCATCATTTGTCACCTATATGTTAACAAATTCCATGCTTGAAACAATTTTTGGTCACTTACGCTCCAAAGATGCTCAACTTGAATTTCCCTTATGCTAATTCACACACCGCACCCGTGCATTATTTCAATAGGTCGTGACTTGTTTACTTCCTTTCGCTTTGCATAGCCGGCCTTAAGCATGTTGGCAACCTAGGATAGGTTTGTGTTACCCATACTTGAAGACCAATGTCAGTTTCCAAAAAGAAAAATAAAGAAAAGCAAAAGAAAAAGAAAAAGAAAAAAATAAAATAAAATAAAGTCGTGGAAGTTTTACTTGAAACCCGAGCACGGCTCGAGGGGTATATGGCGAAAGCCTTTGAAACCTGATGCCCTATGCCTTAAATGGTTGGGAGTCATCGATTTAGTGTTCAAGCATGGGTGGACGGGGTAGAGTCTAACGATTTGTAGGTGCTTGATTTTCAAGTCATTCTGAGTCCGGTGAAGCCTTGAGTTAAGTGGTCGTATGATCCTTCGCTTGATGCCCTAAACCTTAATTGGCTGGAGTCATCTGTGGACCTCGCTTACACGGACTTCGTGAAGTCGAATTTTAAGCATTGCATCCTACAAAGGTAGTTAAATAAAGAAAGAAGTGCGTAACTATCCTTATCTAGGTCAGTTCAACAACCTTAAGGCCACGTCAGTTTGGGGGAGGGGACAAATTTTGCAATTTTATTGGCGAAACTGCTATATAAAGAACCATTAGACTTAGGTGGAAATTCAAGTTGAGAATCGTGGATCCAAGATTGACCTAGAATTGTTCTTGTATGGATTTAATTCTTTCATATAAGTTTACAATTTTGATGTCAATTTTTCAATTTAAAGTACTGTTTATATGTAGATAAACCTTTTTGAATCATAGCCTTTTTGAAAATCACCACATGCATCTCCTTTTTATTTTTGCATTGCTAAGGGACTAGCAACGCTTGGCTAGTGTGGATTAGTGCCCAAAAAGTACAATTTTGAACCCTATATTAGATAGTTTTGAGTGCTTTCAGGCACTAATCATGTCATTAATGCCACCAGTGTCTGTCTCTTAGTATCACTTATGCCGCTTAGAGGTTATTTTCGGGCTGCTTAGTGTGTTTCACAAGACTTTGGGAGTTCAACATCGAGATGTATGACGAATCATGAAGTTTGAACTCAAGTGTCAGCCATCAACCAGCCCAAGAATCAATGAAAAACTGAAGGCAAAGTGAAGAAAAATTGATGCAGTTGAAGACAGGATGAAATGCAGTGGAGATCAACAAAGCCTGGAATTTTCGCTAGAGTTGCGAAATTTTCCCTTGTATCGCGGTACTAAGAACCTTAGCTTAAAATTCTCGCAACCTTAGCGAAATCGCTAATTTTCGCTGTACCAAACCGCCATTAGGCACTGCTCCTAATAAATTTTGTATTTTCGCTTATTTCACGAAAAATTTTCATGGTTAGCGAAATTCGCTAGCTAGCTAATACTAGGCCTTAGCGAATCTTCGTTTTCGCGAGCACCGGTGATTTCGCTACCTAAATAAATTCTTCAAATTTAATAAATTCACCGCCTTGTCATGTTTTCGTATTTAATGCCAACCGACTTCAAATTTGGTGTATTACTCTTGTCCTTTAACTTAGCCAAATTTGTAGGTTTTTGGTATTTTCATGCATTTGAGGTAATTGTATAAAACCCCCTCTCTTTTTGTAATAAATATGAGAATTTGGAAGCAGAATCAAAGGAGAGAAGATATTTTTGTAAGTTTTCATTTTGTAAATAAAGTCTCTGCTTTTTAATTAGGTTTTGCTTTTCTCTTCTCTCCTCTTCCCTTATTGCCGCAAACACCCTCTCGAGGATGACAACTCAAGAGATGTCGCTAAGCCTCCTTTCTTGAAGCATAAGGAAGCTAGCTTAAGTGGCATTTGCAGTTGTCCTTGTATTAAAAAGCCATAGGTACTGCTTATGACCCCCATCTTCTCAAATTAGGGGTTGAATAGCATTGAATGTTATTGATTTACTAATATCATGTTTAGGATACAGTATGTTTTGAAATGCTAGGATGACTGTGGGTTCTTTAGATGGTCTTACGAGCCTCGAAATGATATTTAGCTGTTAGGTTTCAAACAGTAAAAGGGCCATAGATGCATGCTACCTGTGTTGACTCAAATAGGAGGTGATTTCAAGGGTGAGGTTTGCTAGTTAAACATAGATCCTAAGTATGCCTGACTATGTTCTATGTCATAACGCGAGGATAAAAACCCGAGGATTAATTTGCTTCGCTTCTAACTTACCAAGTTAGTAATCTAAATCTTCAAAGTTAACTTTTCACACTTCATTTCGCTTTTTTCAATTTCTCGCCAACCTACTTCCACTGCTTAGCAAACCAAAGAGTCCAAATAGAAAGCCTACCTTCGCACTTATGCAAATCATTTTTGGGATGAAAACCCATCCCCGTGTTCGACCTCTGGGACCACTACACGGGGCAGTTAGCCTTGACTAAGGCGAGTAGGAACTAGTGTATATAAATTTTGTTGATTTTAGCTCTGCTCTACTGTGGCACGAATCACGCCTCGAGCTCCAAAGCAGCCGCCTTGATAAGCTCGACACCGCATGCCTACGCAGCCTAAGAGTCGATTAGCTCATACTATTCAAACCCACAAGGTCACCGGAGTCTGGGGCAAGAAATTCGCTTTGACGAGTTCGACTAATTGAGACAGCCATGCAAATTCTAAGAGTCATATCACCAGTTATTCACTTCGCAAGGCCTCACACCGGAGTCTGAAGAAATTAAATAGACGAGTCTGACTACTGAGACAGCTACGCAGCCCTAAGAGAGTCACATCACCTCAGCTATCGCCCCACAAGGCCTCAAAGACCGAGCCTAGAAGCTCGGGCTTGACGAGCTCGACCACTCTCGCACAGTCATGCAAAACTTAAGAGTTAGATCAGTTTCGGGCCATTCCACCCACAAGGCCCAGCCACTGGAGCCCTGTTCGGGCCATCAGCTCGACTACTCCAGACAAAGCACATGCAGCCCTAAGAGTCGATCACCCAGCCCCATGACAAGGTCTCGCCTGAGCCTAGCACCATTGACGAGCCTGACCACTGCATAGCCACCCTAAGAGTCAACCGCCCAGCTATTCAGACCGCAAGGCCCTCACGCCCGAGTCCAAAGAAATTCGCCGATGAGCCTCGACTACTCCGCACGCGCCACGCAGCCCTAAGAGTCGATCACCAGCTCTTCACCACGGCGCCTTAGCGCCCGGCTTCCAGCTACCTGATCGAGCCCGACCACTCCTCGCACAGCCATGCAACCTAAGAGTCGACTACCAGCTATTCAGCCCACAAGGCCTCGCCCCCAAGCCCAAGAAATTTAGTTTCACTGAAGCTCTGACTACTTCAGACAGCCATGTAGCCTAAGAGTCGATCAGCTCAGTTATTCAAATCCCACAAGGCCTCGGGGCTGAGTCCTACAAGTCAATTTTGTGAGCTCAACCCAAGCCTCAAACTTAGCCATACAAACCCGTGAGCCGCTCAACTCTGACGCTTTAACCCGTGCAATGTAGCCAAGAAATTAATTCAGTTCATGCAGAACGACGCGAAATGCAAAAAATCGTAGACAAAAAGTGGTAAAAAGAATGATTACAAGGGAAAGGCTAAGATAATAGCCCCGGGTCCTGTGCCCAAGAAAAAAAAAAAAAAAAACCGACATCGACATGCGCCTACGATCGCATCAAGGAGGAGCAGAGGGTGAAGAAGGAGCGTGAGCCTCAGCGGGGGTGTCTGGCTCTCTAGAATAGTCAGAGAGGGATTCCCGCCTCCTCGCCGCTAGGAGGTCAGTCAAGTCCGTGTCGGTAGCATTAGCAAATTTCCTCCAAAGGCAGTTTCACCGAGAGCCCATCGGCGCCGTGCCTCATCCCTCAATCTTCCTATAACTTCATCCCGTTGAGCAACCAGAGTTATTTGTTAATGAAGGTCCCCACGAGCCCACGCACTTCGGGCCAAGCCGCCCGCCGAAGCCTGCAGCCGGAGCCTCTACAACGAGCCCCACCCCAGAAGGCCGCCTTATCGCAGCTCATCTGACCGCACGTAGCTCTTCCTTAAACTCCCGCAGCTCGCCCTGGGATGTGAGAAGCTCATCCCTAACCATCCAAGCTTCATCAGACTCGCGTACCCCATCCCCGCCTCTAGCAGTCATTTCACAAGTGAATTTACGCCTCATCCTCGAACCTCCCGGCTTCGCCTTCGCCGCCTCGCCGCTTCAGCCCCATCTTCCTCTACCCTAGCCCCGAGCACGCGCCGACGTATGCTTCAAATCGATTTAAGCTTCACTACCTTCCTGGCCATATGTTGCACCCAACCCACGCCTCGCCGTCGCATGTGCGGAAGCCACCCGCCTCTCAAACCCGAAAGCAGCCTGCATGCCCTGGCTTAGCCTCGCCTTGGCCAAACCCTTCAAATGAGTAGCCACCGCCACATCCAACGAACATCGCATCCAAACACAAGATCAACACTCAACTCCGTAATGAACCAGACACCGACAAGATATGGGAACTACAGAGGACCGAGGATACAGCCAAAGCCCCATCAACTGGCAAGACGCTCGACCTCTTGAGGTCAGAAACTTAAGAATGTCGAGACTGTGCTACCGCAAGTCTCTAAGACGAGAAGCAAGGAGTCGCCATCTCCGCCGCTCAAGTCCTCCTCTTCACCCTTCCGCCTGAGAGAAGGCGGCCTAACACCCTTCGAAGTGACATTCCGCATGCTGACGGGTACGACGCCAACGGCCCTACCCGAGTGGACCTTGTCAGAAGACCCAAAACTGGCCGGCGAACTCAGACTTTAGGAACCTCACGAGGAGACAACGCCAAGCCCGCGAACATGGGTAGACTAGAAGAGGAAGACGCCCCAATTTCTAACTCGACCAGCCGCACTGCTCTTTCTCAACGAAGTCCGTGGTTTCTTCCGCTTCACGCCGCAGGCTTCCGAGACAGCCTCAACCGAGCCAGAAGCCTCCGGGTGGGTTTGGCCAAAGCCCTATGGAGACTTATAATGGAAGGAGGCGGGCCTCAAAGCAAAGAGAGCGGCCGACCTCGAGCCTCGGCGCCAGAACCGACTTGACCGCCTTCGCAGAAGGACGCTGGGGATACTCGCCGACGCCTCTCGTACCTATGACGTTATTCGGCCGAGATCGAGTCGAGCACCGAGAGGCACGTGACAATGCGCATCAGAGATATCCAACAACCTCATACAAGTTATACTAAAAACAAAGCCATACCACGCAGATTCTCGCATTCACAAACGGAACTATGTCGCCCTTGTCAAGAGGGTTATATTCCTAATTCGCCACTAACAAAGAAGTAGCTCCTTCCAAAGCTCATGGGAAGAGAGGGAAGATTGGAACACAGAGGAGCGCCAAGACACTGAAAATGTAGGGAAGCCCTCACGGCCTTCGTTAAAAGATAAAGGAGTAAAGCTATACTGGGAACGCCGAGCCCCCTATCCCTAAAGAAAACCAATAGACCAACCAAAATACTCCAGCCATTGGGCGAAAGTTGAGAAGGATAAATATCAAGTGTCGCAAACCCTTTATGTGAAGTGATGCAGGGAAGCGAAGACCATTATCGAAAGCTACTGAAGAAGCATACTATCTTAGGTAATTAAAACCACATAGGAGGTCAAAACATTAGGGGACCAGACTCGGACGCCAAAAGGAGGTCGGTAACGCCTAGTGAAAGTGGCCCCATACAAGGGACCAACCTTGCTAGGCCCCATAGCCAAAGCATGTTGAACGGCGGATTGTAGGTATTCTGACCCCCCAGGATACTTAATCTGGTCTACTCTCCCCTTACCCTTGTCTAAGGGAAAATGGGGCACCCCTGGAGCATCTCGAAGATTTGACCCTGGGCCGAATCCACTGAGGCATTACCTACCCGCCGTAACCCAAAGAACCAAAGAAATTACCTCCAATACGTTATAGAAGAAGAGCGAACTTAATCTATTACGACAAGCAGTAATGAGAATGAAACTTGGCTGACCTAACCCTAATACCTCTACATGTCACCCGAAAAAGACACCAAAGAAAGAAAGACACAGCGGTCCTAGGAATAAAACGAAAAAAAAACTATCTCAAGAAAGACTCCAGAAAAGGACTCTGCACAAAAGGTTCAGATGGAAACCAAGGAAGAGGGAAGTCCGAACTCGTTAAAAGCGAAGAAAAAGTTTCAAGAACAAGTAATACAAGATAGGATGTCTCAAGGGAAGAAACAAGGAACCGAAAGAAGTGGGGAGAGATGATCGAAACCAAAGAGTCATCATTATCGCAAGACGATGACTACGACCAAGCCTTAACTAACCCAAATTTCGAGCGCACGTGAAATCAGATCCGATACGAGAGTCGCATGTTCTTGCCCACGTATACCGCATAATAAGGCGTACTGGGGCAACCGATAGGTTTGAAAATGGGTCAGCAGCCCGCCGCTAAACCCAAAGAAGAGGCACCCATTGAAACACCTGTGCCTGATGCCACCCTGCACGAAGGCCAATCCGCTCGGCCCAAAGGCCGTTATGGGTAATCGAGAAAGCCCACATTCTGCAAATCAAACTAAATCCCATGGATAAGGGAAATAGAATAATCCTCATCAACATATTATCCTGCGAATCTAACTAAATCTCACCAACAAGGAAAATAAGATAATTCACGATATAACAGCTCATCCTGCAGATCAAGCCGGATCCCACCAATGACGAAGAAAGATCATTCTAAATAAACCAGCTCACAATATCCCTAATCAAACTGGAGCACCGATAAAGCAAGAAATATCCCATCCAATGGAAAGAACTTAATCACCATCCAATCGGGAAAACATATACTATAAATACCAAGCCACCCCATCTGAAAGGTACGCAACATATCTCGCCTGGGCGCCTATCTTTTCTCTCATAAAGAAATCGACTTAGCATCTGAGCTACCACCCGCTAAGCCCCGCCACCTTCTTCTCATTAAGAGGAGAGCAACGCCGTTCAGCACTGCCCCCAAGAAATACCCATATCCGACCCACTACCCCAACACACCCAAATTTCAATCCGGCTGAAAAAGGCATCACGTCCTATGTTTTATTAATATTTTCCTGATTTTACAAGGCCCCAAAATGAGCCTGGTAGGTCAGTAAAGGTTAAATCTACACTGGGTGAAAATTTGGTGAGTGCGGAGGAATGGCTATACACGCCCCATTTCCACCCCGTCGCGACCTAGGAACGAGGTTGTGACAACCTGGCCGTGCGCCTGTGCCAGCGCGGCAGAGCGTGTGTGTGCAATGAATAAGAATCGCTACAACCCGGTTTGGGCGCCACATGGTTTCGCTCCAGTCATGTCACGAACATGGTCGAGGCCGGGACCAAATTGGTCCCTCGTCGAGACACGATTTTTTCATGTCGCTGATGCGGCAATCATGCGTCGCGAATTTCCAGGTATGGTGCCGCGACACTGTGGATCTGGGCTGAGGACCGAATCGCACGAACACAACTTTGGTGTGGCGACATGGGTGGCACTGGAGGTCGCGACCGCTTCGTGTTGCAACCGAAAATCCTAATTAAGGGCGTAGCGAGGTCGCGACATGGAAAAGGATGTCGTGACATGGCTTGGTCTCCAGCGCCACGACTGAATTGCGTCACGAATTTAACCGGGCCGGGCAAGGAAACGGCAGTCGCGACTGGCCCGGGTGTCGCGACTCAGCCAAAGAACAAAAATGCAGCGGTATCAGCGCCCAACATGGCACGACAAATAAGAGCGTGCGCCCACGACCCGAGCGATCGCGTGACCTAGAGTGTACCGCACGCAACTCAGGTGCGCAGCAGGCGCCAAGAAAGGCACGCACACCCGTGCACTTGACCCAGTTTTGGGTTTAGGTCATTATTCATGGACATTGTTCAATAACACTGTTCATGGACACTGTTCATTCAAAAATAAAAAATAAAAAAATTACCCCCGGGTTTTAGGGCATCACAAGCACAATAAAAATAAAAAAATCAAATTCTAAAGGCTTGAGAAAAATATTGTGATAAATAATATTTATAACCATATATCTCATTCATAATATTTGTTAATTAGGATTAAAAATATTTAAATATCAATAAATTTTTAATTATTGTTCGAGTTTTAGTGGATGCAGTTCACTACATTGTATTAAAAGTTATTAACTTTAAAAAAAAAATTGACTTATCAATAAACCGCAAATTATTATGAAATCTTTATCAGTATACTTATGTATTGCATGTAGATGATTATTCCGCAAATATGTTACTATTAAAGCTTTAGATGTGATCTTATCCGTGATCACCGTGGCTCTTAATCATCTAAGAGCAAAATAACAATGATTTTTGAAAAAGTCCAAAATTTTATTATTAGTATTATTATTATAAGAGGGTTAATGGAATTACAAGTAATCCCCATTCAAATGATTATTTTGAATGAATTTACCCGATTAAATTTTGTCAAGCCCGTTAAAATTGAAGTTATTAATGTGAATTAGATTATCTAACGTTGCCCATTATCTTTATTATTCACATTTCTTCTTCCCTCAAAATTTCCCTCTAATTTATTTCTCAATTTCTTCTTTTAGGATTTCTAATTTTGAAAAAGATATTTGGAACTCAAAGTCTAACTACTGATCACAATATTTTTTAATATAGTTGTTTTATTTAGTTTTGAAGATGAATCTTATAAAAAATAAAACCATATGTCATTTATTTATTTATTTTATATTTTATCACGTGCACCACTTACTAGTAATCTTAAAATTAAAAAAAACAACATTCACTCCATAAATAAAAATTTAATCATAAATCATGCAGACCTGATAATAAAAGGGTAAATAGTAATTTTAGGTATAAATACAATGTAGGGATTTAAAAAAAAAGCCCTATCAATTTAGAAAAAGGCAGATGCTTTAAACCACATCATTTATAATTGGCACAGCCCTTATTTTCTAAGTAAATAATCGCTTCCACCAATACCAAGTAGTAGTATACATTGGCCTTCAAAAATTATAGGGTGAGGTATATATTGACATACCTATTCAATATTATGTGCCCATAAGATTAGAATTCATATAGAAAAGGAAAAAAAATCATTAGATGGGTAATAACATAAGATAAATACTTACTATTCTCCATCCAACAAATGTTTTGCATGAAATGCAGTCGATATGGGTCATATCCACTTGTGTTTTTGGCATGTCACCAATTAGTCTATAAGTTTGTCTTTGGATCGGCCCAAATGTACAAGAAATATTTGGTTAAAATACATCAAATAATCCTAAATTTGTGAATTTAACTTTTCTTGTGTTTTACGTGAAAAAATAACCTATTTTGTTCAAAAATATCTTTCTCTATTTCTTGTATTTACATTGTCTCTTAAAATAATGTGTTATTTTTGTAAGAAAACAAATAGGCTATTTACGTCAAAATCAAGAAAAAAATTGATAATGGTGTAAACTTTCCAAATTAGGATTTTCAAAAATTCTTTTAATCAAATCACCATATATAAAAAAGAAAAATGCATACAAGTGATTTTTAATTTTAAAATAATATATGTATCTACTATTTTATTTTTAATTATTATATATGTTTGTACGATTATTTCTCTACAAAACAAGTAAAACTAAAACCAGCTAAAAATATTTCTAAATTGAGGGTGCAAGGTGCAGACCCCACGGTATGGACCTCTTCTTTATTTAAATACCTATAAATATATCATGTATTCTCGAGTTTGTCGTTATTGATATAATATCTATATGTAAAATAGTAGATTTCTCTTCCTCTTCTTTACTAATCCCATTAAGAGCATAGAACGTGACCATTTATGTTCTTTTGGGTTACCTATAACATATTATGTACTGGTTTTTTAGTAGTCGCAATGCTCCACTCTTATACCCATGTTAGAAATATTACATTCCTCCTCCGTCTACCCATGGCTCTGTGAGTTTCATGTATCCAGATTTCGTATTGTTTCTTTATTCTATTTTATTTTTTTTTCAGAACATAAATATATCATATTTAATTTTCTTAAAATACATAAATAGTTTCATTATAATCAAACAAAATTTTCAAATTTTTTGTTTTAAACAAAAACTATTTTGAAAATAAAACTTACGTGTTATTTATAAGACATGGGACCGACAGCAATGGCTATACGAGAATCAATTAAGATAAAGAACACATGAAATCTTGGAAATTAAATTATACACATTCAAATCTCATAAGACAAAGAAAAGAAAAATTACCTTAATAAAGTCAAAGTCGGGAGCAAGGGGCATAAAACACTTGCAATGAAAACCCTCCTCCAAAATCTTTTGGTAGGATTTGTATTAATCATCGCCACTAAAATATGGAATAAAAAGTTAAAAGAGATATCAGAACTATCTTAGTGAATGATGAGAATAATGTAATATTTGTGAGCCTTAAATAGTATATAAATATTAATTCACTATAAACTAGAATTAGAATCTTTTTAAGGATGTTAGAAATTTGAGAAGGATTACAAATAGAATTTGAGAAGGATGTTAGGTTCAAGTGGTAGTCTTAGTTTATTGCAAGTGTAAATATGTTATTATCATAGAATAATTAATTTATATTATTATTATTATTATTATTGTCATTATTACAAGTTATTGTGATATAATAGAAAATAGTAATTTTTATAAGACAAGTAGATAAAGATTCAACTATCAAGGATATTATCTTTAATAAAATAATGAGAAAATAAAGCAGAAATTATATCAACAAATATATAATTTTGAAGATAAAAGTTGAAATATAATTTGAGTTCTTCCCCGATGAAAAATGATTGAGACGAGAGGGAGACAATTCCGTTGTCTCATAGTACATAAATGTTACTATTAAATAAAAATTTTGGTTTTAATAATTTTAAACTAAAATTAAAAAAAATGTAATCAAAAAAATATGAATTAAGATTTTTAGAAATGTTTTAAAAAAAATTTAACGTTAAAACTAAACTAAACTAACGCGATTAAATAAAAAAGAAAACGAAATAGGACTTTAAATTAAGAAATATGTTTAATCTAGAGTCCTTTGATCACGTGGACACTGACATTGGGTAAGACGTTATTTGTCTCTATCTCTCTCTTTTTTAATATATAGAAACTTAGTTATAGATAAGGTTAATCGTTTTCATTGATGCATATGTCAAGATATGTCGAGAAATATATTGGCATGAAATATCAATACAAAATTAGTCTAATCTATTAAGGTTAAGGTTGTGTTTACACTACTCAAAAAAAAAAAGGTTAAGGTTGTTTTTGATTTATAAAAAATAATAAGAAAAAAAATGTTAAAAAAATATTTTCTTATATTTAGTTGAAAAAATATATAAAAGAAAATTAAATAGAAAAAATTATTCACATGTATTTTAAAATTATTTAATCTTATATTGGATGAGTTAAAATAAACAAATGGCTTTGGAGTAGGAAAATATTAGATTACATTTAATCATATTTTCATTATTTTTCCTTTCTCCTACTTTTCCTCTATATTTTCTTGTATTTTCCTCAAAACCAAACATCATCTAAAAATATTTGAAAACCAAAGATAAAAAACTGTTTTATTTTTCTTTAACACCTAAAAGGAATCCTACAAGAAAATACCCACCTATCTTATAGAGAAATTGGATTAAAAGGGGTAAATCCCACAAAAATTTTTGCAAGAATGATAAATTAGATAAATGCATTTTGTCTCATCCTTCACATTATAAGTATATATGCATTTTTATCCAAAAGAGTATCTTTTGTATATTTTTTTTATTTAAATATAAAGATTTATCCCTTTTTAAACTGGATATAATGTAGTAAATTGTCCCCTAATTTAGATTGTACTTTGAGATCCGGAAGCAAGGTTCTCATTTTCAAAGTATTTTTTGTCGTTTTTTATTTTCTTTTTTATAGTTTCTTAAGATGGTATAATCAGGACGGGGTGGAATCGATTGTTGGCTAATCTTTTTAAGGTTGTGGGAGTTGAGAGGTGTCAATATTAGAAAACGTTGCCTTTCAAACCCGCTTCTTATATATATGATGGTTCCGTTTCTTGTCCCCACAATTCTCAATTCTTACCTAATTACTTACCCTCCCTTTGACGTTCTACATTATCATTATTATTATTATTATTATTATTATTAAGGATTGAAATTCAAAATCCCTTCGTAGATATATAATAATTTAGTAATTACTAATGTTTTAAAATTATATTAAATAACAATTCCATTCTACATTATTTTCCTAATTCTACCAACTCTGACATATGCTAATCTTTTAAGTCACTTAGATACTTATTTCTAATTCAAAATCGCTCTTAGATTTTATGAAAAAATTATTATAGATATTATTTAATTACAAAGTTTAGGTTAAATGTGTTAATTTTACCGATTTAAAATCTTAAAGTGATTTTTTTGACGTTATTATACTTCATGAATATAAATATATTGATTAAACAATTTAGAATAAATTATCAGGTAATTTTTTTGAATAATATTAACAAATCAAATAATAAGTTTTAAGTTAACAAAATAAGGATGTTTAGTAAACACTTGAATTTTGATAACAAAATTATTTAAAGAAAAAACTAAATACTTAAATTTGAAAGTGCGAAGAACTCTTTTTCATAAAATCATAAATAAATGACAATTCAAATTCCAAAATACTAATAATAATTAAAAATATTCTAATGCAATACACCCACATATGGGAAAACCACTCCAACCTAATCCATAAACCATTATCTTTCCAACTTCACTCACGTACCACATCATCGGCTAGCTCTTCCACAATTTGTCCTTCCTTATTAATCCTTATCGGCTTGACTTTGAGTTCTGGTATTCCACAATTATTTTGTGCCACCCAGAAATCCCCATGACTGTTTCTTTGAATATTATCCGGACATCCAAAGAAGTTGCGCTGAAAAGTCATTCACGGCTGGTGATTTTTGACTCCTGAGCAATATCTTGTCACTTTGGCAAGCAGCTTGTTTCAAGAACTAAAACAAAATCTTTGTCTTTGCTTCTACTACCCATTTGAAAAGGATGCTTCCTTAGCAACACTGTCACTTGTTTTGTCCTCGAATCATACTCTAATAATCTTCCGGTCTTATCCCCAGTCTGCATTGCTATAGCATAAGCCCTAAAAAAATTACATTGTTCATTAATGAGATGGAAATCATGGCTATATGAATATAAGAAAAAAATCTATATAATGAGTAAAAATTTATTATAATGCACTCATCTTAAATATGTACTTCAGACAGAAATAGACTATTATTTCGTATCTTGATCAATATCTAAGGCATTAGTGAACGAAATGGGACTCCTTCACTAGTCGCCAATTGTTTGGCAACTCCACCATTAAGGCCCAACCACACCATCAACCCAAATAAGCGCTTCTAAGAATGTAAAGCTCGCATGTTACTATTGAATTTAAGACCTAATGGTCTACCACATACTTGTTCCATGATAGGATTGATTGATCCATCACAAAATTTAGGAATTCTGATCACGGCAATGATAAAAAAATTCAAATTATTTTAGGAATTTTCATATATTTTCATCGAATATAAAAAGTATGCTTCTGAAGGATGAATTGAAAGTGCCCAGAATGTTTATGCACGAGCGTGAAGTGATAGCAAACTCCTTCCATCCATGCTTTGAACCTTTCAAAACTCAGAATTCTACCAGTCGATGTCTTAGGTATAGGACCCTCACCTTTACAATCAAAGGCAACACTCTCAGGGCCTGACACCCCGGAAGGAAGTTCAAGTTTCCCATATTTTAAATTTTGATGTGAAATAACACATATGAAGAGAGAAATTAAAATAAAAAAGAATATAAAGAGTTGCGAAAACTTCATGGTGTAGAGAAATAACATAAAATTCTTCTTTAAAATTGAAAGTATAGATTTAATATTTGTGGCTCTATATATAAAGAGAGAAGTTAGAGGTGTTATTATTAGAATCAAAATGTGACAACAATAAAATCTTTTTTCAAGTTTATAAATATAAGAATTACGACTATAATTAATATTTAAAAAGGAGTTTGATTTCCACAAGGGTTGTTTTGGGAGTTTGGCTTCCACAAGGGTTTGATTTCCGCGTTTTCATTTTTTCATATTTTAATATTAACTATAGAGTAACTATTAAATTAACGTCTTCTTTTCTGTCTAAAAAAACTTTGTTCTCTGTATCAATATTTTGAGAGGCACTGCTGAACCACTGTTTCCCAAAATTATCCTCTGTTTCATATTTTGAAGAGTGGCTTAATTAACAATTATATTTTTGAAGGAGTAATTCTTAGTTCAATATTTATATTTTATTAAAAATTATTTTAATATCATATCTAATTAATATATTTAAATTTTATTTTTATATAAAATATATTAGTTTACTATGATATTTTTTATATTTATGATATTTGTTGCATCTATATATATGTATCCAAATTTAAAATCAATAATCTTTATTTTATTTATTGATATTATGAAAGATTCAAATATAAGTATGAATTAAAAATGTATAACATTTAAATTCAAAGGAAGTTAAGATATTTAATTCTAACTACTTTTTTAACTTTACGTTAAAAAAAAACCACTTTTTTAACTTTAGATAATCTTCTATTTTTTTTATTTGATATTATAAATCTTTTGAGAAAAAAATATTTTTTATTTGAAAAATAATAAAACAGATTTTTTAAATTATGGAAAACTAATAAAAGATAATGTGAGTAGGCGACAGATTTGTTTCCATTTCAGTGTTTTCTTTCATGTGTTTTGTTTCCATGGGCAACCAAAGAAGGAATAAATTGAGATATGATCTGATTATCACAAACAGATTCCCTCGCAAACGACTTTCAACCCATACTCCTCTTCCGGTGAACGTTCAAACAGTTCTGGTGGTGTTTTTGACGCCGCCGACAATGGGCTGCTGGTGGTGGTTTCGCCGCTGGTGGGGTTCATGTCGGCGGCGGCGGAGGTAATGGTGGTTTTTGTCTGGCTCCGTCCGAGGAGATACACCCGACATATGTTGTGTGTCGGTTTTTGTCTGGTTCTTGTTTTTATAAAATCGTTTCTTTTGGTATTTTCTTGAAACTGATCTTATTCTTTGATCAGTTTTCAATGTTATTGGTTTCAGAAATAAAAAAAAACTTCGGAACAAAACTGTTCTTTGTGTTTTTGTGTTCTCTTTATCCTTATTTTTTCAAAACAAGAAATAATTTTTAAAAACAATAAACAAATCGCGTATTTAGTTCGTGATTTTTGCTTATTCTTTGAGAATAATCTAAGAATAATTTTTGAAAATCTGAGAAAAGCATGTTTAGCTACTCTTGCCCCATTTGTTTTACGTTTTTTAAAATTGTTCTATGTTCTCGAAGGCAGAAAAACGAGGAAAATATGTTTGGTTTCGATTGTTTTAGAAAACAAAGCATCTGAAAAAACCTTTCCTTATTTTCTTTCTTTTTCTTTTCTTTTTTTTTTTTTTTCTTTCTTTCTTTTCCACCTCTCTCCCAGACCCCATGCCCAAGGGTCATCTCTTCCCTCTCTCATTCTCAGTTTCGCGATCTAATGGCTATCAAAAGGTTTAAGATCTTCAAATTTAGGAAAATTTTATTTTATATTATTTTTCAATTTCTATAATAACTATTGTTTCGGGCTTTTCTTTTTTCTTTTAAAGCCACGATTACACGTTTTATTGATAGAGAAATTATTTACAAAACTACGGACCTTGAATTGGGTGATTTAGGTATCATTTTGCACTTTAAATATAAAGTAGACTCTATTGGTTTTCTTTTTTATTTTAATATAAAATTGGGTTGAATTATGGAAAGTTAAATTTTGATCCATTTAAATTTATTTTAGTTTCTATATATTTGGGCTTAAATTATAATTCTTGAGTGTTGATTTAATTTGGAATCATGTGATAGTGTTTAGAATTGGGTGCGTGATAATTTGTGTTAGACATTTTGTTGGGTTCATTTATTGATTTGGATTTATCTTTAACGAGATATAAAAATGTTATAAAGTACGAAAAATTAATAGATGTCTCTATTCATCTAAATTGTTCTTTTTAAATAATATAAAGTCTTTGACGGACAACTCTTCAAAAAAAATTATTTAAATTTATTTTTTTATAATACTTTATAAATTATTTTGTTTTGTAGCGCCCCCAAACGGGGTGTTCGTGACAACCGTCAACCCGCGGAAAATCTTTACATCTTGTATCGCGAGACCCATACCTGAGTGAAAATGGCCACTTGGGCCCATACACCAATACTCATCAAAATACACCAAACTATATTCCAATAGTTCAAGAGTTACTACATTACTCTTAATACAAATACATATTAAAATTTACAATTTTAATAAATATTATCCCAAAACATAAAACCCACGACAGAGGCTTTCTTCAAATCATCTCTAAAATGTGCCGTCTTCTTGCACGCTCCACTGTGGCGAAAAATATTCCTCGGCGGAATTGAGCTATCGCCCGGTAGTGGAATTACCTAAATAGGTTACCCCATCTAAGTGCATATGCAATGATTCGATGTAAATACACGCACTCAGTAAATATTGATCTGCGAATGTCTACATACCATTCCATGTCTGGTTCTCGCGGAAGCTCCTCACGCGCACAAGCCATGTATGAAAAAATTATCGAGTTTTTCAAACAAAACACATTGTTCTCGAAAACACACTATCAAGTTTAGGTAAAATAGTGGACTACCCTCCGAGGCGAATTGGTTGGGGAACTTCAGAAAGCAGTCATAGTCTCGTCAGAGATGATCATTTGGACTATCTCAATTGATTATCTTGTGAAATTCCTTTCAGAAAATTCATGTCATGCACTCACACCTAATTTCTAGGTTACCCGGTGCATATGAAAATGCATTATGTCATTTTAACAATTTTTATACCAATATATCAAATATGCATATATTCTCAAATTTACAATCACACCACATGTAATTCAATTTTGGTCAACCATCACCCAAATTAGCTCACTTGAGCTAAACACACTCCCATTTCCAATGGCATATACACACAATTATATTCCATATAATTGTGACATCATGTTAACACATCAAGCTTATACATTAACCTATTAATTCACACACATCTTAAGCCATTCACTTCAAACCATTTCAATGCCAAAACACATGGACGTTTATGGTCCGTTTCATCTGGCCCCGGAATTTGTTTTTCTTGTCCCCAGCGAACAAGTGGGTTTGTCGTGGGCATGCCTCATCAACATTGGTTCTTCTTTGCGGAGACGGAATTCCATAGCCATTCCCAGGCCTCCTTTACACAGACCATGAATTAATATAATTTATAACCTGAGGCGCCCCAGCTTGATCAGGTAGGCTGTATCATAGAGTGTCGACAGGGTTCCATAAATTTTCACATTTCGTTCCAAGTTTGCAGGGCCGTCGAAGCCAGTCACTCATGACCTCGAATCAACTTTCGACCATCTGAGAAACACTTAAACGAGGGTGGAACAAGTAGGATAAAACCCCTGCCTCATGGAGTTTGTCGAAAAACTCTAAAGCAGATGCCAGATGTAGTCCTCGTCACGTCGAATTCACTTTGCTTCTTGGCAGAAGAATTGATGGTCAGATCGGTAGGGATCTTAGAAGAAGTTGCACACTCTCTCAAAAATCGAACCCTAACTCATCTCACTTTCCTTCTCCCTTCACGTTTTGGCTCCTTAAGGAAGAAGAAACCCACTTATTCCCAATTTTGTCTTTATTATGTTGAGATTTAACAATTCCCATCATGTCAACTATTACAGATTTTGCCACTTGTACTTATCTGAGTACATCCATTTCCATTATCTCTCTCACGCAACATGTGTCACATGAGTACATGTAAGTGGGTTACTTTTGTTGCATCGATGTCTCTCAGCTAGTTTCACGGCACGATCTTCGGTGCCTCGAAAAGCGTGAAGTGGGTGTCTCGTAATTAATGAAATTCGACGTGTTAGCTAGATTTCGCGAGAATGATTCAGCCCAGTGTTGAAATCCCAGTTTCGTTATTTGAATATCTAGAAAATTTCGGATTTTCTGAAATTACAATTTATCCCTTTTTGAGAAAATTGGATTTTCTCGGGGTTTCACGAGTTTTTCACATTTAAAGTGTTACTTTAAAGCATTGAAAAGGAGGTTCATTCAACTGATGTTTTACTTCCTCATTTCTCGACTTTGAAAAGGAGGTTGAACATGTGGCCTAGTACTCTAAATGCATGTTTTGGATTTCGTTTGAATATTTCTTTCTTCTCGTTGAATTAAAGAAGTTGATTTTGATGAAGCTTGCTTTAAACGTGAAAATATGTTAAGAAAATTTTGATCTATATAGATAATGATAAAATTGATAGTGAACATAACATGTTTAGCAATTCGGTATCTAATATTATTCCTATGGTTGTACTTTTCTTGATGAATAGAAATGGTGGCGACGAAACCAGTGAAAAAAGTGCATTGTTGGGGATGACGGCTTGAGTTAGACCAAGTACATGTATATCTTTAGTTCTCGAGATGATGAGTATAACATCGTATCTTTGCACTACTGGAAATAGGGTTTTTTTAGTGTAGATGAAAATGGAGAAGACATTTAATGTCACATCCCACATCAGATAGGTGGAACCGATGTGGGATCGTATCATTGCCCATCCTTAGAGAAGTTGGACGTTTGAGGATAGCTCACTTTGGATAGCTTTCATTCTAAACCCTCTTTTGGGGCACCATAAAGCCATTTCCAATGATATGTACCAAAACCTAATAGAAGGGTTCAATCCAAAAAACCAGCCTGATAAATAAGAGAACCTTTCAAGCTTAAGTACCACTCTATAATTTCTTGTGGAGGCAGATGTCGGATCATTACCCTTAGTCTTATGCCAAGATGATGAACTCCTCCAACTAATAGATGTGTTTAAAACCTTGAGGACCTTGATTCCTTAATATCTACTTGGATTGGGTTGTTTGTTCAATAATTATGATGTTTCCAAATGCTCTCTCTATTCTCTGTGATCATCTATCATCCAACAAACCTTCTTTACTAGTAGTGCAGAATGCGATCTTTTATTCATTATAAAAGAACCAAATATAGACATGTATTTGACCAAACTCGACCTGAATATTATATATTATAAGGTTGAGGATGATAGAAAGAATAGTATGAAAACCATATTTTCTAACTTAGTAAGTAATTATTTATTTGTTGATGATATTCATGATTAATTAAATATGTAAAAGCATTTGCATGTGTTAGTTAATATTTTATTTCCTAGCAAAATAATTTAAATTTATATAAAAGTAATTTTAAATATTTTTGCATGATAGATAAGTAGAGATGTTATCTTTTTTGAAGTATTTTTAACAAATTAAAATTGTATTTTTTATTTAACATTAGGCCTGTGTGTATCATTTCTTTTCAAATTGATCAAATTATTGATAAATTCAAAATTTTGAATAAATAAATATAAGTTCATTTGAGTTTTAGGATAATGATATTTGTCGAATCTTTGGTGCATATAGTTGTTTTAGTAAACTAAGTTGGACCTAACTTCTAGTGGTTTAGCTAGATGTTCATAGTAATAGTGATACTTTTTTAATACACTTTAGTTTCAAGTGATAGCTATCTAATAGAGAGACTTGTATGAGGATTAGTCTAGGTGTGGTATTGTTTAAAGGTGCCTCCCTCCTTATGCCCGTCTAGCTCTGGCATTAGAACTAGTCCATATTGATTAATCGCAAAAATGAAATTTAAAAAATTGAAATAAAAAAAAAATAAAGCCAAAAAGCCCTCGTAGGAGCTAGGTTTTGAAAATTCAAGACTCGGTGAACCAAAGGATTTAAACGGGGAAGTTCAAGAAGACGGAAACTGAAACAATGACCAGTAAGTTTAGTTTTCTTATAACCTTGACTTGGGTTTCAATGACAAAGCAGAAAGATAAAATAAATAAATAAATAGAAAAATGAAATGAAAATTCCAAATATATTAAAAAAGAATGGAAAAATCGAAAACAAACAACAAACTACAACAAGCTGAAGGTTTTTTTGGAAAATTATATTATAGTTTATGAATTTGATTCTTTTTTAAAAAAGTTTACGACGATAGGAAACCGATGGCAAGGATTAACTCATTTAAAATAATTTATATTAAGTATTTTGTTTTGAGAGAAGCATTCTAATGTGCATTTTTAGCAATAGTTAGAAAAAAAAACAAATTTTGTTTTTTTTTAAATAACAGATTTAGAAAGATTTAAGGACTAGTGCGAAAGGAAAAGAGAGAATTGGGCGCATTACTTTTCATTGATGTCAAGGAAGGATTTATCTTGAAGGTAGACTTAGGTTACACATTGAAGTACATCCTATCATTAAGTTTAGGTTGCATTTAGTCTCTCCTATAATTAAGCGATCACCGATCAATGCTTGCAATCTAGGAATACAGGAAAGCGGTATATAAGGAAAATTGTTATACACATAATCGTCTTATAAATGGAAGATTTTCTATGTTAATTTCCTAACCTCCCCTTTCGTGTTGGAGAGTGCAGATGTCCCATACTCCCAACTTGCAAATCATAGGAAATAAAGACATCTTTTCCCCAGCTTTAGTCAAGACATTTTCGATTGATGTAATGCGAGATTCATGAATCTTGCATAGCGGATCATCTTGAATCTTATCTCGAATGCGTAATGACAATCCATTTCAATGTGTCGTTCGCTCATGAAAGGCGGGTTTGCTGCGATATGCAATGCGGCTTGTTGTCGCGATGTATAGCAATCACGGGTTACGGATGCGTACTCACCGAATCTCAGAGAAGGTATCACCGATGAGTTAACTCCTGACAAGCACTGTCATAGCACGATACACTTCGATTGAAGGCGACACTTTACATTTTCGGCGTTTGATCTCCATGAGACTAATGAGGGCGAGAAGACAAATAACACGTGGTCGATCTTCTAGTGATTGGACATCTTTGCCCGATTTGAATCATAATAGGCTGTGAGCTTTGAAATCACTATTTGAGGAAGAACAATCCTTGGCGGTCGTTCTTAAGATGGCGCTGCTCGTGAAGTGCTACCTCCATGTGAAGCTTACAAAAGTTGATCGTAAACACCTTAGTACATGTGCGAGAATATGTAATATCGACCTTGAGACGATAAGATATATCAATCTACCAACCAACCTTCTATAATGACGTCTTTTTGATAAATCACACCTTTATCGAGACGATTTAAACACCAAACTCCATAGGAGTATCAATGAGAATGGCTGCTTTAACAATCCATATCTTAATGAAGTTTCTAAAGCATATTTCGATTTGAAATGAAATCCGTTCTTAGAAGAAAGATACTTGATGACGAAATACTTGAATCATGAATCTTTAAGATGAAATTGACTATCTTGGGAATTTCTTGATTCTTGACAATACTCACGGGATTATTTCCGTGTCAAAGAAATATCACATTAACATATTAAAAGAAGCGTTGAAGGGACTGCCTTATGTGCAGTGAATAAAAAGAGTAATTATTTCCCAGATTGAGACATGCCTACTGGCTCGAATAACCCGAAATTTTGAAATCACTCTTAGAGATGCTTGCTTGAAACGTCTGATGACTTATGTAATCAACACACCAAGTTGTCCTCCACATCTCCGAAGCCACGGCGGCGGTGACATGTAAATCATCATGAATGCGTCGTGAAGGAAGGCATTGTTAACATCGATTATTGGTGGAAGAGACCACCTTAGGCGGCGGCCGAGGCGAGGAGGCAGCGTGACGATGATGATTTTGGCGGTGGGAGAAAGCATCTTGATGTCGACACCCTCGATTGTGTGAACCCCTTGTGACTAATCGGGCTTTGTTATGCTCAAATCGATCCATTAGAGCGGTGTTTAATCTTATAGACCCATCGACAACCTATCAACGTCTTCCCTACCGGAAGAGATGTGAGAGTCTAAGTACCATTAGCCTTGAGGGCACGCAGTGGATCATAATATCTACGCCATTGGGATGGAGGAAACGGAATAATTTTGAAATACGTGACGTTGGTCACGAGCGATAAAGTGATATTGTAGGTTGGTAGCGGTGATGTAAAACATAATTAGCGAGGATAACGTGTACCTTTAGTGGACTTAGGCGAGAGGTGGTAGGCCAAAGCGTCGTGAGGTGAGCATATAATCACGTAGTTTCGGTGGTGGATTATGGGAGCGACTGGAGCCACAAAGGGGCTCGGTTGGGGTTGGTTGTGAGCCGAGGTAGAGTGGGGATGGAGTCGAGGAGTGGATGAAGAAGAAGGAGAATGGGACGGGGATGAAGGAAGGGATGATGTAGGCATTGGAATGGCTAGCGGGAGTGAAGGTGCATTGTTGAATACACAAAGAGCCATGATTATATTCGAGATTTAGTATGAGGTCTTACTTGCCTGCAATTTGTATAGAGCCAGAGCACCTTTGATTATTTTTCGTGTTTATGGACTTGTACAGTTTTCGGAGTTTCATATAATTATTCTGAGGTTCCGTGTCAAGCAGTATGGATCATTTGAGGATAGTAAGCTAGCCAGGCGTAGTGAGGTTGGAAAGTGCAATGATCTTTGGGAAACAAGTGCGAGAGCGGTAGTGCCGATCTGGAATTGATCGATCTCGTGCTAACGAGGAATTCAACGTTGGCGAAGTGGTATGATGCGCTCTCAGCGATCAGAGTACCCCCATGAAAAGCACCGTGGCAAATCGGTGGGTACCACTGTGATGGGTACCAACATCTGTATTCTGAGATTGAGCGGGATTACGATTCGATGCGGTACGTTAGATCCTTTGTGACTGACTCGAGATTCTGATGGAAGAGGTATAAAGCAAAGGAAAGGTGGAGCGACTTTTTGGTTTCTAGGGTTTGGTTTTCATAAAAGAGTGTTCTTTCTCATAGTTTTTGCTGGGGTTATAGGTAGGGTTGAAGACTTCACTTTTACTTGATTACGGATTTAAGTTCATGTAATCTTTCGGTCGGATCGCATCTTCGGCTTCTCTTTGATGTGTGTGTTTTTATTCTTTGATTTTGCAATTGGAGAGCGTGATTTCCCTCAAGTTTCGTTTATGAATAGTTTCTCTTCCAAATATGATTTGCTTCTCAGAGAACAATGGGTCCTAAACTTTGATGATGGGGTTAACGGTGAAACTCACACTTGACGAGAGTAATAACCCTCAATTCCTCTTTTAAACTTAAGTGGATTGCTATGATGTTAAGCGCGTAGAAAAATCCTATAAAACCCTTAGTTGGGCATCCTCTTGACAACGTGTGAGCGAGAAGATCCTCGGTACGTTGTGCTTGATACAAATGCAAGTAGAGTACAAGTAAAAATTGTTTGAGACAAGTGTTTAACATCCTCAATCGATTTTCATTCTAAAAAGAGCTTTTAATGTAAAATCATCCATCGAAGACCATTCATCAATAGTTTTCTAGATGAAGATCGTGAAGAAAGAGGTGGGAATTACTTGATTAATAGTGGTGGAAACTTAAAATCCATCAATCATCACTTTATTATTCTAAAATAGTCAATTTAATCAATTATTCAATCAACCCGACCTGACCCATAATTTACTTTGGAAATATACGATTTTTGGAGAATGGCTCCTGGGGATCTGCCTGAGACTCCTGTGGGAGATGACTGTGGACTCCCACGATTATTACAATGCTAAACTGACCTTAATTCCCTAAACCCAGGAATAAATTCAGCTTATGAATAAGGCAGAAGAAGCATTTTAGCGTAGATTGCGGAAGTGAGCGATCTAGTTGATATGAAGAAAGCTAGAGGTAATTTTCAATTGCATTGCAAATCCGGTACGTTCTCTACTTTTCTTTTTAATTTGTTTTTGTGAGAAATCTAAGTGGGTGTTTGCTTGGAAGGAGTAGGATTAGTGCATGTGGGGTTTGGGCTCATGATAGACGTGCTGAGCTTAGCCAGAATCGCCTCGAGAGTGCGAGAAGAGTCCGCGAAGTAAGTCGATTGTTTCAAGATAACCCTACACCTCAGATGGACCATCCGGGAGTCGAATAAGCCTCTTTTTAATCAAAGCGCTCAAGGGATGCACACGGTAACCCCTGAGAATCCATGAACCTCCACGACATGGAGACGATTGTTGCACTCAGCCAACACCTACGACAATAGGAGGGAAATGTTAACTTTTAGCGTAATCAATATCGAGCTCCCCCTGCTCCTTTACCTAATCATGGAAAGAACTCTTGAGAGATTTTGCAACCTCAAAGAACCCTGACAAACTCATGTAATTCGCCTTCACGAAGAGGCTAATCAATTCTTATGAAATTACGGAGATGATCAGTCTTACTGCACAACAATATCGGGTCGATTACGAGACATATTCAGTCTATTCATGAGACTTTGAGGATGTTTGCGATTGCATTTCTCTCTCTTGGATCACCTCCACATAATCTGTATGGTTCTATTCCTTTTTGCTCTAAAGGAAAAGCGAGAAATACTGGTTTCATTAAGCGCACCCAATTCAATCTTTACATGGGAGGACATGCGAAATGAATTCCTTAATAAATTCTTCCCTCTCGCACGTACCAATGCTCTCATGCGAGAAATTCAGAATTTTTCTGAAAAGTCAGGCGAACCTTTTGTTGTAGTATGGGAAAGATACAAGGACCTCCTCCATGCTATCCCTCATCATGGTTTGGATGTTGGACAAATTTGTGTGTATTTTCATCAAGGGCTATCCTTGAATAATAAACAATACATCCAAATGATGTGTGCGAAAGTTTTATAGAGAAAAGGAATGCGGCTTGATTCAGATTCTTTGACACCATAATGAAAATGCTCGAACATGGGAAGTAATACTCAAGTGAATCTTGGTAAAGTCGTAGTACACCCTCACCGGAGGGGAGAGAATCCATCCATTTAAGAAAATGATGATCTATGACAAAAATCGCTAATTATTCAAGGAAGTTGGGAGGCTATAGGTTGAAAAAGGTGAGGCAGGGTAACTAGTGTGCGCAGTACCCTCGGTACCTATTGGACCAGTGGAGAAGCCATGCATCATTTAGATGACCCACCCACATTTATTAGCGCGAGCCATCAGAGTTAAGGGAGCGAGTGCGGATAAATTATTTAATGCCCTTAACTACCAAAGGAAGCCCTTCAATTCTCCATACTCCGAAACGTATAATCCAGGGTGGGGTAAGCACCTGAATTTTAGTTGGAGAAGAATGAGGAGGCCCGTATAACGTGTGTGACGAAGGCCCCATTATCGAAACCAAGGTTTTCCGTCCGACTCCTCCATTTCGAGAATCCAAGGTCCTCGGATTTCATGGGCCTAATGGGGTTTCACTCAGACAAATCAGAATCGAAACACGGCGCACTGTCAACCTCCACATAAGAAGTTTGGAGGATATTATGACACGGTTAAGTGCGGACTGACAATCCATAAACACGGAATTTCGAGCGCCTTGAATGATGTGAGATCCCCGAATCACTAAGCTAACCTCTCTTATGGGGCAATTTCGACAAGAAAATGGAAACTCCTTCTCAGGCCATCGAAACCCCCGAGGTCGAGGAAATAGTATTGGAGTTTCGAGGTCAAAGTGAAGGCACTTCCCGAACATTGCAGAGCTCATCACCACTCTTGAAGTGGTAAGTCAATTGACAAACCATTCAAACCAAGGAAACAATACAAAGAGTTACAAAGTGAACCGATTGGAATGATGGTGATTAGTCTTTGTGCTGTTTTGGGCCACTATTTTGAATGGGTTTTGAGTGCTTTTATTGCACTAATCTGTCGATAATGCGATTGAAGTGTTCAGGTCTTCTTAATATCACTTATCTTAGTTTAGGGTATTTTGGTAGTTTGTTTTGCAGGTTTTTTGCATATTTTGAGGAGTTCAATATCAAGATATGTCTTGAACCATAGTCGAACTCATTATCAGCCTTGACATCTCGAAAGTCAATGAAGGAATGAAGCGAAGTGAGAAGAAATGATGCGATAGAGGATGCGAGTGTCTTGTGATGAAAAATGTACGGCAGGAGTTAGCCCCAAGATTACTTGAATTTCGGGATTAAATTCGCAATCATAGCGAAAATTCGCAATCTATTGAAATTGAGAATTAACTAGGCTTCAAATTTCGGCTATGCCTTGTTCTGGCGAAATTACACACTTCGCTATCTCTTAAAAATTTCGCTAAAGGCTGTGAAATTTCGCTAACTAAGCGAGTGCGGTGCCTGTGAAATTCTTTGATTCGCCATCTACGTGCAATTTATTTACCTAGCCGAATTATTACGCTGCCGAATCTCTGCATTGTCATCCTTTTGTAATTAATGCAAGCCAGACCTCATTTTGGTGTATTACTTCTTGTCCCTTATTTTAGCGAAATGTTAGGCTTTCTTGTATTTTCATACATTAGATTCTATATAAGCCCCATGGTTTTTGTAATACTAGCGGCCCCAGGAGAAGCCCGATCTTTTGGCCTGATTTTCACTTTTATGTAAATATCTTGGCTTTAGTTAGGGTTTGGTTTTCTCTCTTCTCTCTCTTCTTTCCCTTATTTTCTGGGTACCCAGACAACCCTCTTGAGGATGACAACTAGAGATGCTTAGCTAAGCCCACTTTTCTTTGAAGAGGAAGGTAACTAAGCTTAAGCTTGGTTGTGGGGCGGTTACGCGGGTTGTCTTCATGTGTTAAATGCTAGTGCGTATTTATAGTAAATATCTTCTCAGATTAGGGTTGAATATCATTTAATGTTATTACTTTAGCGATACTTACCATGCTTTAGGATCTGATGCATACTTGTGCTAGATGTATTGTGGTTCTTTAGATGGCGCTACGAGCCATTGAAATGATGTTGAGCGTTAGGGTTTCAAACTAAAAGAGTACGTAGATGCATGTTACGTGTTGACTCGAATAGGAGTGATTAAGGTTAGGTTTCTTGGATTAAACAAAGATCCGGTTATGAGCGGGCTATAGGTTGCTTGTCATAATGCGGATAAACCAGGGACCTTGTTTTGCCCCATGTTATCGAGTTAGTGATCTAAATCTTCAAAGTTACCCTTTTCACACTTCACTTTCGGTTTCACGATTGTCGAGTTTCAAGCTACTCACCTTTGTTTTAAAACAAATCGAAATCCAAACTAAAAAGCCTCACCATTTTGACAACGTCTGAGTCATTCATAGGATGAAAACCCATCCGTGTTCGACCACTGAACCCTTTATCTGCGGTAGCTTGACTACGCGTGGGAGAACAGGATATAAATTTTGTTGGTCCGGGATCACCTGCTGTGCCTGAGATCAAATGGCCGGTCTGGGTGATGGTGCGAACTAAGTTGATAAGTTGAAGTGTACTTGTAATCCTCATTCTGAGTAGAGGTGATACACAATCCTTTTTTGTATTCCGTGTTTGTAACTCTAGTGTTCATCACTTTGCGATAATTGTCTTGTTTTTTTTTTTATTTTCATACGGTCGATTTTATTTTAGTTAACCTAACCTTTTTGCAAGTTAGTTTGTCTTTGTTTGTTGTGTCTCAGGTTGTGAGTTTTGTATACGTCTTGGGACGGAGGAATAACAGGTAGATTACAAGGATCGATGCAGTCCGGTACACATGGTGAAACATGGATCCTGCACGAGGCAATGAGAGTCAGCCCGGGTACTGATGAATCAGCCCGACTATCGATCGATGAGGGACCATATTCCTTACCTCACTAGAGTTAGGTACCCCTTCTGCATCGACCTCATTGAAGATGTAGCGGTGAGGCCACCATACATTACCTCTACTCCCACATATCATGGTATGGAAAATGAAAATCCATGCAGCTCCACATAAGGGATTTTGAGGATGTTTGCCTGACCTTTAAGGAAGGTATGATTGACATGGATTTGCTTAAAGGCTGAAAGCATTTCCATTGACCTTTAAGGATAAGACGAATTTGGCTTAACTCACTTGAGCTAGAACCATAAGAAATTAGGTGAAACTGCAATGAGAGTTTTAAAAAATTCTTGATTAACTCATCAGACTAACAATTTGAAGAGACAAATTTACACCTTTGAAACGAAGATGGTGAAAGGATTACGGTGTTGGGAAAGATTCATAGAGACCATCGATTGCATGCCCTCATCATGGGTTTGATACATGGATCTTTGGTAAACCACTTACAGCAGGTATGTCTCCACGCCGTAAAGCAGGTTATTGGAAACCATGTGTGGGGAGATTTTACAGTAAATCACGATGAAGCCATGGATTTTACGGTATGTGGTGAAACTACAAGGGTTAGGATGAACCCGAGCAAGAGAGAAATGGAAAGAAAATGCCTTTAGCCATACAGTGGGATGTATGCCTTTGTCGGAGGATATAGAAATGAAGCTAGAATTTGACCTTAGCTAGGAAGGTGGAGGAGCTTGAAGGAAAAGGCTCCATGAAGTGCATGCGTGTTTGGCTGTACTTGAGACCTGACCCATTCACAGTTCAACCTACAGGTAATCCGGAGGAACATGTGCGAGTGCTCATCATTGAAGGATTTGATGACAAAAGCGAAGCCGATATTTGTAGGTGTCTGACCACCTGACCTATTACCCGATATGGTAATACCTACAATTCCAATTGGAGGAATCACCACAACCTCTCACCGAAACCCAATCCCTGCTGTATGTGCCCCGGGTGCCCGAACCACGGTTGGTTCCACACTATCGGCTCCTGACCACCTCCATCCTCACATCTCTGTGGAGCAGCCATTTTAAATTTGAGTAAGGTGGTGGGTAATTTTGGCTGGAAGAACAAAAGGGATCAATGTACGGTGGCACGAAGGATTAGCGCAGAAACCTGCTTGAGCAAGAGAATAATGAAGCGGGCTTGAGCAATCTAAACAAAAGAATTGACAACTGCAGGAACTTCGATCACAAAAGATCAACAATATTACGGAGGTACATGAGAGGAAGGTTCCCTTCCCCGAGCATTGCCAAATCGAAAGAGTCGTAGGTGAGTTCATCTAGTAATTCAGGAATGGATGAGGTAAAGGCTATAATCACCCTTAGGAGTGGAAGAGGTTGATCAGCGATGCAGAAACCTGTTAAGGAAACCGGGAATGAAGTAGAGAATGGGCAGACACATTTTCTGAAGAGGATTGATGAAGCAAGCGTATGCTACCTCGGGTTTCCTGAGCGCTAGAGCGAAGAAGCATCTCGTGACGGGCATCACAGAAGTCCCAAGGCGGGTAAAAGTCAGCATGCCTCTTTTGGACATAATCAAGCGAGTCCACGCCTATGCAAAATTTTTTGAAAGATCTTTGCCTGATTAAGAAGGGATTAGGCGTTGAGAAGAAGGCATTTCTAAGCTAGTGATCGGTGCCATAATCAGCGAGAACCACATCCAAATAGAGGATCGAATCTCCCACGATTTAGTTAATATTGGTAGAATTGCATGGGCAAGTCATTGCTTGATTTAGGGCCGGTGCAGAACCCTCTTTTAACGTAATTACGTGTACAAGCGATTAGGTTTGGGTGAACGCCAGAGCCAAACATCACACTTTCTGTTTCTTAGATCGTCGGTGAAAATCCCACTGAGGATAGTTGAAGATGTCTTAGTAAATAGACAAATGCTACCGGTGATTTTGTAGTGCTTGACACCGAGCGATTGCAAATGAACCCGTCCCGGTGCCCATTATCCTAGGAAGACCATTTCTGTACTTTACTTGATCACGATCATCAATTCTTAGAAGTAGATTAAATGCAACTACGTTTGGTAACATGACATTGGAGTTGAACATATTCGCGAATAATAAACACAAGTTGCGTCGAGTGCTTGATGAGTATGTTCGGTGTGTCGGGATACGGGAAGGCTGAATGTCAGGGAATTACGGGATACACTTTCTGACGAGGCGAAAGCGGTGTTGTGAATACGCGCGCCATCGAAGCCAACGTAGAGCTGATTAACCGGTCGAATCCGCTCGGTGAAAGCCCAGAACAACAATGGAAATCGACACGAAGTTATTCCGGACTACTGCTGGGTTTGAGGAGATCATCCTCCTTGACCCTCCTTGGCTTGATTTGGTAAGTGAGGCTGATTTGGAGTGTTCTCCTGAACCAAATTGCATTTCGGCTTAATTTTTGTTTTTGCTTTAGTTTAGTCGATTTCAATAATTTAGGTTATTTTTAGAAAGTTTCTTAAGTGCTTGATTTCCATATTTAGTAACTTTGTGATTATACTATAATTACTAATATTAATTTTTATAAATATTATATATGTATTTTTTTATAATAATTTTCATTTCTTATATTAATATTTAAATAAAAATTTTGAAATGCAGATGGTGATGTAGATTAAGCCAAATTCGCTATACTAGCGAAATTATGAGGGAAGTGACTCTTCGACTACCTCGATTAGGCTATAAGAAGAGGGGAGGGGTTTGGCTTTTCATTTACATTATCTCCTTCCCTCCCAGTCTCTTCACCCAGGCCATCCTGTAGGGCTGCACCTTTGCTGGCCGTAGCCGTAGGCCCCGAGCCTGTGCGTTCGTACTTACTGCTGTGCGCCTCTGCCGGTCTGCATTTCTGTTCGCATCGGCGGCGGCAGCACCAGCTCTTAAGTCGTCCTTCAGTGGATTGGTCATTGCCACACTTCTTGGCTTGCCACAGTGTAGAGCCTCGACCACACATACGCGTTTGCGCGTCCCACTTTGCCCGGCTCGGTGGCCGTACCCTTGGTTGCGGCTGCCTTGCCGCGGCCCAGGTTCTCCAGCTGAGCCTTGTTTGGTATTACGAGCTTGTGTGAGCCGTAGCCCGTAGCCACAGTCATCGATTATTCTGTTGAGTGACTCGGTCGTCCCGTGATGAGCCACGAGATCGACTTCTGAGCCACGGTGTCATTATCCTTCGGTGGACCCCTCTTGGGTTTCTTATTTGGTTATAGTTGTAGTGCGTCTTAGAGGAATTGGGTCCTCCGCCCATTTTCGAATTCAGTTAGCACCGGAGCGAGAGGTCGACCCCGGTACGACTCGATCCGGGGCGATCCACGAGGCCACCGAGGATCGAGGCGATATCGAACCGGATGGGACCGGGCCCGGATCACACAGTACCGGCCTTGAGTAGAGGCGGCCCTCAGCGGGCGCACATCAGGCGGGTGAGTCATCCTCATCCCAGGCCCCGAGTCATCGCCGATCCTATGTGTGAAGCTGACATCTTCACCTCGGTTATGCTTTGCTTCGGGATTAGGAAATTAAGATTGTTTTGTGGGCACCCGAATTCGGGAATGTTGCATTACGCTCGAGGTTTCATGTCGAGAGTCTTGCTACGATGTCCGGCATTGGCCGGTGATCGGTCGAAGTTACATGAGGTTGATTGAATTTATTCCTGCGCGCCCGTGACCGGCGGTATTATTACCCGGGTGGTCTTTGCGATTTTATCCCTTGATGACATCTCGGGAAGCGGTGGTCGCTCGAGCTTGATTCTACATAGATGATCGCCGGGAGTACTCGGAGCGCGAGATGTTTGACTTTAGGCTTGCGTGTCTGGCCAGGCCAATTAGGAGGATTCTGAGCTGGGCCACCTGTGGGGAGATGGATTCATTATGCGGCAGAGACATCCACGGCGGGACCCGAGTTCTCTTTAGGAGCGGCTCCTCCTGAGATGCTGGCGATTGATCACTGTGAGATTAGCCTTTTCCCCTTTGCAGCATGTCTGGCGGCGATGCAGAGCTCTTCACAGAATCTCGGAGGGATCTTAGTTTAGTCCCTCGTTAGTGATGACCTCCACTGATGCATTTGGAAGAAAGGTCCACTAGAGGGCTTTGGTTCGACGAGAGAGTCTACCCTTTGCTTTGATGCCACGACTACTATGCGGGTCCTTGAGCATTTAGGTTTCGGGAGGAGCCCGGATAGAGAGGAGGATAGATGCCCCTCACAGTTACGTCATTGGGCAGTGATGATCGTGCAGTATCTTTTCCTCCGAGAGACCGGGAGGTTCCGAGTTCAGAGCGAAGCACTCCACGAGAGATGATAGTCATGCCCTGGGCAGAGTAGAGCGGAGTCGGTCGCATATGTCCTCTCCATCTCCTCGAAAATCCATGCCCGTCCACGGCTACGCGGCCCCGATGCTCCTGGCCCGTCGCGCGCATCACATCATTCCGCGAATCGTTGTTCCCATTTCGAGAGGAATAGGCTAGTATGATGGATGCTATTCTTTAGCGACTACTCGGGCAGCACGGGATCGAGGTTGGCTCAGTGTCACTCGTGCTGCGACGATTATGACTTCGCTGGGTCTTCCTGCATGTTCGGAGTCGAGGAGAAGAGCCCGCCTGGCGACATCTTTGGATGTATTGGGTACGCGGCGGCGCGGTCTGGACCCACACACCACGGTAGTAAGGTGGTTTGAGTTTCTTTATGTTTTTGTATAGTTGACTTTATTAGCGCACACTAATTTTGATTAGGATTTATGTGGTGGCCATAATGACGGTGTCTTTTGTATGTTTAGCTTTGTATTCATGTACTAGCCATTTTGGCTATATCAAAAACTATTCGGTATATATATACAGACTTTGCATATCATGTTTGTGCCTTCACCATGTGTAAGCTGTTTTTATCTTGATTGGGCCAAATTGAATTGCTTGATTGAACAATTGAATTCTTGATTGTTGATTGAATTGCCTTTGTTGGAAAATTGAATCATTGTAAGTTACCTTTATGTTAGAACAAATTCCGTGTTTGAAATAATTTTGGTAATTTGAAGTTCCGGCTATGCTCGGCTTGAACATTTCCCTTAAGCTAATTCACACTGCACACCGAGATTGTTTGATGGGTTGTAGATTTGTATGCCTCCTTTCACTTTGCATAAGTAGGCCTTAGGCATGTTGGCAACTAGGATTAGGTTTGTGTTACCCACATTTGAAGACCAATGTAGTCTTCCAAAGGAAAGAAAGAAAAGCAAAAGAAAAGAAAGAAAGAAAGAAAAAGAAAAATAAAGTGACACTTTGCCTTGAAACACACGAACACGGTCGTGGGGTGTATGGCGAAAGCGCTTTGAAGCAGGTGCCACCCAACCTTCAACGGTTGAGTGAAACAGTGTTCGTTATGGAGTGGATAGGTAGAGGTTTAGCAATTGTTGACAGACTTGATTTTAAATCATTAGTCAGAGTGAAGCTGTAGGATTTGTGGTCGGTGATCCTTTTGGCTTGATGCCCTAAGCCTTAATTAGTTGGGAGTCATCGGTGGACCCTCGTTACACGGACTTTGGTGAAGTCGGATTTTAAGCATTGCACCTCTGATGTAGTTGAATAAAGAAACCAGTATAGGCTATCCCACATCTAGGTTGTTCGACAACTTAAGGCCATGCAGTGCTAGGTTAAGGAGGGACAATTTTGCAATTTATTGGCTCAATCACGGTTATAAGAACCATTAGACTTGGGTGGAAATTCAAGTTGAGAATCATGGAACCAATATTGACCTAAAAATTGTTCTTGTATGGTTTTGGTTCTTTCATGTCGGTTTCCAAACTTGGTGTTAATTTTTCAGTTTAAAGGTAATGTTTATTTGTATATACACCTTTTTGAATCATAAATTTTTTGAAAATCACTGCATGCATCTCCTTTTCGTTTTTGCATTGCTAAGGGACTATGACGTTTCGGTTGGGGGGTGTGATTAGTCCCAAAGTGCTATTTTGTTATTTTAGATAGGTTTGAGTGCTTTTTGTGCGCTGTCATGTCAATAATGCCAATTGAAGTGCTCGAGTCTTCTTAATATCCTTATCTCTTTAGTTTAGAGGTATTTTGGTTGTTTGCAGGTTTTACATATTTGAGAGTTGATATAGAGATATGTGCTGAACCATGAAGATCGAACTCATTTATCGGCCAGCAGGCTTATCTCAAAATTCAATGAAGGAATGATTGCAAAGTGAGAAGAAATGATCTGATGGGGATGCGGTGTGCGGCCTGATGAAAAATATATGCAAACCGAGAATTTCGCTGGGTACGAAAATTTATTGGGATTACCAAAATTTTGCAATCATAAGCGGAAAATTCGCAATCTAGCAAAATTGAAATTTCGCTAGGCTTAATTATTATGCAACATTCCCTAAGCGAGTACACACACTTTCACTATCTCTTAAAATTTTGCTAAAATTGCTTGAAATTTATTAGCTAAGCAATTGCCGTGCTAACGAAATTCTCGATTTATTTATCTACTAAATGCAATTTAAGCTGCCTAAAGCGAAAATTTTTAGCTAGCTAACAAATGATACTGCGAAATCTCTGCATTGTCATCCTTTTGTAGTGTCTGAGCTGACCTCATTTGGTGTATTACTTCCTTGTCCTTATTTTAGCCAAAATGTTAGAGGCTTTCTTGTATTTTCATACATTGGGTGATCATATAAACCCTATGGATTTTTGTAACCTAAGCAACTAGGGAGGCAATCTTTTGGCACAATTTTCACTTTTATGTAATGTCGCCGCGGCTTTAGTTAGGGTTTGGTTTTTCTCTCTTCTCTCTTCTTTCCCTTAGTTTCTAGGCTGAACAACCCTCTTGAGGATGACAACTACGAGATGCTTAGCTAAGCCCTTTTCTTTGAAGGAAGGTAGCTAGCTTGGTTGTGGGCGGTTGCGGGTTGTCTTCATGTGTTAAATGCTACAGTCTTTGTATTTATGGCTCCCATCTTCTCAAATTAGATTGAATATATTCATGTTATTACTTTTGTGATACTTACCATGCTTTAGGATGCGAGTGCATCCTTTGTTGCTAGATGTCTTGTGGTTCACTGAATAGCCTTCCCGAGCAGTGAAATGATGTTGAGCGTTAGGTTTCAAACTAAAAAAAAGGGCTATAGATGCATGTTACTGTGTTATTTCGAATAGGAGTGATTCTGGGAGTTAGGTTTGCTAGTTAAACAAAGATCCAGGTTATGGCTTGGACTATAGGTTGCTTGTCGTAATCAGGATAAACGAGGACACTTGTTTGCCCTATGTTATCAAGTTAGTGACCTAAATCTTCAAAGTTACCCTTTTCACACTTCACTTTCAGTTTTTTACGATTAATCGGTTCAAACTACTCCTGTGTTTTTTGAAACAAATCCAATCAAACTAAAAACTGCCATTTTCAACAACACGATGCAAAGTCATTCATAGGATGAAAACCCGTCAGTGTTCGATACTGAACCCATCTTGCATTAGCTTGACTACGGCGGTAGGAGGAACAGGATATAAATTTTGTTGATTCAGGATGCCTCTTTGTGGCACGGAATCAATGGGGTGTCTGATAAGCCTCATGTTCTGGGATAGATATTATTGATGGTGAGCGAAACAAGGCAGAGCTACCGTATCCCTCGACTCCATGCACCCTCATGGGTTGAGAGCCGAGAAAGTGAGCGATCATTACGGATCTATAATTTTGTTCAAACAAGTGAAGTTGAACATTCCTTTCTTTAGATGCCATTATGAGATTAGTCATATGCGAGTTTCTAAAAGATTTGTGCACGGTAAAAGAAAACTAGGTGTCGATAAGGAGGCATTTATGGTGAGCAATCTACCTCTTGATTAAAAACAATTTGCCCCGAAATCTGAAAGACCGGGAAGCCACACTATTTCCATGTGTGTTAGGAATTCAAAGTTAGGACATGCTCTAGTGGATTTGGGAGTAAGTGTTAACTTGTTGCCTTACTTAGTATATGTCGGCCTAGGGTTAGGAGAATTAGAAGGCCCAGCTTGATATCACCCTCGATTAGGCGGCGTAGTGTGAAGATTCACAGAGGGATAGTGAAGGATGTATTGGTCGTAGTGGACAAGTTTTCCTTCCTGTGGATTTTGTCGATGCTTGACACTTGACACAGTAGTGAACCCGGAACTCGGTTCAGTGATTCTTGAGTAGACCATTCTTAGCGGTACTAATTCCATCATAGCATGGGGAGGCTGGTAACCTTATCATTGGTAACATATTTGTTAATTTGAATATCTTTAATGTTATCAAGGAATGGGAGATGAGGAAGATGTTTGTGGGAGTAAACATGGTTGATTATTAGTGCGAGAAATATTTAGATAATGTCTCATATGATGACCTCTCGTGTCTTGTCTAGTAAAAGGCCAGGAGTTGGGATGAGGAAGTGACCACATAAGGAGTCGAGTTCTAGACTCCATAGTGGAACACAATGAGGTATTAGAAGTGAATGGGTGGGCACCTAGAGATTTGAATCATTGCCCATACGATTGAGGGCCAGGGCATTACCTTCGAAGAGAGACCACTGGCTTGAGTTGACCTTTACCATCACGCCTCAAATATGCATTCTTAGGGGTAGAAGAAACTTTTCCGGTAATCATATCTTCCTCCTTAGAGTTAGACCAAGAAAATAAACTTTTGGAGATATTGAGAACCCACCGAACTGCCTTAGGATGGACAATTGCAGATATTATGGGAATTAGTCCCTTGATCTGTACTCATAGGATTCACTTGGAAGAGGATGTTAAACCCTCTAGACAACCACAGAGACGACTGAACCTAATAATGCAAGAAGTAGTCAAGAAAGAGGTTTTAAAACTCTTGGACATAGGTGTTATTTACCCTATTGCAGATAGCAAGTGGAGTCGTGACTCGAGTAGTCCACTAAAAATGCGGAGTCTTGTGGTAAGCGAATGAAAATAATGAGCTAATTCCCTCGTGTCACCTCTCAGTTGGAGGGTGTGCATAGATTATAGGAAGCTTAATGGGGAGTCTTGGGAAGAATCACTTTCCTCTACCGTTTAATCAATCAAATGTTAGAGAGAGTTGTAGGGCATGAATTTTATTGTTTTCTCAATGGGTACTCGAGGTGATCAAATTAGAGGGATAGCTTTAGAAGATCCCAAAACTATATTCACCTGTCCTTTTGGCACTTTTGCCTTTAGGAAAATGCCCTTTGGATTATGTAATGCACCTGGAACCTTCCAACGGTGCATGATGGGGATTTTCAGTGATATGATTGAAATCATTTTGGAAATTTTCATGGATGATTTCTCAGTTTTTGGTGACTCATACGAGGGATGTTTGGAGAATTTACGTAAGGTTTTGGAGAGATGTCAAGAGAAGAACCTCGTGTTAAATTGGGAAAAGTGTCATTTCATGGTGACACAAGGGATTGTCTTAGGCCACTGGTATCGAAAAATGGAGATTGAGGTGGATAAGGCCCAGAAGTCGAGTTGATCTCAACACCTACTCCTAAGTGTGTTAGAGACATAAGGTCATTCTTGGAACATGCTTTGGATTACATAGGAGATTCATAAAAGATTTTAGTGCTATAGCTCGTCCCATATGCGAGATTTGCTTGCGAGGATGTCCCTTCGCATGGTCCTGAGCTTGTGAGGCTACCTTTGATAAACTGAAACTATGTTAGTGTCTCTCCTCCTATCATGCGATCTCCTAATTGGAACCTTCCATTTGAGATCATGTGTGTGGCGCTAATGATTATATGCTATAGAAGTTTTAGGACACAAAGGAAAGATAAAGAAGCTTTTGTGATCTACTATGCCAGCAAGACTCTAGATTCTGCTTAAGCAAATTACACAACCACGGAAAAAGAGTTTTTAGTCGTCGTCTTTGCCTTAGAAAGTTCAGGTCATACATTGTAGGGTCTCCTGTAACCATTTTCACAGATCACACAGCGCTAAAGTACTTGCTCTCTAAGCGGATACCAAGCCTCGGTTGACTAGGTGGATCCTACTGTGACAAGAATTCAACCTGAATATTAAAGATAAAAAGGGGGTTGAGAATGTGGTAGCTGACCACTTATCTCGGTTAGTTCCGGAATCCAGTTCTCATGGCGTACCCATAGGCGACAGTTTTCCTAATGAGCAGCTTTTTGCTCTTGTTCACTGCTCATGGTACACGGACATAATAGTGCGGTGATGGTCAAATTCCACCCCCCCGATGGACTTCTCAACAAAAAGGAAATTTTGGCGGACATTAGAAATATTATTTTGATGATCCATATGTTTAAATATTGTCGGACGATTAGTGAGAAGGTGTGTACTGTCAGGTGGGGATACTCACCTTTTGCCATTCAGAAGCTTATGGAGGGCATTTCTGCAAGGAAAGCAGTGATAAATTTTACATTTGGTTTTCTGGCCTCACTTTTAAGGCACTTTAATTTGAAAAACTTGTGCACCGGTGCAATGATTAGGAGGGTCCTGAACATGTGCCTCTTACCCCGATTTTAATCATTGAGATCTTCGACTGTTGGGGTATAGACTTCATGGGGCCTTTTCCCCCTTCTTAATGAATTACCTTTACATTTTGTTATCTGTTGATTATGTGTCGAAATGGGTTGAGGCTATTCCATCGAGAACTAATGACCACAAGGTTGTTTTGAAATTTATAAAAGAACACAGTTTTTCTCGCTTTAGAGTAAATCATGCTATTATTAGTGATGGTGGTCTCCATTTTTGTAATCAATTTTTTGAGAATTCATTGAAAAAGTATGGAGTCACCCCAAAGTTTCAACGGCATACCACCCACAAACCCGATGGTCGGCCAAGATTATGTGGGAGATCAAACACATTTGGAAAAAGCGGTTGCCCACTAAATCGCAAGATTGGTCGGCCGACTTCTGGAGTGCTCTTTGGGCTTCTTAGGTACTACTTTTAAAATATTCTTGGTATGTCTCTATGAAACTGTTTATGGAAAGGCTTGTCTGGGTAGAAATGGAGCCTGCAGGCATATTCATTAAAACTTTTAATTTAATTTGGATCAAGCGAATTAGCGACGGTGAAGATGAACTAGCTTGAGGAATTGAGGCATGTGTCATATGAGAGCTCCCAGATTTACAAAGAGAGGCTCAAGCTGTTCCATGAAAAGACCATTCTTGTAGGCTTTGAACCCTAACCAAAAGATGCTGTTTATACGACTCGGTTACACATGTTTCAAGAAAAACTCCGCTCTTGGTGGTAGCGTTCGTTGTCAAGGTGAACACCCGTATGGTGCGAGTGGAGATTGAAATCAGGATGATGATCCTTTAAAGTCAGTAATTGACACTTCAAACTCATTTCTCGAGCATTTTTGACCATCGGGAGTAGTGAGGACTTGGTAGATCCGCTCTACCAGGATACTCCTTTAGAGTAAATTCGATCTGACCTTGTTGTATATAGTTTTTGTTTTCTTTCTTGCATTTTATTTTTTCTTTCTTTATTTCATTTGCTTTTCAAACATAAAAAAAAAAAATGAAAATGTCCCGGGCTTAACCCCCCTGCCCTCCGTTATTTCTCGGCCGCCTCCACTTCTGTTGTGGGGGTACCCTATGTGCATTGAGGACAATGCTTGTTATGTTGTGAGGGGTGGGCGCCATTGGTTATACCCTGACTATCGCATGCATGTTTAGTGTCTTAAAAATTTTCGATTTGCGGTTCTTTTGGGTATAGTACTTGATTTTATGGTATGTAAGCGCATGACTTCTTATGCACACTCCACGTCATCTCGATGCATTTACCGCGATATGACATGCCTGAAAATCTCTATGTTCATATTGTGGACCCTTTTTACCGACACGTTCACAATGCCCACACCTGAGCCACGGACTTTTTTCTGTTCGACTCTTGTTTGCCCATATTGCTTTTCTTTGTGCGGTATTTTAGCATTCCATGTAAACTACATGCATCATATTCTCACGAGGAACACCATGCATGTTGGAAAGTGATTTGAGATCAGACTATTTATGTGTACATTTTGTGAAATCATTTTGATCCACCCTTGCGCCCCATCTTGAGCCTTGAGTTGCCAATTCGGTTCGAAACCTAGGAACCGTGATCACGAAAATAGTGGAGCTCCATGGTAGAAGTGTGATGGCAAAAGAGGAAGTACTATTGTTAGCCGTGAACACGATCGACTTAAGAATATGAGCGAGGAGCTTGAGCATGCGGTGAATCCCGGGATGGAAGGCATTCTAAAAGTTATATTTATACATCGGCACTACTATTCCCAATTTACAAAATATAATATATATATATATATATATATAAATTAAAAAAATGGGGCAATGATAGAGTACCACTTGTCTGAAAGGCTGATGTAGACGTCGATGCAGAGCTGGCCAGGCGATTTAGGCGAGTGGGGTTTTTAATCCTTTTACACCTTCATTTATCTCATTCACTCTTATATAAGACAAACCTTATCCTTTTGACCTCACAATGAATCCAGAGTTTGCGTGTTCCACGCGATGTTTTCACCTCTCGGACCAGTTATGCCCAGTTCGTGCCCTGAGGCGTGGTAGCCTCGCGTGGTGAGGCGTCTTTTCTGTGGTATTATGTTATCTCCATTGATTTGTTTTAGGTGGTTCGAATTGGTAGTATTTTGCTCTCACGTAGTTAGGGCTTTGGCTAGTGGTATGGGGAGAAGGTTTTATTTGATGCAGGGACCGGCCGTTACTTATGGAGATAGGCTGCGGGACGTTGTTTATGTGTTTGGACCATCTTTGCCATCTTTGCTATTCTTTCCATATCTATGGCAAGATCGAAGAACATTGGAAGGAACCGCCTAGCTCATCTATGGGCGAATTTGTGAAAGAAATCGACACCTCACGAGACCATAAAGAAAGGAAAGGAAGCGAAGGGTCGTCATACGAGAGTGAGGAGCATCGGAGAGCGAGATGAGGAGATCGAAGCCATGTTTCTAGGAACCCGATTCGAACAGGAAAAGTGGGCCCAATCGATTGCGAAGCGGGGATTTCATTGCGAGTGGGGTGTGAAGGTGGACACATTTTTGTTCACCCATCCCATCAAGGCTATTATTCAAGAGCAGAATTTGCAGTTTGTTTGTGCTGAAGTTCAGGGATATCTACCTACCTTGGTTCGGGAATTTTACGGTGAGAAAATCGGCGGGTAGATACCTGCTAGAGACCCCTTGTGATGGGTAGCGATTAAAAGATCACCCCCGATTTGATAAGCTCACTCTTTGCAGTATGTCGCCTTGGCTCCGGATCGACCTTACCTTAGGGCCATTGTTGACGCCCATTTGTTGTGAGGCCGTATGTACTCGTCTTGTGGCCATGAGTGGTTTTATCTGTGAGAATTTATGCGAAGCTCGAGCTGATTATGCGTTGATGAACAAAATTATTCATGATGGGAATGCGAAGGACGAAATTCCAGAGCAAGGAAGAAACTTCGGTTTTTATATGAGGTGATGGCCAGGGAATCGATTGACTATGCCTTGGTTATATGGTGCTATGAGGACTTTCTACAGTCCCGGAGCTGAAAATAGGCATATCACATTCCCATCCTAATTGTGAATCTTGTGGAGGCTACGGGGATGAGGAGTGAATTGAAAGAATTCTTACAAAGCGAGGGCCATTACTAGCTAAACATAGGGCGAAACATTTGCATCACGAGACGATCTTCATCTACGGTAGCTATTCCCGGGAGCCTCTTGCGTCTTATTTCGAGGGTCGATGAGCCCTCCTGCGAAAGAATGGAGCTTCGGATCGGGGTGGTTTTAAATTCATTTTGAGAAAGCGAGAAGCGACTTGACCCGCGGGCTCTGGGCCTCGAGTCATATTCTGGGGAGGGCACGTAGTGGGAGATACCCCTCCTCCTGACTTGGAGGGAGATTCGGAGGATCTAGATGACTGCGTCGATAAGGACGCGTTTTCTTCGACAGATGATGGGGAGGACATCGAGTAGTAGCATAGTAGGCTAGATTAGGATGGTGTTGGCAATTGCGTAGAGACCTCGTACGTCATCTTAACACCCATTTGTTCATGTTGCCTATTTGTGTAGCTGTAAATTAGTTCTGAACCTTAAAGACCTTTTTGATTTCAGTTGTGTTAGTTGTTCCTCTTGACTTTTATGCATAGTAGTTGTGTGGTTATGTTAAAATATTGCCTCTATAATATCGTTCATTTCAGTTTAGTGCTTGCATACTTGACTCTTCTTTCTCGATTCATGTCCTTTATGAATAGCTTGGTTTTGTGATAGTTTTTTGTTATGTTCATTGCTTGAGACTGTGGTTTTAATTGAGTCAGACGGGTGCACACTATGTCAGGTTGAAGTATTATGTTTAATTTTGCCCTTTTTGAAAATTTGCAAGCTTAGTGCACCTAGCGTTTTGTTGGAAATCATAGATGGGGTGTCACTAGTTTAAATCTTGCTAGGGACTAGCGAGATGCGGAGTTGGTGTGTTGAATCTGAAAGCGAAATTATATCGAATTTGGTACGCCGGGTCATACTTTGTGCCTGATTGTATAGAATAAGGGTACCTTTGATTGTTTTGGTGTTTACGGACTTGTACGGGTTTTTCGGGTTTTTCATACGTAATTATTCTGTGAGGGTTCGTGTCGGAAAGTGAGTATGGATCGTTGAGGATGATGTTGGGAAGCAGAAGTGCGGAGAGCGGTGGTGCCGGTGCAGGTCAGGCGATGCCGGTACTAGCGGGGTCGACGGTGGCGCGGTGGAATGCTAGCTCTAGCCAGAATCTTGGGGCCCTTGTCTGAAAAGCACCGTGTAGTCGATGCAGGTACCACCTTGTAGGTATCGGTACCAACTGTGTATTTGTAGAGATTGAGCGGGATTACGATTCCAATGCGAGGGACACATTAGATCCTTTGACCACTGACTCGAGATTCTGATGGAAAAGGGTATAAAAGCAAACGGAAAAGTGGAAGACGACTTTTGATTTCTAGGAGTTTGGTTTTCATAAAAAGAAGTATTCTTTCTCATGGATTTTACTAGGGTTTATAGAGTAGGGTTGAAGACTTCACTTTTCTGCAGATTCTGGATTTCAAGTTCATGTAATCTTTCAGTCAGATTGCATAACTCAGCTTTCTCTTTCAGTATTATGTGTTTTTTATTCTTTGATTTTGCAATTGAAGCGTGATTTCCTCAAGTTTCGTTTATGAATAGTTTCTCTTCAAATATGATTTTCTTTATAATTTCAATGAAGTTCTAAACTCTTATGATGGGGTTCTAACGGTGGAAACTCAGCTTGACTAAGGTAATAACCCTCAATTCCTCTTTTAAACTTCAATGGGATTGTATGATGTTAAGCACTTGTAGAAAAATCCTATAAAACCTTAGTTGGGCATCCTCTTGACAACGTGTGAACGAGAGATCCTCGGTGCGTTATTAGCGATTACAAATGCAAACTAAGAGTGCGAGTAAATTTAATACAGAACAAGTGTTTACTTATCGCTCGATTGTTTCGTTCTAAAGAGCTTTTAATGTAAAATCCTCCATCGAAGACCATTCATCAATGGTTCTAGATGAGATCGTGAAAGGAGTGGGAGTACTTGATCAATAGTGAGTGGAAACTTAAGGTCTATCGATCATGCTACATTTAAAATAGTCAAAGATTTAATCAATTATTCGATCAACTTGACCACAACCTGTGGTACTTTGAAATATACGATTTTTGGAGAATAGCTCCTACGGATCACCTAGAAGACCACTCCTTGTGGAGATGACCTGTGGACTCCCATAGTATTACAATGCTAGACGACCTTAATTCCTACTCTTGGGAATAAATTCAGCTTAAGAATAAGACAAAGCATGCATCCTTGGGGCGAGGTATCGGTTTTCTTGAGGGGCTGGGTGGGATGCTCATTAGGTACGCTCATCATGGAGGGAGGAGATTAGAAATTATGTGGGAAGAGGCAGTTGCAGGAAGTGGGTGTGTCTAAATTGGATGCGACAAAGAAAAGGGAAATTAGATTAAGCTGAATTGGAGTAGGAATTGGGCTTGAAGAATAGCCCCAGGTGAATCGGAGAGAGGAGAGACGAGCTAGGAAGCATAAGGAAGTGATTTTCATGAAAATGTACATCCACAATTTGGTGAATATTTTTACGATGGATAGATTGAACAATTTATAAGCTTTTTATCAGCGAGATAACTTGAAGATACGAGGTAATGGCACGGTGATCGAACTTATGGAAACATGGACATTGGTAGCATAGCGGGAACTGACGAGCACATGGAGGTGAGAGTAGAGGTGGTTGAGTAAAGGCGTTTGAATGGTGTTTTGAAGAGAGCGGTGAAGGTAAAGCGGTTGATGATATGGGCCAGTGAGGACGCATTCTCCCCCGAAATTGATTAGGAAGTTGAGCTTGAATTTTGAGGCTCGTGCGACTTGTAAAATATTAGGCGGTGTTTGCGCTCCACCACCAATTTGTTGGGAGTGTAAACAGAGTCTTTGGAAAGAACACCGTTATCTTTGAAAAGGATTGGGTGAAAGGAATTCTCCACCATTGTCACTTGAAAAATTTTTGATATGAGATTCAGATTAGTGGAAACATAACTAAAGAAAGTTTTATAAGAGGTTGTGCTTCATCTTTATGCTTCATGGAAAAATCGAGTGAAGCGTGTAATCATCAAAATAGTAAGGAAATAATGTGCACCGAGAAAGTGAAGAATATTTATAACGACTGAATGTCTCGATGAATAAGATCGAATGGTTTTTGATAAGATTTCCACTAGTACAGGTAAATGATAATGTTTTCCAAGGCGAATAGAGACGAGCGTTATTAGGCGAATTGAAGATTTTAAAAAGTTCTTAGCAATGAAACTCATACGAGAATGGGAAATATACCCTAAACGACTATGCCATAGATCACTAGATGAGGTGGTGAGGTTGCAGGTTGGTTGGTGGTTTGGTGATGAATGAGAAGTGGTGCCGATTTTCCTTGTTGTTAACACCCTTCAAGTAATACGATCCATCCTGCCTTGCAGGCGATCATCCTCACTTGTAGCGGATCTGCAAACACCTTTAATGAGGGAAAAATGTCATTGAATCAATTCGGTCTCTTGTTAACCCAGGCTAATTGACATTAAATTGACTTTGAATGCAGGTACACATAATACATCACGTGAATGTCGCGAGTTTAGCGGATCCCTTGGCGACAATGTTAACCTTTTCTCTACTAGGAAACAATATCGGAGGCAATGAAATATTTTTATCTTCATGCAAGAACAACTTTGGAGATGAAGATATATGATTTGTTGCCGTATCGATGATCAGTATGGAGAAGAAATTTTAGACAAACTGGTTTCTTATAAGTACATGTTGCACGAGAACTTTGTACCTTCATCTTTGTCATTTAGAAGGGCAAAGAAAACATTGGTGTGCTTGAGATTCAGTCATCAATATTCAATCATCTTTGTTTCTCATCGAAACTTGATTAACCACGAAGTATTCTTGTGGCGGTTAAAAATGGAACTGTTCTTGCATTTGGGTGTCACGGAGGATATCAGGTGCGTGATAACATTTCTCGACAAAGTGTCCCATGTCCAGTAATGGGGCGCGGGGTCGCCCTTTGAAGATCTGAGCTGCGTTTCTTTTATCAAACCTTAGTGAGATCTTGTGAGCCGTGTGAAGATCTGAGCAATCGACTTTGCATTCAGTGGAATTGTTTTTATCGATTGCTCCCTTACGACCATATGTATTTGGAATTAGAATATCTGTTTGTGTGTGTCGCGCCCAAAGCCTTTGTTTTCTTCTTAGCCTGAGAGAATATATGTAGCGAGCAAAGGAAGAGGATTATGAAATGTTGCCACAATTCTTATTTGTAGATTCATTAAGCCACGTTGAAATTGCATCAATCTTTGTTGATCTGTTGTGCAAACTTGACACATCATTATGCGAAGCTAGTTCATCCCACGAAGCTCTTGAGTTTTGTGTGATAAATTGAGAGATAGAAAGTTGCTATTGTCGATGATAAAGCGATTTCGTGGATCTGAAATATGCGAGTGCATTGCTTTGAGAGAATCGCTCGCGAAGATCTTCCAGTACTTAGGCGGTTGTATAATAGATTATAGAATTCACGAAATATCGAAGATTGAGAGTGTCGGCGATCGAATGCACCATATCATTGTAAGCGTGACCCGAGTTGCATAGTCATTAGGATGAGTTTCTTCCCAGGCGCCTTGATGGTTCCATTGACAAAACCCGATTTATTCTTGTCATTTTAAAGCCTTGAGGTCATTGCTGCCTTGGTGAGTAGTTATCTCCATTCGGGGTTTGAAATCAAAACCAAACTTGGATGATGCGGAGTGGTGAGTGAAATAAGGAGTTTGAGATATCGGACTTTGATGCGATATGATTTTGATGTTCAGAATCATTCATAGGTGTGAAGGATGAGGAGATTCTTGCGAGAAGGTAGAGTCTTTCTGATGGAATCAAGATTTTTTAGTTCTTGCTCGATACCATGAAAGGAAGAATTGGCGAATTACTTTTCATTGATGTCGAGGAAGGATTTATGCGAAGGTAGACTTAGGTTACACATTAGTCTCGTATAATTAAGCTTAGGTTACACATTAGTCTCTCGCATGATTAAGCGATCACGTCGATGCAACTTCTGATCTAGGAATACAAAGAAAAACTGTTATGCACAGAATACATCTTAAATAAATGGAATTTTCTATATTAATTTGTAAAACGTCAAATTCCTGTTTAAAAATGGTAAATGGTAATTCGGTCAAAATCAGGAATTTTCTAGATCTCGAATGACAAAGCGGACTTCCTTTGTTGGAATCGTCTTGTGAAATCACAGCTTTCTGGCCGAATTTTGTGAATTATGAGACCGGTCGAATATCTGCACGTTTTCGAGGGTAACAAGCGTAATGTAGGACACTTGGCACATTTTGAGTGGCTCCGCCCGGTGTTCCACATGTCGGTGCGGGGAATTAGTCGAAGCAGAGGAGATCAAGAGTGGGGCTCACGTGGACATGTGGTATCTCACAATTGGAGGAAGAGAATCCCAAGTATGTATAATGGATGTAGGTGTAATCCATGGAACCAATAGCAATTAGACATGTGGCATGAAGACTGATTCTCTTGACCGGTTGGGGAGAGCAAGCTAGTGAACGAGGAGAGAGAAAGAGAGGGATTTTTAGGAAAGCTCAGACTTTTCTCACAGGAATTCACGAGTGATGAGACCATCGAATCCGTGGCCAGAGACAAAGTTGCTCCCCACGGAAGAAGAGTTATGGTGAGCCTTAGGTTTTATGGAGTTTCGACAAAATCCGGAAGGTAGGGATTTTCTCCTACTTTTGTTAATCTTTGGTTGAGAGTCATTCAAATGGTTGTTGCGTTTTGGGCTAAATCGGCCATGTGTTTAGTCTCGGAGTGAGGCTTAGAATGTTGAGATCTGAGGCGTTCTTAGAGCGATCTCAAGGTCGAGTTATATGGGCGGTCTTGGGGCGTCTATGTTGTGTCATTTGTGATTGTGTGTGGATGGTTGAGGTGAATGAGTCGGATTTGTGTATGTGGCGCGATTTTTAGTGTTATTTCCATGAAAGAAAAACATGTTGTTGTGTGTTAAATTTTTGTTAATATATGCATGCTTAGTATATTAACATGTAGCCAGTGATTGTGGATAAATTCGGTTAGTATATGCATGCTCGATACATTAACATGAATTGTTGTGAAATGGCATAATGCATTTCATATGTACTTGGGGCACCACAGAATAGTAGGTGTGTGAGTGCATGCGAATAAAATCGAAGGGTTGTCTAAGCGATGATTCTTTGGAGAATTATTAAAATAATAATATTAACTCGGAAAGTTGTCGACAATTCACATCGGAGGGCCCATAGATTGTTTGGAGGATTACCAAAATTCCACCTTGGAGGATTATCCAGCGTATTTATCTGGAGGGTTGTCTCAATTAAAACAAATATTTTGTTGGAAATGATTTTCGTACATGTAGGCATGTGTGAAGTCGGTGAGGACTCGAGACATGAGATTTGGCATGTAAACATTGATGGGAATCATGGATTACATGATGCCCCGAATCCGAGTATCATTGACTGCAGTCGACTGTGGAAGAATCATCGATACTTATTGCGAGACCCGTACTTGATAAAATAGCCTTTTGGGCTCACACATCGTCTTCGTCGAAATACATTCAACTTGATTATCTTGCATGGTTGAGAGTTATACATTACTCTTAATACAAATACATATTAAAATCTACAATTTTAATATATTATCCAAAACATCAAGCCCACGGCAGACTTTCTTCAAAATCGGCCTCACAACAACATCTTCTCGCATGCTCCACAGCCAGCTAAAAAAAATATTCCCTCGACGAAATTGAGCTATCGCCCGAGTAGTGGAATTACCCTAAATGAGTTACTCCCCCACCTAAGTGCATATCTGATGATCTAATGTAAACACACGCACTCAGTAAATTCGTGATCTACTTGAATGTCTATATGCCCGTTCCATGTCTCGAGTCCTCAACGACTCCCTACGCACTTACTGCCAAAGTATGAGAAAACATCATTTTCTAATAAAACTTGTTGTTCTCGAAAATCTAACATCGAGTTCGATTAAAATATGGACTCTAGAATGAATGTGTTGAAATCTTAGAAGCTTGATCCTTGGTCCTCATGTCAGAAATGATTTGTTAGGCGAGTCTCCCTGACCCCTCTCAGATAATCTGTGAAATTCCTTTCGCAGTATGTTTCGTTTTCGGAAAATTCATGTCATGCACTCACACCTAATTTCTAGGATTACCGGTGCATATGAAAATGCATTATCACTTTCAATCTGTTTATACCAATATATCAAATATGCATCTATTCTAAATTTACAATCACCACATGTAATTTCAATGTTTATCGACCATCACCCAATTGGCTCACTTGAAAATGAAATCACAAATTTCATCTCGATGGCACATACACCTGATTACTTATTCCATATAATTGTGACATCATGTTAACACATCAAGCTTATACCTTAGCCTTTTAATTCCCACATCTCGAAGCCATTCACTTCAACAATTTCATTGCGAGAAACATGGAGCGTTTATGGTCCATTTCATAGCTGGGATTGTTTTACGATCCCAACGAGCGAAGTGGGTGCATCCATGAGCAGCCAGCTCATCAACATCGGTTCTTCTTTGCGGAACCAAATTCCATGGCCATTCAGGCCTCATACACACTAAAACACATTTTAATGCATAAATCATCACCCAAGATGCCTAAACAGTCAGTGCCCTTATCACGAATTTGTCAGCAACTCTAAAATTTCCAACAATTTGGTCCCGAATTTGGGACGTCAAACGACCATTAAAGGCCTCAATCAGCTCGATTATCAGCAAACACTTAAACAAATTGTAACTCCAAGTAGGATAAAACCCCTGCGTCAATTTTAATCAAAACTCTAAGCAAGTGCTTGGCGCGTGATCGCCGATCGTGGAACCATACCCTTCTTCTTGGCAGAAGAAATCGGAAATGGTGCGATCGGCGTAGGGATCTTAGAGAAAGTGGCTCGCTCTCTTTAAAATCAAAACTTCAACTTTTCTTGCATCTCCATTCAGCCCCTCACGTTTGGTCTTCAAATTAAATGGAGAAGAAGGCTCTTTGAGTTTTTGTCTCATTGTCATTCTGATTTCAAAATTCCCGTCACGCTCTTTTTGTCAGCGGTGACCACGTGGCTTAATCGAGCCATCCATTTCATCCTCTCTCACACTCATGCAACATGTATCACGTGAATATATGTTATAGGTGACTTTTGTCACATCAAATGTCCTTTTCATTTAGATACTCGATGCCTTGAAAATGTGCAAATTAAGTATGGATTGACGAATTAAACGTGTTAGCTAGATTCGCGAGGCGATTCCGTGATGAAATCAGTTTCGATCATCCAGAGATCTAGAAAATTTAGTTTTCTTGAAATTACGATTTTGCCCTTTTTTGAGAAAATTGGATTTTCTCGGGGTTTCACATTCTCCCCTCCCTAAAAAGAATTTCGTCCGGGGAATTCCATGCACATGCGCATCGACTAAGTGCATATGTAACCTCGCTGACTCGAGAGCGAGTGTCGGTGTGATGACCGGCTAAGGTCCAAATTCTTGACAACTTAGATGGTTGTCAGCTCATCCATGTCGAGAATGACATCAGCACCCGATATGTTCACCTTACTAGGTGCCATGAGCAAAATCGAGATCACGATTCATGATCTTGACACATTTGACCCAGCTCTCACCACACATCTGGGAAGGAATTTCCCCATATTATGGCTTTTAAGGGCCTCGACCTCACATGCCCACGAATCTGCTCGAGGCGATGCAGCTGATGATCATGATGCATAAAATAATTGCAGGTATAAAATGTACCCTGCATGTCCGGCCGATCTGCATGTTCAGCCTCTGGCACGACGGCGTAGACACGCCCCTGGGTCCTCGACATCCTAGCCTGCGGGCTCTGTACTTGACCTCTACCCACACTCTGGTCCCTGCGGCTTTGTCTTCTTAGAAGGTTCTTGTATCTTTTCCCAGAGATTGAGCTTGTTCCTCGACCCATCTTGGGGTGTGGTGGAATGAAGCGCACCGCTCTCATCACATGGTTGCATTGGGGCCCATCTTCATCCCAAAATCACAGGATCCTTGTCTCTAGGGCAATCCGTCTCATATGTTCAGGCTGCTGGCAATGGTAGCACACCATATGCCCGACACATTTGTGACTACGATCGTCACATTGGGATGGTCTTGGCTATGGAACCCTATTGACTAAACCTAGGCTTCTTCCACAGTAGAAGAAGAGCCGACTCTCCTTCCTCTTGACACTGGGACTCGTATCAGGAGTGCCGAGCATCCTCGATCTCTCACATGGTCGAGCGGTCAGGCCATGGAGTCCATTATCCGTGGCGGGAGTCCTGATCATGAATGGACAACTTCAGCCCATTCGAATCTCTAACCTTGGCCGTATGCGTGTGCGTAGTCATCAGCAAAGCGAGCTAGCTTCATGAATCTAGCCACATACTCCATCACATTCATGATCCCTGTGACTACGGAACTCGTGGGCACTTAGCATGTCTCGCGATGTCACGAAATACTTACCCATGAAAAGAACATGGAACTCATCCCGAGTCATTGCCTCTGGAGTCTCTGAGAGGTCTTTGCCCATTTCCACCGTACTTGGGCCTCACCCTCTCGGCCCCGGAGCGTAATGGTAATCACGGTCATGTCGGAGGTAATCTCGGCTAGCCTCACAACACCTTCCTCGACCTGCATGACGATGAGTACGCCACCGTGGATCTCCTCCCCCTGTGAATGTCGGAGGATGATGTGCCCTAAACCTTTGGAAGTTACTCGGACCTCCACGACTCGCCTTCTATTTAGCGCAATGCGATGGCATTGTATCACCTGCTAGCCTCGGCAAAGTCTGGCCCGGTGAACCTTTGGTGGTGCGACCCGATTACCCGGGTGGGCGCCTCTGCGTCCTGCGCCCTCGACTAGCCATCTACCTGAGTCGAATGGCGGTTAAATTCAATCTCTGACATCTACAGGCATAACCACTGACCAGAGACAACGATCGTACCAGAAAACATTTCATATACTAGGTCTGAATTTATAAGCGATGCGAGAATGATCGATCCGCATTAAATCATTTTAACAACAAAATTTCATTTTTGAAAATTTCATCATTTTGTTTTTACAAAATTTTTATTTCATTTATTTTATTTTATTTTATTTATTATTATTATTTTTATTTTATTTTTGAAAAAAATTTGTGAAACGATGTCCCAAGCGGTGGCGAGCGATTAGCCCCGAGTCCCAGCGGTTGGGTGCCACGGTGCACACCACAGCGACTTTTGCGCGCCTGAGGTGCACCGAGCCACACGAGCGCGGCTGCGCCCGAAGCCCGCGCACTCACGCGTGTCGTGGCGCAGCGGTGAAGCGCCATGTCATCCAGCGGCCGTATCGGCTTTTGGCGGCCGTGTCGTGAACGCTCTGGCGCTGGCATGGCGTGTCGTGTACTGTCCGCGACACAACGCCCTATCTCATGCAACCTTCTGGTCACGATACAAATTTTGTATCGCGACCAAGCCCTTGCCTAGCCTCTTGCTCCCTTGTCACGATACAATTTATTGTATCGTGACCTTGCCAAACAATCCAAGCGATCACGATACAAATTTTGTATCGCGGCACGCGCCACCTAACTGTCAGGCCTCGCTCCTGTCACGATACAATCATTGTATCGTGACACACCACAGCTGCCCCTCAGCATTGTCACGATACAACTTGGTGTATTGCGACACAATTTCCCAGCCATCAAGCCACTGTCATGATACAACGAGAAACATGTATCGTGACCTTCTCAGACAGCTGCACGCCTATTGCGATACACACGAACCCGGCAACCTATTATTGCAATACAATTCCCAACCCACTACACACGAGCGGCTATGTCCACGATACAATTTTCCATTGTATCGTGACCTGATGGCGATGTGGTCGAGTTCGAGCCGTTTTGTTTTGTTTTTTTTTCATTCATAATTTTTTTCACACACACTCACGGAAAATAAAGCTACCCAAAAATATATATCCATTTTTTTTTCATTCTCCAGTACACCCAATAAATTTATAAAAATTTATTTTATCCATTTTTTTTTTCAGTTTTACACCTTGTAAAACCCACAAAAAATTTCTTCCCTATCCACACATTTTTTTCTTCCTCATTCCCACCTTTGGAAAACCACCAAAAATATATATAGATATATACATTTTTTTTCCTATATGCTACTTATCAAGCACACAATCAATCAACACATAACGGCTCGAGTTATGCTCACCATTCCACATACATACCTGACAATTCGCAGACAATCACTTGATCCACCTGGCGTACGCAGTGATCGACATGTTATACGCGATCACGCAAAACACATGCATGCAGTGTTCTAATCTTGTCCCGTGACTTCCTAGGTAATCACATACCTAACCTAACATCGCGTCACCAAGTGGTGATGTTCTTACACCTTAATAACTCTGGCCTTGACCCCATTACGAAGCCCTAGGTAATCGTATACCTAACTTATCAGCACTAAGCTCTAGGTATTTATAAGCCTAGGCTACGATACCATCTTTGTAATAGCCCCCAAATTCGAGTGTCAGGTGACTACCCGTCAACCTGCGGAAAATCTATAAGTCTCGTATCGCGAGACCCATACTCGAGTAAAAATAGCCTCTTGGGCCCACACACCAATACTCTTCCAAATACATTCAACCAATTATACTACATGGTTCAAGAGTTATACATTACTCTTAATACAGATACATATTAAAATCTACAATTTTAATACATATTATCCCAAAACATCAAGCCACAACCGAAACTTTCTTCCAAAATCGGCCTCTAACATGAGTCTCGTCTTCATACGCTCCACATTACTGAAAAAATATTCCCTCGACGAGGTGAAATTTCATCGCCCGATGGTCGATTACCCTAAATGGAGTTACTCCCCACCTAAGTGCATATGCAATGATCAATGTAAACACACACTCAAAGTAAATTCATGATCCTACTTGAATGTTTACGTACCCGTTTTCCATGTCTCGAGTCCTCAGAGCTCCTCACTTTACTAAGCCGTATGAAAACATCATTTTCTAAACAAAACTTGTTGTTCTCGAAAATACACTATCGAGTTTCGATTAAAATATGGGACTCTTTCCGAGGCGAATGTGTTGGAGAATCTTCCGAAACAGTCATGGTCCTCATCCGAAATGATCTGTTGGACAGTCTCCCAACCATTCTCGAGAAAATCATCTGTAAATTCCTTCCATAAACCATATTCGTTTTGAAGAAGAAAATTCATGTCATGCACTCACACCTAATTTCTTGGTTACCTCGGTGCATATGAAAATGCATTATGCATTTCCAATCATTTTCTCTAATATATAAATATGCATCTATTCTCAAATTTACGATACACCACATATATAATTCAATGTTTATCAACCATCACCCAATTAGCTCATTTTGAAGCGAATCACGATTTCATCTCCAATAACATACACCTGATTATATTCCATATAATTACATTTGCATCATGTTAACACATCAAGCTTATGCATAGCCTGTGAATTTTACATCTCAAGAGCCATTCACTTCAATAATTTCATTGCCAAAACACATGGACGTTTATGGTCCATTTCACTGGCGGGATTGTTTTACAGTCCCAACGAGAACAAGTGGGCTATCCATGAAACCCTCATCCAACATCGGTTCTTCTTTGCGGAACCGAATTTCATGGCCATTCTCGGCCTCATACACACCAAAACACATTTTAATGCATAAATCATCACCCAAGATGCCCAAACAGTCCGTGCACTGTCACGGACTGTCCAAACCGGCTCCTATAATTTCCAACAATTAGGTCCCAAGTTTTGGGACCGATCAAACTTTCAAACTTTCATTCAAGGCCTCAATTAAAGCTCAATCATCAACAAAACACTTAAGCAGTATAACTCAAGTAGGATAAAACCCTACCTCACGGGTTTGTTGGAAACTCCTAAATGGTCTTGCGATGTAGTCATCGATCGTGGAACTATTTCCTTCTTGGCAGAAGAAATCCGAAGCGGTCCGTCGGTAGGGATCTTAGAGAAGTGGCACACTCTCTCTCTAAAAATCAAAAAACCTAACTTTCTGCATCTCCATTCCAGCTCCTCACGTTTTGGTCTTCAAATTAAATGGAGAAAGAAGACTATTTGATTTTGTCTCATTCTCATTTAACAATTTCAAAATTCCCATGTGTCCACTTTTGTCACTATTTGACACATTCTTGTCAAAGTCGTAATTTAATCTCTGCTCATGCAACATGTGTCATGAGTATATGTTATAAGAGTGACTTTTGTCACATCAAATGTCGTTTCACGACATCGATGCTCGGTGCCTCGAAAAGCGTGCAGAATTTCTCTTTTGTCTCACGAGTGATGAAATTAGGCGTGCTAGCTAGATTTTGCGAGGCGATTTCAGCAGTGAAATGCATTTCATCATGCGAGATCTAAAAAAAATTTTGGATTTTACGAAATTACGATTTTGCCATTTTTCGAAGAGTGGTTTTCTCGAGTTTATGATTCACTTGAATGTGTGTGTTTGTTCTTCCATTGCATGAGCATAGGTGGGAGTAACCATGTAGGATAATTCTGACTCTTTGGGCATTCGCACACCTGTCGAGGAAAATTATTTCGGTGCAGTGTTCGAGACAGCTCGCTGGGGCCGCTTTTTAAGAAGAGAGTCGGATTGTGGCTTTGGTATATATTTTGTAAAACATGAATTAAATTAGCAATTTTTAATATATATTTTGTATTAAAGTGATGCAACTCTTGAAACTATTGTAATATAGTTGATTATATTTTGGTGAGTATGATGTATGGAGGCAAATGTGGCAATTTCTTTTCGTATATGATCTGCGTGATATGAGACACACGAGGTTTTCCTTGGTGTGATGAGTCAGCAGGACCCTGGGAAATGGGGCGTCACATAATTTCCTAACAAATCCAACTTTGTTTCTTTTTTTCATTAAAATTATGAATCTTTCGTTAATAGATTCAAAAATAAAAAATGGAAATCTCAGTATAAAACCAAACACACAAATCCTTCATGTTCATAAGTATTCTAGTACAAATAATGAACAAGAATTCATCAAAACCCAAAAAATTATCTTAGATTAAATTATAATGATAATTCAAAAGATCAAAATAAATTTAGCTATCAATTTGAAGAGTATATGTACTAAAATAGAGTAACATAAGATTTAGTTTCCTTTCCTGTCTTTTCTATATATCATCTGCTTTCCTTGGCAACGAAACAGAAAATCGATTGACATATGATCTAATTAAAATACATGTTTCTTGGAGGAATCAAACAGTTGTCATTTATTT
>JAEQBH010006726.1:0-99243 GCA_016808115.1 Tetrastigma voinierianum | reverse complement strand
TAGGTATCTAAATAACATCATAGAAACAACCAAAGAAGTAGATCCATTAGAAGCAAGCGTAATACTTGTTTCTTTTGAGGACGTGGACAATTTAACACCTTTGGTAGCTAATTGAGCTTACCATGTTTATCCCGATGTCGATCCACGATAATATAACATTTCTTGCCAAAACTCATGTAGCTTTGTCATAACTTTTGCATTTCTAGTGTCACTAACATGACCACGAAGAACCATGGCAAATGCTTAAGATCTCGCTAGAATTATATGCCCCTCTATGTCCTAAGATGAAGAGTCTAGAACACCTTTTGCTCTGCCTTGCGGGAATGGATTGGTCCTCTCTGGAAAGACACGATGATGGAATGGACAACATTTCACATTTAGAAAACTGAGAATAATATGGAAGCGATTCCCTTTGAGTCTCTTCTTGGTGGAAGGAAAGAAACATAATTGTTTTTAAAATGAGCTTTCATTCGTGGCGAAACGATCCTTCATAAATTTCACTCTCTACTTAGAGGCGGTTTAATCTATGAGGGCACCTCCCAGGTTTCTTTTTGGTAGCATTGCTCTAATTTCTTGGTTTGGGGGGGAGAGGAAGAGGGGTGAAGGGGGATATGATCCCCCTTCGGGACCCACACAAAGTGTGGGTGGTATAACTTGAAAGGTTCTCTACTACCTATCATCTGTAGGTCTTTTAGGTTGGAGCTCTGCTGAATTGAACAGGCCTGTATTAATTCTTTCATTGAGGCCTCAGTGTATTGGGAGATGACTACAGGAAAGAGCTACTTGAAGAAATCAGCTTGATTACGATGACCAGTAGGTACGATAGGTGGAGAACCTCTCCAAGCTTAACTACCTCCACATTCTTGTGTGGAATGGAAATGTGTGAGGATCGTATCATTCCATACCCTTGAGAAATCGGATGTATGGATGACATTACAGTGGTAGCTCTCACCTTTCTGGCCTGCATTCCTCCAGATCCACGCTAGAGACATAGGGTAGCCTTTTCAGTTGTTTCTCTCTTACTCTGCTGTCTGAGCTCTCAATAGAAAGTGATAAGTCTACTGGCACAGGGTTTTTGAATAGAGGTGGATTAGAAAAAAGGGCGAGCTATCTGGAGGCTCCAGCTCCCAGCTACATAATGTGTTCTCCACCTAACTCTTCTTTACTTTACCCCACTACACTCCACTGCTTTAACATGCTAAATAGGGGAATATTCAAGTGGAGGCCACGTCGATCTGTGAGGTCTTATGACGCTGCGATCTCGGCATGTAAATGGATTAGGTCTAACAATACCCAGGGGTTGTGGAGAGCTGTGTCCCCAGGTGAAATCTTTGAAATTGCTCTGAATTAAGAGACGAGGGTTCCCAGATGCTTCATGGTCGCAGAAAATGCCTGTGGTGAACTTCAAGTAGTAGTGGGCGGAACTTTGGCGGATCCCAAGGCGGATTTTTGGCTCTAAATGCGGGTTCAAAATATCATCATTGTGGAAGCAGTCAGGTAAGGAAGGAATGAAACCTTGGGCACATTTTAGTTGCGAGACATGGAATATAGGGTGAATTTTTGCGTCATCCTGGAGCTGTAGGTGATATGCCTGATTGACCTTAGTCCAGAATCTTGAGATCCGCAAAATGGGGAAGAACTTCTCATTTGGCGCTATATGAGACGATGGCGGGTATGGTCAAAGCTTTAAAAAGGCTAGGTGGCCTACCTCGAAAGATATCATGACGTGCATTTAAACTTATTCTTTCCATCGTTGTTGAGCCTTATGGAGGTTTGGCGTAGCTAATGCGTCTCTATTAAATGTAGTTGTTATTTTCTTGAAACAGAGGACCCTTCCGTAAGTTAAGAGTGAGGTGAAGGGTCTCGACCATAAACAATGTAGAAGGGGTAGTTTGAAGTCTTTGTGTGGAAGGAAGGTGTTATACCCGATATTTCGCCCCGAGAGAGAAAAGCGAGCCCGTGATTTCGGTTTGTGGTTGGCAAGCACGCGAGCGTCAGAGGAGAGAAAAGCCTCACGTTGAGCCACAATGGAGCGGGGAATGCCATGGAGTTATCTAGGCTACAGACAAAGGCTCTTTACCAGTGAGCGCCTATAAAGGGATGTCGAGTCCGATAAAATGGGCATATTTACTCGATATCTGTCCCTCGACCAAGATGGTGTCCCGACAGCCGATTTCGACAATCCTTGATGAAATCTAAGATATATCTTGAACTGTTGTGGAATGAGGTAGAAATTTGCAACATACCATAGGGACAGGTTGAATACTTATTTTGTGGCGACAAATAGGAGGCGGCTGACTACATAAGGCGAATGCGGCCTTGTCACGACCAATATAAGAGGCGGAGGCAGTTTGAAGGGGTTTTTGAGGACACTGGATGTCCGCTGTAGGAGTACATCGGGGCACTCATGCAATATTAAGGGAATAAATTTTGAAGTAGGAGGCAGTACCAATCTATTGTGGTAGTAAAGTTGACCTTGGATAAGGGAGTAACCATGCTTAATTGGCTGTCCCAAAGATAGAGCTTGCCTTATTTGTGAGAGTAATGGATCACTTTAAGATTTGTCTATGTCGACTAAGGCTGCGCTAACTGACTGAGAGGAAAGCGTATTGTGAGGTCACTCTTGGATAACATGACTTCTTGATTAAGCCGGTTTGTGCTAATATAAAATGTTGCCCGATAACTTATCTGACCATTTTTGATATTGGAGATGACCATTTGTTGATGAAGATTTGAAATTTGTCTTGGTCGTCGCGGACTGATAAATTTATCAGAAGAGTATTGTCGTCACTTTGGATAAGCTTTGACCACAACCATCAATTCGGCGTTCATATCTTAGATTTGAGTCGCGATGGCCCAGCGAGAGCTTGCATTTGAGAAGAGGCTGAGGGTTGATCGTTACGTAGGAGCATTGCTCTATCTGCAGTGACCAGAAGACATCTGTCTACAAGATGTCGGTTGAAATCGAGGCGAGTGGGATTTTAGCCATGGCGGAGTCTTAAGGTGCGAAATCTGAATCGAAACAGGACCCTATCACGAAATTGTCCCTTTTAATAGTTATGTCAAGGGCGAGGCATGGTCTTAGTAGTGTGCTCTGAAAGCGTCGATAGTACGATAGTACCCGATTAATCTAAGAAACCACGTAAGTGCAGGTTATCGCATTTGCTACCCTTGGTGAGAGATGATATGCTTTAGATATTCCAGAAGCTAGGCTTGCCGGAATTTACGTAATACTCGCGGAGATGGAGCTTATGGTCCTCGGTGACTCTGTAGACGAGAATATCATCGAAAAGCACAACCTAATTTGCGTAAACATTCCTTAAATACTTTGTTCATCGATTGAAATGCGTGGCGTTGGTGGCAAATGGCGACTAAGAACTTCATAATGGCCCTCGTGGGTTCGGAAAATTTGTTTTGGAATGTCGGTTAGCACCTATTGATAATACTTGGGCGAAAGTCAAGCTTGGAGAAGATGGGGCCCGTGAAGTTAGTGAGTAACTCATTTATTAGTGGAATTGGGAACTTATGCAGGGCTAATAGCTTTTATTTATTAGTACTCTATATTGACATAGGTCACTTTATTCCCTGTCTTTTTCGGATAACAACATTGAAAGAGTGGTGAAGAAGGGATGCTAAGGTTGGATGATGCTTATTGCTAACATTTCCCATACAAGCGCTCCTTGTATCTTCTGAACATGAGGTATGATGAGGCCCTACATTAATAGGGGAGTGCTGGGATTATGGCGTGGTGTGATCCGGGTCTTGCACGGAGGTAGCTTATGAAGGTTGTTGGAAGACAAATTGAAGCGTGTGAGTAATCATTGAAAGGTTTTACGGGGTGTCGAGGTTGATAGAGTTCCGCATGAGTCTAATGCGACCAGCTCAGATAAGATACCTTCCACATTGTCACCATGATACTCTCCACATAGCCTTTAGTGAAACCAGGAAGTGCTAGAATCAGATCTGCAAAACAGCAGTTCTGCCGCCTACAGCTTACATAGTAGCTATATAATTTCCGATTGACTTGCATTCCTCCCAACGACTCAAGCCTTTGCATGCGAGGAGAATGACATTACGCCTTGACTCAAGGAGTAAAACCCTCTGTCTTTATTTTGGATCGTGAGCTTAGCTTCCTCACATATGCCTTCCCCTTTAATTGCCTTGTCCATACCCGTCAACCTTACGTAACTTTGATGTTGCTTCTCACAGGCGACCACAATTTTTTAAACCATGTGGAAGAGATGAAATTTTGAGTAGCGTCTGTCGATGTCTTTGTCGCAGCCACGTTTATTATGTTTCCTTTTACTTTCATGGATCTCGGTATTGATTTCCCGCCTGAGTTAAGAGCGGTTGGCAACCTCCTCCACATCACGCCTTGGTTTGTTTTTAGCTTAATGTTGAATATAACTATTTTGAGGCTTAATGTTGAATGATACTTAATGGTATTAAGTATTAAGTTGTTGTTTTAACGTTGGGTGATGAGTAAAAGGGATAAATACTTGGGAAAGATTATTCCAGGTTTAAAACATCTGCCAGCTTTTAATGGGACCCAGTTGGTTTAAACGTAATAAGGTTTTAATAGGTTAGTTATTGTTATTCTGCTTCACCCTTACGCGCCTGCCAGATTATCTTTAATATTTTCTTATTTATTTTGCTAATAAATAATAATAATAATTAGAATGTTTTTAATAAATAATTATAAAAATTCATAACTATTTTATTTTTATGAAATATATTAATTTTAATATATTAAAGGAAGTTATACTTTGCCTTTCTTAAAATAAAAATAAAAATAAGAAAGAAACAAAAATAAAATGTCGCAATGATTGGGTTTGAGAATTTTCGGTATTGTAACCTAGCCACTGCCTCTGTTTACAATTTTTTAAATAGGACGGGTTTAGGGAGTGAAAAAAAAATAAATGAGTCGAGATTAGGGACGTGGCGCTCCGATCCCTGACCATAGTTAATAAATCTAATCAATAGTGTTCTTTAGCCATATAAGCGTGATGATGATGAAGTTTTTCTTGTTTTGGTGGAAGATGATTTTTAATGAAAAAGTCGAATATTTTATTTTTAATTGAATCTTTTATTAGGTAATAAGTCGTGAAATTTTAAAAAGCAAGCAATGAATGTTGAAAGGCTATTCAGTTTTTCGTTAAGTATAACAATGCAAATTGAGAGGGCTTGGTACCTCCTGCTCGTGGAAGTCCTCGTGTACGAGCAAAACCTGGAGCTGTTTATCCTTGCATCTGTGACCTGGCAGTGTTGGCATGCAAACCAAGACCCTTTTCTATTTTTGCCTTGAGTTTCAACATCGATACAAACTTCCTAGAGGATTTCGCTGCCAGGGAGTGTTGCAGAAGGAGAATTATGAGGTGGGATTGAAGGAGCTGTGAATTCATGAAGAGGGGCTGGTCATGGGTTAAATTTTGGGGATGAAGGCCCATTGGAGTGTGGGTTTAAGTTGGGATGGGTCGGGGGGCAACTTTCCCAGCAGGATTGTTAAGTGGGGATCTGAATCCAAAAGGGCCCGTGGGTAGATTGGGTCCATGGTTTAGTGGTTGGTTTAGGCCTAAGAGTGATGGGCGGGTGATCCTCCTCTCGCTCGACTGCAGGTGTTGCGTTCCTCTACACGTTGTGCAAACTTCAGGACCTCTTGCAAACTCTCTGGCTTCAACATCTGAACCTCTGCTCTGATTTCCGACCTCAAGCCATTAATACGACCTTTAACTCTGCACATGCTCTGGAACATCCTCAACGTCGCCGCCAAGAGTTCAGCGGTGCTCGCTCACAGTGCCTTCTTGCCGAAGACAAGAACTGTTCCACATAGGGTTCCTTCCTGAGGATATACTTCAAAACAGTCGAGTGTGTTTTGAGCTCCCCAATTTCTAATCGGCACCATTAATACATTGTAAACCAAGCTAGCACCTCCCCGTCCAAACTAATAGTTGCAGCGAGTCACCTTCTTGCTCCTGACATATGGTGTACGAAAAGAATCGCTCTACGAAAAAATCCAGCAGCGGGTTCCAACCTTTGAAAATCAGCGGCTAATCTCACATATTAACATTTGTTCTATCTCTCTTCTCATTTCTGGCAACAACAACGATGGGGAATTTTGAGAATGATTTGTTTTTGAGGGATTTCTCACATAGGCTCTCTCTCTTGAAACTTCTTGAAGATGACATGAGCCTCTTAGGTTGAATTTTCTATCTTTCTTTTTCTTCTGGGTTTGAAACTTTTTGAGTGATTGTTCTGTAATGTTAGTCATTTCTTTCCAATATATGTTCTCTGCATGCGTCATGTCCAGACCCATCTATTCATGATCCCCATATATAATTTGCCGTTCTGCAGTGATTGATCATTCTTCCATTTTACAAATAGTTCTTCCCTCCATCTTAGTTTCCATGAGTTCTAAAAATGTTCGCTCATTATTGTTGTCTCTAAATAGGTTTTCTGAATGAGTGGTTCAGAAAAGAAAGACAGTCTATTCAGAGGGCTCCATCTCCTCCCAATATTCTCTACTAACTCTATTCTCTGCCCTTTGCCCCCTTTACACTCTTTCTTTAACATCACTAAACTGAATATTCAAGTGGAGCGTTGACCTTTCGAGAACCTCTGAAACGTGCCCAATAAACTCTTGTGTCAGACCAGTGTGGATCAGTATCCCGAAATTTGAGTATGTTGTTTCTACTTTTTGTTTGCCTAGCGTCCCTTGTATGCTGGGTGGCCTTTTTTATTATCTCATTGTCCTATGAAAAAGCAAGATCCATGGGGAGGACAAGGTTGGATGGTGTAGGCCAATGAACTGAAGCTACCCAGGTATGGTACCACCAGTCCCAGTGTTAAATCATTATATTGCTCATTCTAGATTATAAACACACTTGTAAAATGGGTTTCCATTGATTCTTTGGTTTCTTAATCTGTGAGAGGCTGGAAGCTCACCAGTGCGTTGATAATCCTCTCATGAGCTGCAAAGAATTTGGAGGGACCACATATCACATAATTTATGTCATCTCAGGTGCCAAACAAATAGAGATCTGAATTATTACTATCATTAGTATCTTTGATGACGCCATATCTCTTTGGCAGTTGATGCCAGACCATACATTGCGTCTGGGTTTAAACATCATGTTTGCCTGCAAATCAGGCTGCTTTGCCATGTTATCTTTGAATCTTTCAGGTCAACATTCTCATAAGATGATTAATTCATTCATGGGAAGAAGGAAGTATTAACTTGGGACCAAGAGCATGATTTTCTGTGAACTTCATACTCTTTCAAGATGCAGATATGTTCATCATTTTGGAATTAACCCCCAATTACCACAAGGCTGGCCTTTAGACAGACCTAAAGTGATCAAGTACACAAAAGGGTTGATCAAAAACTAGGACTGACGAAGGTCACCAAAGACTGGCGGCTGGGTTAGGGTTGAAGCTAACTCTGATATCAGTGTTCCCAATAGTGAAACATAACAGAAAAATTCTCTCTGTTGGAAGCTAATATACAAGGGTTGTTATTCTCATAATTATTTACAGTAATTTTCATCTGCGATCCTAATTTATCCTAATATAGAATTAGTTAGCTCTAAGATATTACCCCTAACTGGGGCCAATTCTGCTGTAAAGACTACCATATTTTGATCTTTGTAAAATTGTGGACTTCTTGAATATGATGTTCAATTTAGACCTTGATCTAGTAGATTATAAAGATTCTTGAGAAAGGGTCTTCTGAGTCAAAAATTTGAACATGATTAGATGATCTCGTGTGACGGATGTCTTCCATGAATGCTTTTTCCCCCTTTTTATTTTTCTAAACTCTGTCCTCTTGTTTTGAACCAAATAGTAGGAAGAGGTGGGAATTATTCTCAGCCAGGAACTACTGTTTTGGGAAGAAAACGTTAAAAATTACCTAAGATGAAGCTTGGAACATAATGATGTTGTCTTCAGTGTGTGTGATCAGTGTCTTTCATGAGGCTGTGGGTAAAGTTCTCACTATTATTAACCTAAAGCAGTGGTATGTATTTTGTCAGTGGCACATGTGAGGAAAAGAGGAGAACATAGATATCTTGATCCATTGCAAAATTACTAAAATGTTATGGGATCTTTTATTGTCAATTAGCCCGAGGAATCGGTTGGGTCTTTCCTCATTCGGTGATCCATACTCTTCTTGCTTGGCAAGGAAGCTGGCACGTGATGCCTTGTGAAAAAAATCTAGTTCTTTGCTCATGTACTAACTGGAATATTTGGCGTGGGAATGTGGGCATTTAGAAGCAGTTCTCAGCCAAAATTAAAGTTAATTGGTTTCCAATTTGTGGACTTGGGCTGGTACACGGTGGTGTTCATACACACTTCGGTTATAGACTTTTTACTTGGATGGGGTAGGTAGTTTTACGAGGTGTTTCTTTGTTTTCTTAGCTGGGATTATTGTGGCCACCGTTCACTTCGGTGTGTGCTTTTAGGTTCTTTGTTATCTGTACTTGCTTTTTATCGATAAAAAAAGATATAGATGGTGATAATCTCGATAATGTTATTATCATAGATGGTCCAAAATCGGTACAACAGAATGCACAAGCTCCTGGTGTAATGAGAAGAGATGAGAGGATTCCATTTGAAAGCATTATTAGTATTGATGATGATGAAAGCACTGATATCCATCCTGAAATCATCGTGGAAAGTCATGGTTGACGGACGAGTGATGCCAGCTCAAGCATGAGATCTTGTCCTGCCTTCAAGCATTCACAAAAGTCTGTTGACTTAGAAGCTGATGAATGTCCAGTTTCATCGGGAAGAAAATCCCGATGGTTGTCAGTATGGCGAACTTGATGGGAAAGCTCGCACCCGAAGCGCTATGGTTTAGGTCTATGTCTAGGAATTACTTCATCCTGAGAGTGATTTTTCTGACTGGCGAGTAATGGAGACTGGCGAGCTTCGTGAACAGTGGGACGGAAGGCTTACTTCCAAGGAGAAAATCGATCTTGAACTGCAAATCTGATTTGAAGGATCAGCCTAGTGCATCTCTCGCACTAACGCACGATACTTGCAGATACTGAAGAAGAAAACATGACTGAACAGCATCAAGAAACCCCCAGTATGTTCCAGTTCAAGCAATGAAATTCTGAAAGAAAACCTACCTTCCTTTTAGTGATTATCATGTAATTCTGAGTTCTTTATAAATCTAAGTTGAGGACTCTTTACCAGAATTTGCATTTAAAGTTGGTGAGGAGAGTTTAAGGTGTAAAATTGATTCAGTGAAAAAAACACAATTTTCTGATGTCAATGATGATGTTCAAGATGAAGAAGCTTCCTTGTCACAAAAACCATAGTTCCTGCGGAAACACCCCGATTAATCTAGGTTCTTGAAGGAAAAGATGAGGGCTCCATCAGGCGTCTAATGGGTGCACTTCTCATATTCCAAATGAATTCCAGATATGGAGAACCATTTTGAGTAAAAAAGAAAATCAGTTCTAGGTGCGATGCAAACTGAAACCTCAACCCATCTGATAGAACATGATTGATGATTGTTGTGCACCACCCTTCAAGGACAGAGTTCCAGCCTGTCTGAAAAAGCTTTCTTCTGTGCCTCTCTATCAGCAGAAAAGTTGGATGTTAATAGTGAAAAAAGGTTCTTGTCTGGAAAGAAAGAAGCCTGTTTCTGGGGAACCTTCTCATCCCATTTCCCACCTATTGAAACTTCAATTAAAGTGCAAATCTTGTTTGAAGAGGAAGGAACCAGCTCTTTGAATCCTATGCATGTCCAGTGAACAAAATGTTGAAACCGTCATATCACACATGCTCAGATACTCAAGATGCAATCAATGAGCGAGAAGCTCAAGGAGACAGAGGAGTACAAACAAGCAATAGAAGAAGAATGGGCATCCAGGCAAAAGGCAGTTAAATTTGAGTTGACATATACTTAACTTTTTGTAGTTTTTAGAACTGTATTATACGGTATCCTGTTAGATTATCACTGAACAATGCCTTAAATTGATTAATAGATTATCTCAGTTGTTTGGTCAATGCACAGCCTTACTATGTAGTTTCTCGTTTGATCAGTGAATCAGTCCTATAAGCTAAAATATTTTCTTATTAACATATAATTTTAATATTTGTTTCCCCATAAATTATTAGTGTCTCAAATCTAACAAATTAGCATTCTTTGATGGATATTGATGGATGTTGATGTATTGACTTGTGTTCCTCACATATCATGTTCTTAATAAAATATAGTATGTAACATGAAATTCCCTTTAAAATCCACAACAAGAATCTGCAATATTTGCACAGTTTAGGGAATAGAGTTAATGGTCCTCAAATGAAAGATGATTGTACATGCTCAATGTGATCTAAACTTATAAATACTGTCACTTAAGACCCACTCAAAGAGGCATAAGAATTATTCACCTCTAAACTTGAAAGCTCAATATGTGAATTGACAAGCAATCATCTTGTAATTGGGGAAATCACAAATTACAGAAGTCCCATTCAGAGTAGTAAAACAGTTATATAATCACTAAGTACAAAACTACCAAATTAACTGTACCTATATAAAGCCTATAAAGTGATAGGGGTTTTTGGGTTTTAGAAATCTTTGTACTAATTAGGTCCTTCTAGGTAGAAGTGATCTAAGATTCAAAATTGAAAGAGAGCCTGCCTTTGGAAATGGTAATTGTTGACAAATAGGACCAAAAGATGGAAGGTGGTCTAAAAGAAGAGGCTGAGAGAGTGGTATATAGAGTGGGTTCTGGAAGGCAATATATAAAAAGATGGTTGGAGACATTTCTTTCTATTGTTAGTTAGAACATGGTAAAGATTTTGGAATGATAGATAGTGTGGGGATTTATCTTTGAGCAATGTTTTCCCTGATCTTTTCGAATTCTTGGGTGGTTGATGTTAGGGAGGGTGGTGACTGGTTCCTAGGTTCTTTTAGATAGTTGAATGATTGGAAATGAAGGAAGTAGATAACTTCTTTGGGAGGTTTCATGATCATGCCTTCTTATTGGATTTTGAGGGAGCAAAACATTTTCCTATAGTGAGTTTGGAACTCTTGGACTCCTATTACAATTAGCTTCTTTACAAGGAAAACTACTATTACTATTTACCATTTATCTAAACGTTGTGATAACCCTAATAATATTTTGTCACAATGATTCTTGTTCACAATTACCAATTTTAATTTCATTTGTCTATTCTTTATTTAAGTGGAATTAATAAATTTCTAATTATATAAGATCTTTTTCCCAATTTGTTTCTATAAGTATAACCTATTACTAAATCCTGATTTTTATTTTGTTGTTAACTAACATCAAATTCTCTTTCTAAATCCTTTTGTACCATAATATTAAATAACAAGCCTTTTTCTTACTTCCCCCAACACACACACACACAGCATTACGACACTACTAGAAAGTTATCTCTCTATGATATGCATACATGCACCATTACCCTTCAATTATTATATTATTCTTGTCATTTTTTGTCAAGCTCAAACTCATGTTAGTGTTATACATCCATGCATCCTTCTTTTCTCCCTACAACATTCAAACCACCCTCAACATTATTTTATTACATCCTTTTTCTGTAACAACCTTCAAGCTACCCTTAACATTCAAATCACAACTTTTATTATTTTATTTTATTAATGTACTAATTGTTTCTTCACATACGTTTCAAACCACATCCTATTATTATGTTACCATAATCATCATTTTTCTCTGTAATCAAACTAATGACACACAACTAAAAAGCCTTTTTCTGGTTCCTCATTGCTGCCTACTCTAAACATTTTTTTTGATCAGATTGCCACTATAAACATAATAACCTTATTATTATTATTTTCTTACTTCTAAAAATCTGTTTGATTCTTTCTCTCTCTTTTTTTTTTTTGATAGGCAAAGGGGCAAAAGAATTCATTTAACCTGAAAAGAGAGCCACATAGAACCAAGTATACATGGAATATCTGAGAACTAGAGACCTACAAGAGAGAAGAGGGCAAACAAAAAACTTACTAGCCCCCTAAAAACTAGCTCTCAAAAGTAAAAACTGACTTCCTAATATACAAAATCCTACTTGAGCTATGTTAGTGAAGACCAAATGGTTAATACAAAAGAATTCTTCAATCTAGGAAGGGAGAACTCCACATTCTCAAAAACAACTTTGTTCCTCTCCTTCCAAATTGCCTAGATTAAATGCAACAGAGCTACCAACCATATTTTTCTGTCAGGTTTCTTTATAAGAGTAGCTTTCCAACCCATTAGCAAATCTCAGCAGAAGTAGAGTGGGCCAGCAATGTCACACTGCAGATATCGGGCCACTCCACGGCTCCCAGGCCTTTGGCGGTGTATCGGATTGGTGGTCTGAGATCCTCTTGCTCTCTCCTGAAATTGGACATATAACTGGGGAAAACACCCTCTCTTTAAAGTGGGTCATGGTTAGCACTTTGTCCGCGCTTTAGGACTTCCTAAGTAAGCATTGCTTTTGAAGGGACAACCTTTGGAGTTCTAGAAGCTTTGAAGGGGTAGAAGACAACTTTCACCTTCGAGAGGTCAAAGCGAGTTTTCACAGAAAGTCTATTTGTGAACCTCGCCGAAACCAATTGTTCTCTATAGTGGGCTGATTTTCTTGTGCGGACTATGGCAATGAGTGTATGAACCATGCCTAACTCCACAGGTCCAGCTGAAACCTCTTCAAATCTGGGTTCCAACCTCCGCTCTCGAAGAAACTAGACTTTGCCACCTTCGCCCCTTTAGAGGTGGAAGCTAGGAAAATTGGTACACAAGATTTTAGGCTGCACAAGCATCCTCCGAATCTAACTCTTTTATCATCCCCCGACTAGAAAATCCTTTGTGCCTTTCATGCGAAGCGACCTCGTTTTTGTTGTTATTCCCTTCTGCCTTTCTGGATGTCGGGTCTTTGAGAGACTAACCTCTTCAAGCGCCATATTTTTAATCTAATTATGTCTTTCCAAAGTGTATTATCTTCTATTGCAAATCTCCAGTTCCACTTCCCAAGGAGGGCTCTATTGAGGTTGCAGCAACCTGGGTCATCAACCCACCCTTGTCTTTTCGAACAGTTACCTTCCATTTACCAAATGAAGTTTTCTTTCCTAGAGTTTCCCTCCCACAATCTCTCAATTTTCTAATCTCTAGATGACACTCTTTGGCATGCGGAAAAAGGACATGAGGTAGATTGGCATGTTGGAGAGGGTGCTTTGGATGAGTGTGATTCTCCCCCCTTTTGAAATGTATTGTCTCTCCCATAGGGCTAACCTTTTCTTGAATTTTTCCTCAACCACGTCCCAAACCCTTGTGGAATTGTGTTTCGCACCCAAAAGCTGACCCTGAGTGGTTGGAAGGCGGCCAGGCTTTGCGTGACTCTAGTGCTAGATTATCGGGTTCTCAACACACTCCCAGGGAAGTAAAAAACACTTTATATATTAATCTTTAGCTGGTGGGCTTGAGCCACATCAAAATCCAGTTGAGATAGACCAATTGCTCTCTTGAATCTTTGCAGAAAACAAGAGTGTCATTCGCGAACAACAAATAGGTGACCTGAACCTCCTCACCAGTTCTACCTATTAAATTAAAACCGAATAGGAGCCCTCCACTAGCTGCCTTGTCAATTAAGATCGAGAACACTTCCATTCCCAGCCACAAGATAAAGGGAGAGGGTTCCCATGTCTTAAGCCTCTAGTGCTCTTAAATAACATTCAGGCTCCAGACAATGAGCGAAAAAATGATAAGTGATACCATAATCCTGATCCATCTTTCACCAAACCTATTTTTGTAAAGAAGAAAGAAAATTCAGTTTAGGTATCATAAGCCTTCTTTATGTCTAACTTAGGAAGAATTCCTTTCTCTTTCTTGCCGTAATAGGTCCGATTTCCTTCATTTACAATTAGAAGCATCAGTTTGTCTACACCTTACTGAAAAGCATTTTGGCGGTGTTATTGGTTGTTCATAACTCTTTTTAAGCTTGTTAGCAGAGACTTTTGCAATCAGCTTATATAGGCTATTCACCAGGGATTGGTCTAAAGTCTTTGATGTCTCAGCTCTCTACTTATTTGGAATAAAACAATAAATGTTGAATTGGACTACGCCTGAGCCTTGCTTTCTCACTGAAAATCATGGTGTGTGGACACCCTCACTTGACTATGTCGGCGGTCTTTCAAACGGTGTAAGCTATCGGGACCGGGGCCTTATCCCCATTCAACTTTGTCAAAGTTGCTTTCACTTCCTCCTCAGTTAAAGGCCCCTCAAGGCTAGCGACTTCTACCTTAGTAATTCTAGAGAAACTTAGATTCATTAAACTAGCTCTCCAATCCCTTGGCTCTGACAGTAAGTTTTCAAAAGCTTCAACAATTCCTTGCCGAATTCTAGAGTCTTCCGTGAGCCACTCGTTAATTTTGATTTTGTTAATAGTGTTCATTCGATGGAAAAATCTAGTGTTGCTATCCCCCTCCTTTAGCCAAATTTCTCTGGATTTTTGTCTCCAGGAGGTCTCTTCTATCATCAGCCCCATTTTTATAATGTCGGACTTTAGCTCTCTTGCTCTCTCTTCAGGCTCTTGTGACGAGAGTTCTGCGGCCTTCCACCTCATCCCGAATCCACTCTAATGCGTGCTGTTTTCCTCTCACTCCACCTTGCCAAACACTTCTCTATTCTAGATTTTGATTCTACATTTGAGAGCTTTTAATTTTTCTAAGATAATATAGCTCTTGGTCCCATTGAACCTCATATTCGGCCACTAGTCTTTAATTAGATCCTTGAAGCTTTCATCCTTGATCCATATATTTTCAAACCTAAGCGGTAAAGAGACTCTCCTTTAAACCCTCTCCCCCCTTGGAGGATGGAAAATGATGAGACGCCTTGGAAGTAAGCTTGTCCCCTCCTGCAGAGTGAGCATGCTAATCCTCTGTAACTAAAAGCGATCCAAACGGGCCCCTTCTACGAGTTTGTTTAACCCCTCTCCCGGTAAAACAACCCCCTAAAGAGGAATATCTTTGATTCAACTCATCAATCACCTGGGAGAATCTCTTCATGCTACCGATATCTTGCCTTCCTTTATTTTTGTTCTCTGGAAATCAATGTAATAAAATCACATGCAGGGTCATCCTAGAGCCCTCTAATAGCCCCTAGTTCTTCTCAGAACAACTCCTCTCTTGCCACATATAGGACCATAAACCCTTATACTTCTGCTTGAAAATTTTCATCGAAGGTTCTAAAATTGCAAGAGATGGTGTAAGAACTTTCCTCTTTCCAATAAGTTGAAAGCTACAGAATCGGCTTTATACTGCTTTGAGCTCTCTTTGATGACCAAATCAGATATCTAGGCTTTTTGATAAGTTCTCGATGTCTCTTGGGTTTCTTGCAAGCAAACAATGTCCACTGAGATCTTATAAAGCTTTTATGATCCTCCTCTTTCGGGGTCATTCGCACCCTCACGTTCCCAAGAAGGTTCTCATCTGTTGTTAGAACATTTGCATCTGCCCCTACTTCCCTCTTCACAGGGCCACGCGCATTATACCTCCTGTCACCATCACTCAAGTTTTCATTTCTTTGTCTATGACTGTTTGTTGCCATCTTTCCTTTTTCTTTCTTCTTTTAATTATCTACTTCATCATAACCTACAATTTCATCTTCGTAACCATCTGTTGGGAGACCGTAGTTTTCTAAACCTCGCTAGCAACCTCCATTCCATTGATCCTCCTCCTTGCTTTGTCTTCTCTTCCCCTACGTCTAGAAGCCCCAGGTGAACTTATGTTCTACCAGAGCGATCTCCTTTCCCTCCTAGAACAATCATCGATGCCTTCCATCCTCGGCCTAGAACCCTCAAGGTTTCTCACATGGCTGTCTCCCGTACTCACTTTTCCCGCCAGTCATCCCACCTGGAGCGAAGAACTCTCCACATGGTTGAGTTCGGTCAAAAAAAGAAAGAAAAAGTGAAGGTGAAGAAAGAAGATGTATTTTGAGCCTTTGTTAAAGAGTCATGTTACTGTCTTGGTGGGGTGAGGACATCTTTATTATGATAAGCTTTAGATTTCTCCCTGCCTTCATCCCCCTTCCTTGAAAGTGTAGGGCTTCTCACGGCTGCGTAGAGTGCTTCAGGTAGTGGTTCCTTCCTATTTAACAATAAGGGGGTTAGGCTTGCGGGCCTTGTTGGGTTCCTCAGAAAAGCTTGGCCCATAACACCTTTGGCCCAACTTCCTTTCCATCGTATTGGTGACCATAAGCGGTGAGAAATTTGTGCGGATCTCACGGGCGGCGAGGCTCGAAGCTTTCCCTTTTAGTTCAGGAGGACGGAGAAAATCAAGCCACTTTCCTTCCATTTTCGCCTTTATCAGTCATCTCTCCTTTGTGTCCCGATCCCCTTTACGTTTCCAAGACAAAGGGACATTAGGTCGAACTTTAGGCGATTAATTTGTCTCCTTTTGCCCGCGTCTCCTTACCCCTGACTATCATCATTACACATGCTTCCCTCCCGCTTAATATGTCCGCAGCATTGATTCACCTTCATCTTCTTCCTTGGTAACCTTTCCTTGATGCGCAATTCCTTTCTGGTGAAGCCAGTAATCACGGTTTAGATCTCCCACCATATTTGGTGTGTTATAACTCTTATTTTGCTGAGAATATTAATGATCTTTCACGGCCTACGCCTTTTTCCAATCTTCTGAGATTCTTACTGGCGATTCGATTTGAAGGTTGTATCCTCAAATCGCGCTCGAAACACCACACTCATATGTAACTGACATCTTGGGTCCACAAATGTCTGACTGACCCAACCACTCTAATCGACTCCTGGATCTCTCACACACTCCAGCGAGTTCATCTCTCTTAAGCTTTAGGGTGCTTCCACATGTAATCTTCTTTCTAATTATCTCACTATACGCTTCCTGGTCTCTGGAAATTTGAAAACTGTCAGGTTCTTACCCAAAATTAACTTTCAGTCCCTTCAGTCTCTAAGTGTTAATGCCCATGTCTACCGCCTCCTTTTATAGTGAGAGAAAGTGTTAGGAACAAAGGAGTCCGACTTCCCTTTGAGCATTTTTGTCTCGTTTTCTCCTGCCTCTACCCAAATCTCGTTCTCCGACCTCCCTATGCACCCCTTCACGACCTCTACAAACAAAGATTTTTTCTCTACCATCCCCTTTGGGTTTAGTCTATCCTTGATACTTCTCTGGTTGCCTCTCGGTGTCTGACTCCACCCAATTTTCTCCGGCACCTCCATCCTCTTTGAGCCCTTTGCCTTACAGGATTGAAAATTTTGTGCCTCTTGCCTTCTCAGTCTCGTCTGCAGAGTGCATTTAAGATACCTTCTAGCTCTGTTTGATCGGCATTTCAACCTAAAAATCCTGTCTTTTTCCTTCCATTCTGAAAAACATCCCTCTGGTACTCGCTCCCTACAACATTCTGTCACTCCCTTCAGTAAAGACTTTAACCCTAGCTCTCCAAAACGGATCCATGAAACCAAAGTATGGATCTTTCTATGACACTAGCCTTTCAACTTGCTTCCCGGGCCTTCCACCTTGATCTCGAAGGACTTTGGCACGATCGCAAACCATTTCCCACTTTCCCGTTCTCAGCCATGAAATGAGCCGATTTTACACCACCATTCAATTCAAAGTACTTAGCACAAACAGGAACCAAGACCAACAGCTTATCCTCTTGAAGGTCTTGCTACAACCACTTAAGTGACAAATTTACACAATGTGGAGCAGATGGTGTTTGTCTATCTTACTACATCCTATGATATGTATGATCTTTGTCTCTCTCTCTCTCTCCTGTTGAATCAGTTTTTCTTCTATTTATATTTGTCTGTTGTTTATAAATTTTTCTTTTGAATATCAAAATGCAAATATTCCGATCTTTGCTTTAGTCATTATATAGATAGCAACATGATAATATTCTTACTTTTTGTATGGAGCAGAAGAGAAGTCTAAGCAATTAAGAGAGAAAAAGCTGCAAATATGCGTTTGATAGACATGGAGAAGACAAAAGCGGCGTGTCAAGAAATGAAAGGAGACTCAAAAAGGTTAAATCTATAATTCGCACATTTCTCACCTTCACTTTTCTTAAGATTATATTATTCTTCATCAAACCATGTTCCTTTAGTTTGTAATGCATATTCTTGGAGTAATATTGTATTTCTTTGTTGCTTCTGTATATTTTTTCTTTTATATTGCTATATATGACTACTAATTTTAAGATTGTTTAATATTATGTGCCATGCTAATTAATTTGATCAGGATGAGGAGAATATGAACATGAAGAGCAATATCGTCTTGAAGTGCGAAAGACGATAAATTGGAAATGATGTGAGTGATTTGGCCTCATTACTTTGTGGTCTGGGAATCCATGTGGGAGGTGGTTTTATCCCTCAGCAAATGAGGTGGTTATATTCTTCTATCTTTTCAGTTTCTTTTGTTTGTGAAAACAATGCTTTATATTCCCTTAGTTGCTGAGAAAGTGAATATTAAACCATGAATCACAAATATGGCAAATAGCTACTGTAGGTGCATTGATGCATACAAAATTAGAAACAATTGCAAAACTTGGCATAGAAAAAAATAAAAATAAACATTTGCAAAATGTAGAGATAAATATATAGATAAAGATGTGGACATATTTATAGTATGACCATATTGAATTATGTGCATATAATATTGGAAGAATCCAAACAGATATATCTGTTTCATGTCAATCATTTTAAGCTAACTAAGGAATGGGAGTTGGTAAAAAGCAGTTGCTCGGTTGAAGCTCTTGAGGCTTGGCTTATGGTGAGGAGTTGGAATGGGGTGTGGAAGGTTCAAGTTAGAAGTCATATTAGGGCCAGGAAAAAAAATAAAAATAAAACAAAGTGAATTGTTGTTTGGCAGGACCTGGTGACATTTAGAGGGTGAAGGTTGAGCAATTTTGGATCTGATTAGCCACCTCTTTTGTGATTGAACATAAGTTATTTGGGTTCATTGTCTAACATTAGCCGAATTTTATTTTATTAATTTTAAATCGTTTTAGATGAATATATTATAATTTTGAATAATTTTATTATGTTGAGCATAATATACCATATATTAAAGATAATAAAATATCCCCAACTCTCTCAAACTTTGCATCACAAACTACAAGCCAATTAAATTATTTAACACTAAGTGACTCTTTAAAAGAATGTAGACTTTGGTTCAGCTTATACTCAGGAGCTGTGGCCAGAATATGGAAGCCTTCCATAGAAGAAGCCTCACTTGAGTTTGGAAGGGTCCTATTGCCAATATATATATATACCTAGGGTGGTAGGTTTTTGTTTCGATCTTTTTGGTTTTTTCTTATATACAGCTTTGTATACTCTAGGGCCTGACCCTTTGTTAATACATTGTCCACTATACAAATAAAAAAAAAAATAAAAAAAATAAAGTATATATATATATATATAAATACGCACACACACGTAGAGAGAGTGAGAGAGAAAGCTTTGAAGCTGCCCTTTGTGTGTCTTTGTGGACCTTGTGGAGGAAAGAAATGGGAAAATTATTTTAATGGTATAAACATTCAAACCAAGATATAATGATATCTTTTGTATACTTTTACTAGAGTGAGTTCGGTGTATAGAGAATTCCATACTTTATATTTGATTGATTGACCTTTTATAAAATAGGGTCGGTGTTTGCATTCTTGTTCACCTAGTTTTTTGGTTGTTTGTATACTTTGTGTGTACAGATTCACCTCTTTCAAAACCCTTGGTATTCTCTTGTTTATCAGAAAAAAATAGAAAGAAAAACAAAGTAAATACATACGATTTACATGGAAATCCTAAAGGGGGAAAAAACCATGGGTAAATGGATGAATCCGCTCTTTCATATATGGGTAGAAGATTGCAATATTGCGGCTACTAGGGAAAACCTCGAAAGGTCAAGCCTCTAAACAAATTCATTATATATTATTAATAGGTATCCCCAACGAATAGGTGTATACCCTCAGTAAGAAGGATCGATGAGGCTATGGGATTAGGCTGTCCGATCCTTTAATAATACCTCAGATCCTCCGAGGAGCCCATAATGTTGCACATGAAACTTTTTAAGTTGAGTTGGACATAATTCAAGTCTGAATCCCAACAATCATCATCACCAACCTAGTGCTTTGCCGGCTCGAATCTGCCATCCTAGTCCTTCTTGCACATTTGAATATTGTTGAGAATAGAGGATATTGCCAGGATATACAGTTCGTTTCATTGTTTCTTGTCTGATATTTTCTTTCCTTTTGTACTTTGTTATTTATTTTTATGCCCACTTTGATGTATAAGTAGGTAGAGCTTTATCTTTGTTCTTTTATCATTTCAATAAAGAAAAACACTCTTTTCTTCTCTTATTTCACATGGTATCAGAGCCATGAAGGCCCGATTAGGGTTTTCCGCTGGTTGAACTTTGGCAACCCATCTAGTGGCGCTTTTCTCTATATCCATCTCACAGAATCCTCTTGTCGCCATCGGACTAGTGTGAAAGGCACTCGGCGGAGCTTGCGCGACTGCTCCGTCTCGGTCGTGACCCGCTTTCGATTAGCGGGACCCATGATCTGCCAGCGGAAGAACCGGCATCGGCCGGTGATCGTGGCGCCTCCACGAGTGATCTTCTCGTTGAACTCACTCATGCATGGGCGCGCGTTAATGGGTGCGTGTTCACTTTCGACACGCTTCCGCCCGGACCTGATCGGCCGTCAGCCTCTGTGCCACAGTTCTTCATTTGATCCCTGTAGTTGTGAGTTTGACGCTTTTTTGTCCTCGATAGCCTCGACATTATGCTCCTGTTGCGCCATCTCGGTCGTGAATCGCCGTGTTGTGATTCTTCTGCACTTAAGATAGACCATGATACTCTTGGCCAACCTTTTTGTTGATTTAGAAGTTTATTTTGATTGTTTTCTCTTCTATGGTTGTCAAAGGAGCTCTTCTCCACCTTGAAGTTATTCTTCCTACTAATTATAAAGGTACATCCAGTACTCAACAACCAAATCTCATCCATTTGTCGGTTGTCCAACCCGGATATTGCCTCTATATCTTACGACTACATTTGGACCACACAGATTCTGCAAATGCAGGCCTTTGATCATATTCTGGTAAGCAAGAATCTTTCTTCCATGCTTTATTACATCACCTTTACCTATGATTACTTTAGTAATGGATACATGAGCAAGCTAAAGGAATTGGTCAAACAAATCCCCTCTTCCTCCATACCCCTTACTTATGTCCTTTATGTTTGCTTTCTATCAGTAAGTTGACTCGTGACCTTAATTGTTTGATTACCTTTTCTGATAATTCTATCACATTCTTTGGTGAATTACAGGGAGACCCAGTGGTAGCATAGGACATGGAGTTTGAAACCCCTCCTTTCATCTCGACTTCGCCTTCATCTTCTCTTGCTTGCACTTCATGGAATCCTCTCTATATATAAATCGTCATAGTCATCAAGATATTCCCTAGTTCGAACAATGATTCTCGTTTTCTGTGTGTCCTCAATTGAGTGAGTCATGTCAACTTGAAACATACTTGTGTTCCATTCGACGCCTAGAACAACGGACCGAAAGTACATTGAACATCCCACAAACCTTTAGGGTCCTTCACAGATGAGATCTGCAAATATTTTAATAAAAAATGAGCTAGTTATTCTCTATATTCCGGAAGTTTCATCTTGAAGTTGGGCTAATTTATCTTTCAATTAGTACATCTCTAGTGATAATCTTAGAAGGAATATATTTCTAGACCATTATCTTCCTTTATGTCTTCACATGAGATTCTTCATTAGTCCTCTTATCTTACACTCCTCGACAAGAATGGAGCTTAAAGCCTTGAAATCGTCATTTAGTTGACTCTTGCTTGCACTCTTCTACTCCATCACCATAAGGACTTTCCTCTCTGTTTTTGGGATCTTATCTTAGTAAGCTTATTGTTAGATTAATGGTATGCCATCATCCATACACATAATAAAATCCCTCTGTTCAGTTTCAAACTAACTTCTCTTACACCTTCCACCTGTTCTGTCTTTGGTGGGTATGCCATTTGTCCATATTCTTACTCTTGGACAAGACGAGAAGCCGGCCAATACAAATGTTCCTCGGTTATGCAGGCCCCGGTATCGTTGCTACTCTCATTTACAGTAGTCTTTTGTATCTGTTGTCACAACACGAGAACTCTTATGTCCCCACCACCACCCTCAAATTAAATGTCATATCTCTACCCCTTCTGTCAATCCTAAATACCTCATCGCAGTACCTCTTCTTCTCCACCTCACCATTTGAGTTTATACTAAATTCTTACGTCTTGACATCGGGCCTCAGGTGACTCTCTCATCTCCTATGGCGCCTCCTCCCACAGCCTGTCCCGATCTTGCGAGTCTCCAGCCCGATCTTCCATTCTTTGTTATCGGAAAGGTACTCTCGTTCCTTCGTAACCCTCATCCCCATTTATAATTTCACGACTTATCGACATCTTCACCATAATACCTTTATTTGCACCTTGTCTTTTGTTTCTCTTCTAAACGCCATGAGGCACTCTCTCATCCGGGCTGGAAATAGGCAATGGTTGAAGAAATGGCTGCTCTGCATTCTACTGGCACATGGGACCTAGTCACCTTACCTGTTGGTAAGTCTCTTGTTGGTTGTTGTTGGGTTTATACTGTTAAGATTGGTCCGGATGGCGGAGTGGACCGTCTTAAGGCTCGTTTAGTTGCCAAGGGGTATACTCAGATATATGGCTCTGACTACTATGACACTTTTCTCTTATTCTTAGATGGCCCATTCATTTTCTCTTAGCGCTCTTCTTTACTGAGAACTTGGCTATATTAGTTGGACAGTGGGATGCATTTCTCCATGGCGACCTCGCCCAGGGAGGCATATAATAGACAACCACTTGGATTTGTTGCTCATGGGGAGTCTGGTTTGATATGCAGGATACGTCGTTCCTTATATGGCCTAAAGAAACCCCCTCGAGCTTGGTTTGGCGCTTTAACCGATGGTCTGGGGAGTTCGGTATGACTAAGTACATCGGACAGCTCTGTCTTCACATCATCATCGTCATTCTAGACCCAGGTACATCTATATGATTGTATGTGGGCGACATTCATTATAACAGTGATGATCGAATGGTGACCGGAAACTTAGCGGCATCTCTTCGCGCGCAGGTAGGCGGGGAAGCTGAGTACTATGGAGATTGAAATAGCTTAGTCTAAGTGCGAGATTGTGGTTATGTCTTAGAGGAAGTATTTCTTGGATATATTCGGAGGAAGCTCTGGGTATGCTAAATGTAACCTATAACCTTCTATGGATCAAATTTCAAGCTTGTCTGCCAGATGAGGAAAGTACTCCTGAATCTAAGGGGAGATATTGACGGTAGTAAGGCGAACTACCTACTTACCATCTTTGATCGACATTTCCTTTACTGTGAGTGTAGTTGGTCGGTTCTGATCACCATGTGATAGTCACTAGGATCTTTGTGATCAGTATCCTGGATTATATCGAAGAAACATTGAGTCGAAGTTGCATGAAAATAGAGGTCGCGCGGGTTTATTGGATATGTTGTGATGCCGAGACTAAGCGGGCTGCTGTGAACGGACACTCCTTCGGGATAGTTTTTGTGGAGGTAGCTTAATATCCTGGAAAGGTAAAAACAGATGTGATGGCGAGTCCCAGTCGCATTCAGTATCAGTATGACAAACTTATGAACTCATAGCAAACAACGTCGTCTTCAAGAGCTAAGATTTAGGAAGGATGGGCTTGCATTCGAGCTTGGATGCAACATGGCTCTTTACTGCGGAGTATCTTGGGGGCCTCTAGGCGCGAGGAACATGGGGAGGCTGGGGCAGGATGGAGTGGAAAGTTTAAGTAATAGGTTGGCTCTTTGGAAAAAGACAATATATCTCCTAAGGGTGGAAGACTCATTCTCATTGAAGTGTACTCTAACATGCCCACCTACCTATTGTCTGCTCTGGGATGCCTAAGAAAGTCCAAGTTTTAGGCTAGAAAAATTCAGCGTGACTTCACAGGGTGGGGGAGCTCTTGGAGGAAAATCCATTTGATAAGTGGGACTCGATCTCTGTGAGTAAAAGAGAGAAAGGTGGTTTGGAGTGTATGATCTTACCAACTTTAATAGGGCTTTACTTGGGGAAATGGTGTTTGGAGATTCTCAATGGAAGATAACTCTATGTGGAGGGCGTCATTAGTTTTGAAATATGGCTTGGAAGGAGGGGTTGTTTGCCTCACATCCTAAAGGATGCCATGGGGTTGGTCTTTGGAAGAGGCACAAAGAAACTGTTCATTAAAATAAGCCCCATTTAGTGAAGATTAGGGATGGATTCAGAAGCAAGGTGCAGGAAGATTATAGTGGTGTGGTGAAGCTCCTATGCTACTCTTTTTCCCTCCTTTTGTCGTTTGGCTAACTCTAAAGGGGCTAAGGTTGCGGAGATGTGGGTGGCTTCGGGGTCTGGGGAAGGATGGAATTTCAGATTTGGAAGGCACTTTCATGATTGGGAATTGGAGGAGGTGCAAGGTTTCCTTGCCACGGTAAATCTTCAGAGTATTAATCCTAACCTTACTGATAGATTTTGGTGGAATAAGGCAAAAAATGGTAGTTTCTCTGTTAAAACTTGTTTTGAAATGTTAGAGGCGGTAGTCGAGCGGTCGGTGCCTATAAAGAATCTTTGACAGATCCTACCGTTCCCACTAAGGTGAGATTCTTTGCTTGGGAAATGTGGTGGGGCAAGATTTTGATATGATTAAACTTAAAGAGGTTTCATTGCCTGACAATTGTGTGTTTTGTGGAAAGGATGAAGAATCTTTAGAACACCTGTTTATCCATTGCTCTAAGGTGTAGTATGTGGTACCGCAATCTTCTCTTTATGCAGTGGGGAATTAGGTTTGTCGCTGCAGTGAAAGACTTGCTGCGGGGTTGGCTACACCTCGTGCGGAAGGACGTGAAGTTATGGAAGCGGTCTCCTTTGCTTGTTGGGCTATTTGGAAAGAGAGAAATATGGGTTGTGTTTGATGAAACCTTCTCCAGTCAGTTAAATCTTGCTTTATTTTCCTCTCTTTGACTAGCTTGATGTTTGATGCGAACACTCTTTTTTGTGCAGAAATATTTTAATATTCCCTAAGCTTCTGATTGTTGGTACTTTGATTTTATTTTAGTTCGTTTTTCTTTGGTTGGTTTTGTTTCTAGTTATCGCCATACCCTTAGGGTTTGATTTAATACATATCAATCAAAAAATTTAGGAAGGATGGACAAATGACTCTTTTTTTTTGATCGATAAAAAACGATATATAATTAGAAAGGCTTTAAGACATAAAGAAACATGAAGAGATACAAACAAAAGCCAGCACCCTCTCCTGTCTACCCATCAAATTAACGTCTACCAGCGAGATTAACGTTATCCTTGTTTATGCAACTTGGCCGCCCACGACCACAAGGAAAACAAAAAAAATGATTTCATCCTATGAGCGGAGGGACCTCATTCTCGAACCACCCTGGCCCTTTCCATCCAGTCGAAAATACAAGAAGGGCGCATCGAACTCTCTTAGTTTTCCGTTTTTCGTCTAACACTTTGCCCCGGTAGATGGACAATGACTGTGTGTGTGATAACAGCGACTCTTATTACTTCGACGATCTTTATGAAGGACCAACATATTAAAGTGGTGTCCTTCATTGAAAGATGCGGATGTATTCTTTGATTTTGATAAACTCGAGTAACCAGCTGGAATTGTTTTCAGAAGTCTCTCTCGAAGTCGAAAGTTAATCGTAATATGGCCCGGAGAATTGTATAGCTTGTATGCTCGGCTTAAAAGTGTTGAGGAATGAAATATTCTTAGGATCTTCTTTGGTTTATTCCATTCCTTTCTTGTACAATATTTTCCTTTATTTTATATATTTATTTCATTTTATGTCCTTAAATATACATATAAAATGATCCATTATCTGTTCTTTTACCAATTCAATAAGAAAAGTACTCTTTTCTTCTCTCATTTCTGTCTCATTTGGACCCGAAGCAATGTGTGAACCGATGTAGTGCTGATGCTTCTGACTTCCCTATTTAAATTTGTTGGCTTCAGGGTACAAGGCGGAATGTGTGTGGTAGGGTATATATGCCACTGTTGTGATCTTCATGGTTATTGTTAGGAAAGTTTGATGTATGTCACCAGCTGGTCATATATATGCCAATTGATTTTCTTGTATAAGGGTTTGAATCTCTCCAACAGACTTTTTCCCCAGTTTGGTTTGAATCGATGGCTCCCAATGAATCTTGCAAGAAGGCTGCCTAGGAAAGTCACCTACTTTGGATCAACTAAAAGTCGCGGTATGACATTGTAAGCTGAATGTTTATAGCAAGGAGAAGGAGACAATATGAACCATTTATTGATCTGTATGTGTAAAATGTTGTGGATCTTTGTATCAATTGTTGGGATTAGTTGGGTCTTCCCAGAACAGTTACGCACCTCTTATAGCAGCGAGGCGCGTAGAGTAGGTGCAAAAATCTGGTTAACATGCTGTTGTGCGATTACGGAAGTCTATGGCGCTTGAATAGTTTAATGTTTGAAGCGAGGCCCTTAGTTAAAAATTATCATTTGTAACCAACTTGTGGTCTTGAAATATTTATAATGTAATGCCGCCTCTGTGAATTTCTTTACTTGGTTGATAAGTGTTTGTTTGTTGTTGTTTGTGCTCAAGTGCCCTTTATTTGATCCGTGTATTAAGATTCTTGTTCTCGTTTCCTTGTTTTGGTTATTTATATATTTGCTTTTTATCGATCAAAAAAAATAATTGATTTTCTGTTTTCAAAGATAAGAACATTGAAATATCTAATTAAGAGAACTGCCTTTATCTGCAAGTTCACCCTATCATGAAGGTAGGAACATATTTATTAGTTAATGGATTTAATTCCTTCTGTTGCTTGGTCCCATGAAAAGGAGTAACTGAAAAGCCTTCAAAGTTCTGGGATTTGGACAATACCCAACTCAAGTAGATTCTATTTTCACAGCTCTATTCTGATTCTACATTAACAGTGGTCGGGAAAAATTCCTTCTTATTTTATCTCAGTTTTAGTTAAAATTCCCTGGTTATGCTGTTTTCTTTCATGAGCTCAGTCTGAGCATACTTCAGTACATTTTCCCTTTAATACATAAATTTACCATTTGTCAATCTTCCCTGACTATTAGGGCTGTCAAACAGACTATTTCTGAGATCCCCTATGAATGTGTTGCTGAATGCATAAATTCATAATCTCTTTTATCACAGATTTCAAGGGAAACATCTTATAACCAGTGGATCATGGCGATGCAGAGTAATAGTTAACAGCGGTTAATTGGACTGGGAACTTATGGATGAACCCTTATGGTTGAATTCCAATGGTGATTAAGAAAGTAGATTGTCCAACTACTGGAGAGAGGTTATTGGTTAATGCAAGATGTGAATAACAATTGACTCTGTGTCAGCGAACACTGAAAGATGGTCATACTTCTATCAAAATTTGAAATCTACTCTAGTATCAATGCAACCATCTTCTAGGCAGAAAATGTGGCTTGAGAAGCTCTCTTAAATAATGATAAAGTTCTCTATTTGAGGAGACACCAGCTCCTTTGAATTTCTCATCTCAAGCACTATGATTTCTTACATATCATGTTGCTGCCCAGAAAGGGTCTCTAGATGAGAGTGGTTTCCAGAGAAATTAAGAGGAAGGAAGGAGAGGAGCAATGAGAGAAGAGAATTCCCATGATCATATACAGAGAGTATGGTGTGCTTCTATGAATGTTGGTACTTTTGGCAAACTATGTTTTGGTGAGGATCTGATAAAAATATGTTTGCGATCAGGCCATGGATTAGACATAAACAAATATACGCCTGATAGGGACAAGTGGCTCACCATTCCCTCTTTCACCATTATAATGTTAATTGTCCATGCATACAGAAAAAAGTAAAGCGATCATTGTATGATGCAGAACATGTTTGTTCTAAATGTGACGTAGCTATAAATCATACTAATGGAGGATGAGGAATGATTAGGAGAGTAAGTTTGCGGCAATAATATTAATCAATTTAAAATGGCTGGGCCACCTAATACAAGACTTCTAGCCTCTTTCGGAAGCCAGAAGCGACATGATGTGAATGGGCATCAGCGACAAGTGCTGATGCATAAATCTTTACCCTTTGAAATGTATTGTCTTTTTAAAGGCTATTTTCTGAATCTTTCTTCCTTTATCCCCAGCAGTTAAGCTCTCATTTGAAAATTATTATTGTGGTTCTCTTTTCATGTCGTGTTGTAAAATCCTTCCTTCAAATCTTCTACGACAAAAAAATAATACATTACTGAAAAATAGCCTAGCATAAACAATTCTAACATTCTTGGAATATTTCCACATTCTTCCTCGGTTGGTACATGGATATTTATCATGCCCAGCATGCTTGTAAGAGCTTCAAACATATCTAGTCATTCCTTTGGTCAAGACATGGCTATTGAACTGATGCAGTAGGAATGACATACGAACTTCCCTTTCTCAATTCTCACTAATGAAGTGGCGTTCATTCTTATTCCTTGTTGGTGGACACTGATTATATGACTATGTTGATGACGACCTTTCGTATCACCATTAATACATTAGTAGTACTTGATTTCCCAACATGTTAGCAACCTCTTAATCCACAATAGCTATAAATCTTTCTTTTAAATTTGTCTTGATATCTTCTAACTATTCAGCATAATGATTTGTACTACAGAAATAACCACATTACCCAGGTGTAATATAATATATGGTAAGTTTTCTGTCCAATTAACTTGTCTAATCTATTCAGTGCAAGCTTTTAAATTACAATTGCTTCCCTTTTCAAAGTATAAGCCCTCTTATGGTATCATTATAGTACTTCCGTATTTTGTAAGGCCGTTCCATATGGCTCATCTTACGTATTGGAGAGTGCATGTATTCTTCTGGTTTCAAAACAAAGGTGATATGGTTAATATATTGGTATCAGATCTTCCAAATGCGCGTTTGATATCTCCTATCCATGATGTTCCACCAAGGTGTTATGACCTGTTTAAGAGCTTTATTTGTTGGATCAGGAATGGCGCTAACGATTCCTCGATCCCTTTGGATGTTATTGTGATGGACTTTAAGCAGTTAGAGGACAAGTTTTTAGAAAATGAAGTGCTGGCAGCAATCTCAGGCCTAAATGGAGAAAAGGCCTCGGAGTTGGATGGTTTCATATCGTGTTCTGGTCCTTTAGTTGGGAGTTTGTGATGAAATGTGAATAAATAAATTCTTCAAAGGTGCTGAGCAAAGAAGATGGAGCGAATGTGGTGATGATTCCTAAAAAAGGAATGGTAGAGGATATCAGAGACTACAGACCCATCAGTCTAAGGTGTTGGCTAATAGGTTGAGAAGGGTTATTGCCAAAGTGGTCTCCCATTCTCAAAATACTTTTGTTGAAGGGAGACAAATCTTAAATTAACTGTATATGAATTAGTGTTTCGATGTTGAGAAGGAATGATGGAGGGTTGATTTGTAAGTTGGACATTGAAAAGGCTTATGACCATGTAAACTGGGATTTTGTAATTGAGGTGATGAGGATAATGGAATTTGGGCACAGATGGCTGACTTGGATCCAATTTTAATTAATGACACCCTTGTCGGATTCTTTCGAAGTGCGAGGGGTTTTCATCAGGGCGACCCTCTTTCCCCGCATCTCTTTGTCTTAGGCATGGACATCTCGTGGTTTGGTCTCTGAGCCGTGAAGGTTTTTTGATAAGTAAAAGAAGAATCTCGTAAAGGGGGCTAAAAAGCTGGCGAGGAGTATCTATTGAAACAAACAGAAACAATAAAAGCAAAAAAGACCTATCCGACCCCAAAGTTGGCAAGCAATGACAATGGGTTAGCCACAAATGAATTTACAGCCGCCTATGAGAAGGCAAGAATAGACAAAAGCATTTCTCGTTTGTTGAGGAGAGCTCTTCAATTTTGACGAAATCTATTCTTTCTAACTAGGATTGCCTAGAGCAGGACAAAAGGAGCAACCCTCCGGCCTGCCACTTTTAACGGGAAATTGGTCGACCAAATCGGTCCTTGATTGGCCATTTGGGCACGAAGCAACTCCCGCGAGACATCAACAAAAGACCAGAAAATTCCACTAATATGACGATGTAACAATAGATGCTCAATGTTTGGCTGTCTTTCAACACAAAGGGCGCGTTTACGGAAAATCCTCCTCTGAGTTGATCTGATCATATACCTGAAACATAATAAGTATTTTGGAAGAGCCATTCTTAAACAACCTTTTGGGAAGAATATATCTTCCCCTCAAAAAAAATCGAAGCGATTTTGCGTAGTATCTTTTGTAGCTTCTAACCTTATCCTCTGCCGAGGAGGTTTATCTTTTATCATGATGGATTAAAATTTCCATAGTCTCCATCTCTACAAATCATTAAAATGCCGCCTCGTAGAAAGATCCCATCTATCAGATATTCATGACCTCAGCTACTGCCTCCCCTTCCCACGCGGCTCTTTTAGGAGACCGGACATTGTATAAAGCATAGGAAAAAGCCTCTTGAGGGTTCCTCATTGCCATCTCAATTGATTATTCATATCCTCAAAATAGGTTGTTGTATGTTTTGAAGGTTACTGTAGAATTTCTTTCATAAGCCCACTAGGCGCCTCATGCCTGCACTTGTGCTCACTTGCATGTTTATCTTTGGTAATGGTTTCCAAAGGCCTTACGCCTGCCTTTGAGCAATTTGTTTCCAAAAGATATAGAGAAGTTTTTGGATTCTAAACCTTCTATCTTGCTCAAGCTCACAATCTTCAATTGACATTGTGATTTTCCTCTCAGCTCCTCCCTTGAAGAATTCTCTTTGGATTCAACGAATCTCATGGCGATTGACTTGAGTTACGAGAGGACGCCTTGAGTGATGACATGCAAACAAGGATGCCTTTGATGGCGCTGATCTTCCCGCTGAGATATATTACTTTCCATAAGGCCGGTCCTCCGAAACTTCTCCTCCAGCGACATCAGTTGTTTGGCGGACTTCACTTGCACGAGAGGAAGACGAGGTAGTTATGGGCGAACCCTGCTGCACGAGCTTTAAGCCATGGTGGAGTTCTCTCTCCCAGGTAAATAGACTTTATCTGGGTTGTCCTCATCTGACTTTGAGCGAGTGAACCGATAAGATCCTTCAGATCCCAGTCCTCTTGAATCCTCACTTTTGTTATCATCTGCTTCAAATAACAAGTGCGAAACTTGTACTTCATTTCCACCTCTATCCCTTAACTTGTACCCTGAAAGAAAGCCTCCCTCCACCATCTTGTTAATTAAGATAGGCAATGCCTCCATTCCTAACACAAAGAGGTAGGGGGACAGGGGGTCCCCTTGTCTAAACCCCTTTGAGCTACGAAAGAAACCATAGGGACTACCATTTATCAGTACATAGAATGTGGCAGTCGAAATGCACCATCTTATCCACTCTACCCACTTTGCTCCAAACCTCATCCTCTTGAAAATCTAAATAATGAAGCTCTAACTTATGTTGTCATAGGCCTTATCAATATCCAGAACACAAAGCACACCTCTTTCCTTCTTTCTTTTGATGATCTGACTACTCTATTGCTATCAGAAGCATCAAATTTGCCTCCTTAAATAAAGACGGTATTCTGACTGATCCTTCATTGCAATACTCATGTCTGTTGGACAAGACTTTGGCCTATCACTTATAGAGACTTCCACAGAGGCTAATGGAGCACCTTAGTCACTTTAAATCCCTCACCTGCCAACTTTCTTAAGCACCCTTTTCAAAGCTGTATTTGAACTTCGGACAAATCTCTCATTGGCATGGAACTCTCTAAACAAAGAGAATATCCTCCCCTACATATCCCGATTACCTTTACGAAAAGTTCTTTGTGAAACCATTTGGGCCAGGAACCTTGTCATCATGTCTAAGAAGAAGCGACCTTAATTTCTTCCTCAACAAAGGGCCTTTCTAAGCTAGCAGCCTCATAATCATTGATACTCAAGAACTCGAAGCCACATTGGGTAGCTCTCCATTCCTTGAGTCGAGAAGGTTCTTAAAGCCTGCCATTCCTTGCTTAATTTCCTCCTCACCATTAACCCTTGTATTAATTTTAATCTTATTCAAGGCGTTATTCTCTGTGGAATTTGCCACCCTATGGAATAATTTCGTATTCCTATCCCCTTCTTTAAGCCATATTTCTCTCGATTTTTGTCTCTCCGAAGTCTCTTGATAAAAGCCCACTTCTTAATCGATTCGTAAGCGGACCTCTCTCTCAGCTCTATAACCAGAGGTCTGACTTTCCTATCGTCGATCACTTCACCTTTATTAAGCGCCTTCTTATTTTCTCTTTGAGAACTGCTGTTCCAAGTCTTGATTAGAGTTTGGTGCCTTAATTTTCAAATCAAAATGCTTAGTTTGCTTGAACCGCGGCTAACCCTACGGGAATTAACTAGCTCCTCGAAGCCTTGACCTTAAGCCATGTTTCAAAATGAATGAGATTGATTCTACTTGAAGTCCCTTCCACTAAATAGATCAAGACAGTCTAAAATGGTCTTGGGAAGGGCGTTGAATAACCCTCAAATAGTTGATTTTCGGTGACCACAAAATACCATCGAACGCGATCTTCGATTGATAAACTCCCTCACTTTAAAAAATTTGCCACAGAGATGTCACATAACCTAGTTCATCCCATAAGGTTCCTTAATATTTATTCTTTGTGAGACCGCAAATTCTCATGAAAACCCCGAAACAAAATTGTCATTTAAGTTCTGGCGAAGCGAGAAATAATGAGATTGCCCTTCTCGACCTTTAGAGCGGACTCGTAAGTCTAAGATCCTGTTATCGAAGGCTACCTTGCATTAACAACCCCCGATCTAAATCTTCACGCGCCTCTGGCTTCTAACCAGCCTCGATTCATTGCCTTGATTTTTGTCTCTTGAAGGCAGACTACATCGACCTTTGAGATTTGAGCCAATCTTCCTGCCGGGGTTATTTGCTCCCCTAACATTCCAAGAGATAATTCTTATCTTCATTGAGCTTTTAGTTGACAAAAATCCTTGGAAATTTTGCTTGACCCCCTCCTACTCTTTCCTCCCTTCTCTTTTAGAGACCATTTTAATTTCTTTAATTCCCGATCAAATTTTGATAAGATTAGGCCTCTATACTTTACCATTTTTCTTTTAGTATCAATTCTGCTGGGTCATTACATCCTCAAACCATTCACTGAGTACCTAAGAAATTTGTTAAATTTTTCCTAAACAACCTCTCTTGCTCCTTTCCCGGGCTATAATCGAGAATGTTCCCACGTCAAAGCCTTCTCCATAGAAAACAGGCTTATACGTACTAAAAATCGGGCATATATACTTAAGGGGTTTGATCATGGAATTTCTCCCCCTCCATTCTTTCCTCGACGCAGTCCTAATTTCGAAAGACCCCAGCAAAGCGAGCACACTCCAGAAGAGCAAGAGGAAGAGAGAAGAAAAAGAGATTTCCGTTCCGTATTAACCATAGAAGGGAAGGAAACCTCAGGCACGGCATTCTGCAGCTATGCTGAGGGTGCATCTGTCTCTTCTTTTAACACGCTGTTACCTCATGATAAACCACGGGGAGATGCCCCGTCTTTAAGAATGTGCCCCTAATATTATCCCTTGAGACAAAGCATTTGACTAGCCTTTGACTTTAAGCCTAGCCCATCGCTCCTTTTGCGCCTGAGGCTTTGTGTTTCAGCCTGGCCCGAACTAGAACTAAACACATTGAGCCTGTTTTGTTTCTTGAATTTCTTTTGGATCCTTTGTAAACTTATTGACTGAAAAGTGGCCTAAAGGAGACATCCCAATTTCTAATGTCACTAGAATCCGACTCTTTAGCGCACATTCGCTCTCCCAGGACCTACCACCTGCCTCCCTTTGCCTTCAAATCTTATCCATATTATCCGGCTTATATCTTTTTAAGTCAATATTATCTCCCAAGCTACTTTGAGAGCCATTTCTGAAGACTTTGTACCAGAACCTCGCGGCTAAAAGCGGCTTGTATATCTACATCTTCTTCTACGCAATACCCTATTTTAATTTATATTGAAGGCCTCAATTCAATGAACCGAAATTTGGGATCTTGCCATGGTGTGCGCCTTCTCATCCCCTCCGACAAATGGACCGGTTTCGGGCGGTTTGATTTCTCATTTGACGAAAATCTTTGGCCATCCAGCTCAAACCTTTGCTCTCTTTGTCTTGTATTAGTTAAGCCATTTCATCTAGGGTGGATTACATGTGTGGAGTTTGTGGCCCTCTAGAAAGGGTTTAAACAATTTGGTAAAGTGAGATCTTCTGCAAGGGGGCGAATATGGAGGCGCTTGGCGGTGAGTTGGGATGCAAGGTTGGTTCCTCCGCTTCCGCATTACCTAAACCTCTCTTAACTCATACAGTATTGAGATATTAAGGACCTTAATGAGAAGAACAGGAGAGATTGGTTAGCCCAGGCATGATATATGTCTAAAGGGGGAAAGGTTTTTGTCATGCTATCAAGTCTTCCTATATACTTCATGTCATCTGGGTTAAGTTTTATGATGCAGTTCAGTTCAGTCAGAGGACTTTTTGTAGGGCGGTGTAATGGATTAAAAAACTCACCTAAGTATAAAAGTGGACACACATAAGGCAAAAGAAGAACAGTTTAGGTGTTAGAGGCCTACAAGTTGAACAAGGCATTATTGAGGAAAATGCAGATTGTATTTCCAATGAAAGAAAATACGTTGGAGGAGACTATCAATGTGAGAAAGTTTGAACATGCGAAGTTTAGTGTTCGAGATTAGAAAATTTTGGTTAGTTGTGTAAGTAGGAAAGATTGGGGAATACCCTTTGATAATACCAAGTTTCAAATTAGGTACAACCAGTGGATTTGGAAGGATTTGTGGTGTGACGAGGGGCTGTGTAGGTGTCTTTGACTTTGTTTAGCTTGATCACTAATGATTGGAAGGTGATGGAGGTGGGGAATTTCTTTCATGCTATTCAGCCTATGAGAGTTATTTCAAACAAGGAAGACAAGCTGATTTTGAAAGGGAACATAACAGACACTTGTTCTGTTAAACTGATGTATGAGGCATTGAACCACCTTGTCTCTTTGCTTTTGCCTTTTCCTGTCCTTTCCATTTGGAACCCCTTGGTTCCTCTAAAGGTGAGCTTTTTTGCTTAGGAGGTAACTTGGGGAAAGGTGTTGAAGCTGGATCAACTCAAAAGAAGAGGAAGACCGCCAACCCTTCGAGATGCTACCTCTTGTGAGAATGAGAGCAACTATAGATCATCTCTCCTTGTGCATTTATTACGTTTTACTTTGGGAGATTATTCTAGCCATTGTTGGTAGTGGGGTATCTTCTTTTTTGTTAGACAGGCACTTTTGTCTTGGCAAGGAGCTAAGTGGACCACCCCAGTGTATCCTCTGGATATACATATTTTTGGTTTGTCACATATAGCTTTTTTACCGTAAAAAAAAAAAAAGTGTTTCATCTTCTTGGTTGGATTTTTAATGATTAACCTCCACAGGGAGTAGATAAATATTTACATCCTTTTGTTCTCTTCTTTCAGCAGGTCCAAGTGCCTATTTTCTGTGTGAGAGAGATCTCCTTGTTGTTTCTTGCCACTTCCATTACTAAAAATTATTTGAGTTGCCTAAGTTCCTTGATTTCAAACTCCTTAGCTAATTTTTTCCTTACATTCTCCAATTCAGTGGTATCATTCCCTGTTATGATAATATCGTCAATGTAGAGCTATAAAAAATAAGCTTGACTCCTCTGAATATTTGTAACACACATGGTATAGTTAGCTTGACCTTGCACAAACCCGATTACTTGATAACACTTTATATCTGTCAAACCATGATGCCGTGGGATTGTTTGAGCCCATATAGTGATCTTTTCACCTACATGCCTTTGCCAAGTTGAACAGTTGATGAACCCAGGTGGTATGTTCTATGGGCCCTCCTCAAGTTTCTATTCAAAGGCTTTCTTCATCTAATTGGTGAAGCTGATGATCTAGATTGGCAGCCAGGAGCAAAATTCTTGTCTTAGCTTTGCTACTTGTGCAAAAGTTTCAAATAATCCTTTTCCTTATGTTTGTGTAAAACCTTTTACAAACTCAATTCACCTTATATCATCCACCCTACCTTCTTTATGCCATAAATGAATACCACTTGCACTTAACTATCTTTTGTGGGTTGATGTGCTAGTTCCCCAAAACACCTCATGAATGGTCTTGGGATGTTTGGATGAACATACCTATTGACCGTGCAGCCTTAAGGCTCATACAGCCTCCCATGGTTATCATTTGTATAATGGTGTTTGGTGCAACTTCATACCTCACTTTTCATGTGGAACAAATGGGAAAGATCAAATGTTCTGGCACACACTGAAGGGAGTCAGTTAAGGCAGAAGTAAATTGTTCTCTCTCTGGTTCTTGTGGGGGGTCTATCGGGTTCAACTCATTATACTACTAGAAGTGTGGTGACTATACCGATGGATCATCTTACTCATACGTATTTAGCCTATGAATATATCTCTGTTCTCTTATATTTTGTAGTTTGTTCTAATGTTTTGACCAGGTTGGGTTTGAGTTTGGATATTGTGTCAAATCTGAGTAACTGGAACTTGAATCAGGGACTGGTTTGAGAACTCAAATTTGGCTGGATTTAATATATTTGGCTGGTTTTCAGGGGCTTCCAGAATCTCCACCCTGAGATTTATAGTGAAATATTAAGAGATAAGAACAAATTTTAAATGGGTGATCCATTGAGATCTACATTTTTTGATGACTGATGTATTAAATTTGTAGCCCTTTTAGTGGAGAAGTAACCAGGAAGATGCACTAACTCTGGGATCAACTTAGAGCGTTGGTGGTTGTTTTACAAAGTGATCTTAAAATATACTGGAAGGGAGGTTAAGTGAAGATGTGTTTGTAGAATGTTTCAAGGAGAATTTGTGAAGGTGTTATGAATTGCAGGGCATGAGATGACACTAGGAGATAAAATGCAGTAAAGTGGCATTTGGTATTGTTTAGGAACATGATGAGTGAATTTAGGGTTCTAGCAACCTCCAGAAGATGTATACTTTTCACTCACTTATACATGAAAGTAAAGACAATGCAGAACTTTGTGAATAGTTCCAGTTTGGGAGATAGTTGTCAGAATTTCATTGAAGTACTCGGTGTCAATATCAGTTCTTAGGTTCCGAATATCTTTTTGAGACTGGGTTTTTATCATGGAATGGAATTGTGTAAAGGCGTTTTCGGTTTCTGATTTATCCTTGAGAAGATATGCCCAAGATATCCTAGTATAGTCATCTATAAGGGTGACAAATCACTTTGTATTGGTCAAGTTGTTGACTTTAGAAGGTCCCCATAGGTCACTGTGATTAGAGCAAATGGAATACAGGCTTTGGAGGTCATGACTTGCATGGAGTATAGGTATGGTTGATAAGTTCACATATTTTACCACCAAATGTTCTCAAATCCTTTTACAATGAGAGAACAACTTTTTCAATCGGAAAGCTGGGATGGCAGTCGTTTGTTACCAGCGTTATTGACTGGGAACAAAAATAAATTGCTCTACTAGAGATTTAGGCTTGTGTATATGTACCCCATGCTTCATCTTCCTAATAGAGCATGACCCTTCGCACTCCATGCATTCAATCGTCTTCTGAGATCTGCAGAAATTCACAACCACATTTGGAAATTTACTTAACCTTATGTTTGGTCTTTGTTATTTGCTTACTAATGGCAAATTATGAGATACGTTTGGGACATGAAAGATAATTCTTTATTGGTTGAGCTCTTGTTAGTGCTAGCCTCTGTATTTTGTCAGTGGTCTTGTTTGTGGGGCTAATTATGGGCTTTGTAGCTATTGGAAGATGCATTACATTATCTTTATTAATAGTAGGGGGCTAATTTGTATCCTTGTGAGATTCTTTGGTTGCTACATAATGTGTTGCGTTAACTACGTCCCTTCTTGAGATTGTTTGTATCCTTTGGGCGTTTAGTTGCGAAAATTTTTATTTCTATCCAAAAGTGATATAGAAAATTTTGATATTCCCAATACTTTAGTTTTAATTTGAAAAAAATCGTTTTGTTACTTGAATTTGATTGAAAATAAAGAATAAGAAAATCCGTTTTATAAAACCATTTTCTTGAAAATGAAGTTAATAAAAACAATGCAAATGTGTTTAAAATGCGTGTTACTATTCCGCGATCACGTGTTTTAATGGCGCGATGAAAGAAAATCGAAGTGGAAGGCGAAAGGAAAGAAAATAAGAATAGCGGCGATCCGAATGTTTCGTTTTATCGATCGACCAAATCTGCGTCATTTTGTTGGTGTTCGAAAACGAGGAAAACTTCTTAGCGAAACGGTTTACGATTCGTATATAAAATGTTGAAAATAGTAGATTATTTTTAACTGTTTTTGTGATTCTGCATGTAACGTGTTTCATTGTTTTTGAAAAGTTTGAATAAACATCATTTCTCTCTGCCCAAACGGGGCCTTAAACACTTATATTGTATACGGTGGGAGTTTCATGGACTTCATAATCTCTTAGCCCAACTTTCAAAATTGATTTAAACAATATGCATGCATGTACTTACTACATACCAATTTATGGTTCATCTGTTATCCTTTGTTTTCCTTTGTTTCGGTGACGATTCTTCATCCCCATTTAATTTCTCTCCGGGTCCATCACGGCTTTGAGCTTCTGTTGAAATTTCATCGATCGAGCATCTAGAGCGACTCTATCACGGGTTGAGGCGAGGAAAAATTTAAAAGCATTTCGCATGAAAGAGAAGTTTATGTTGCTTCATGATAGAATGAATATATGAATAATATGTTTTAAATTTTGATATAAAATTTGTCGATCCTCCTCTGGTACTTGGTCGGCCAAACATTGTCTATGTTGACTACTAGCATCATTATCATCCATCCATCCATCAGAACGAGATATAACATCTCTTAGAATCAAGATAGATATGCTATCCAAATGCTAAGAGATGTTTTTCCTTTTGAACGAGCAGAAAAAAGCATCCAAATGCTAAGAGGATGTTTTTGCTTTTAAACTTTTTACGAAAAACAATTTACTTTCAAATTTTAAGTTGTCTGTTTTTCTATTCATTCCTAGCTTATTATAGACTTTTTATTGAATAAAAAAGCCAAAATATTTCATTTTTTTCTAAATAAAAAGAGTAGCATATTGATTTTTATTTTTATTTTTACGTTTTCATACAGAAAGAAAACATTAGCAGAAAATAAACAATACAAACCTCAACACCATTAAATACTATTTTGATTTAACTTCTATTTAGGGCGCCAAATAGCAGAACAGTGTTTGTTATGAAATTCTTAATAAACAACACCGTGGCATTGGAAATGAAATGGGTATAACTTCACGTAGTACAAACTAAGTTCTTTGGTTTAAATAACATTTGATCTCTCTTCACTCTTAACAAAACCAACAATCAATATGTTTGATCATCAAGAAACCGTAAATTATTTTATTGAGGAAAAAATTAAGGAGAAAAAAAAGAAAACTAACCATAATAGAAAGCGATTCCTTCTTCCATGATGCGATGGCGTATGAGTTGACCTATAATATTATATATGGCGATCAAATATGATCGAATGTTGTGGCACATTTATCATCAAAATTCAGTTTTATCCTGCGATCATCATATCTTAGTTCTCTAATGAGAACATGAGTTCCAGAGGATGGGCATGTATCTGCACATACCAAAAGGATTCCACTCTTCATTAAGCGGGAATTCTAGGCATTGAAAAATTTCAAATGATTAGGCAATCATACAGATATCTTCAAATAGCGAAATTACATGCAATAGTAAAACAACAAAGAACATTACATGAGAAATGCGATTATTGTATGCTTGGAATGAATAGAGATAAATTGGCGTTATCAACGCACAAACGGAGTTTTAATCAGAAATTTAAAAAGAATACATTTGCGCGATATTGAGATACAGATAAGTCTAAGAGTTCCCCTTCATGGCCCATGATGCAAAAACGTCTGAATATATAAATTCATCAATAATAAAACCAATAATTGCAAGTTTGAGATAAAGTTTTAACAATTATTGTAAAATTACTATTACATACGAGAATAGAGTATGGTAACATGCAAACAAAATTGTGAATTGCATTTATATACGGGGGCGTCCACCATATGTGCACGTGCCATACAATGTCTTCCACAGTTCCTTTTACACTCCATTTCCCAACATATTTTTCCAAATCATCAGTCTCTTAGGTCTGACTCCATTCCCGCCCGACTAGCTATGGTTTGAGTCATCAGTCATCTAAAGTTCAAATGTCATCTCCATCTATTCATGTACTAAGCTCACTCTCGATTATTACAAGAGCACACACCATAGTATCTAAGTTAAAAATAAAAAGAAAGAAAAATAATTCGCCCTCCCGGTATATGCAAGAATATATGAAAATAGTAGGTCGTTTACAATTAGGCCTTGGGAACATTCCCATGACCTTCTGCCTTGCCATGGCACGAAGATGTGAATTATAATTCAAGGTTAAGTTGCATCATATCTTTATCTGTGAGATGATAAGGTTATGAACAACTCTAAGAAAAACCATGTGTCTATATGAATTTTTGAGATGTGGACAAAAGAATTGATTTTTGTTTACTAATATGTAGTTTTATTTTTAATAGAAACGATGGACGAGAAAGATTGATTCTTTCACACATAAATCCTCAAATTAGAAATCATATATTAAAATATAGGATAAAGTATGCAAAACTGGTGTGGAACCTTTGCCATTGATAAAGTGTACTAAATAGTAAAGCATGTCCCGGGATACCCTGACTTACGAGTTACAATAGTTCACGTAAGTGACCAACTATGGTACAGGAAAAATATCTTTTGTAAGGAAGGTGCGGCTCCCACGCAAATATTACCATTCTAACAAAACACACGTTATGAAATTTCTTGGAAATCTACCACTAATAATGCAAGTTGCTCAGAATATGGTGGCGACAAAATTAGAACATGCAATTTGCACCCATGGCAGCATCATTTGGCTTTGATAAACCATCATCAGAGAAGATATTCCTGCAACACAATTCAGAAACAGAGTGTTAAGGTAGCAGATAAGGTATCCAGCATCAAAAGGTTTAAAAACACACAAAAAACTTTTTCATACACCAGCTATGAAACAAGAAAGACTGTTCTTTCTTTGACATTTGAAACCGTTTTACCGCTTACTTTACTATTATTAATAATTAACAAGCGCGATGCTTTCGACATTATTTTCTTTCATTTGGCATCTTTTATTCTAATGATATGGCTGTCGATTTATCATCCTTGACATCCTCAAATTAGAGATTTTAAAAGATACCTAAAATGTGAGAGAAAAATTTGTACAAATCTTCCATTTAACCATAAGGATTACCTGAAACATGAGAGAATTATGAACATACTCATTGTAGGATCGACAATGAGGGCTTTGAGCATCCCGTCATTTAATGCACGGAGTTTGATTATGTAGTTTATGGTATTGTTAGAAAAGGCAGGTTTAATGCCGCAGGCTTTGAGAAGGTATGTGTGCTCATTGATAGAGGCAGTAGTGATAAATGCAAATCTAGAAGGACTTTAAACTCTAATTTTGTCTGATAGTCTTTTATACTAAAGGTAGCACATGCCTGACCAAAACTCCACGACAAATAATGTTGTTGAACTCAAAAGTCCTCATTGTCCTTTCTATGTGATTACGGAAGTTAGGATGGAAATTCCCATTGGAAAGTTTAGTTGAAAGAGTTGCCCAAATGCAAGTTTAACTCTACTGGTTGAGTGTGTGCTTGGAACTTTGATTCAACCTGGGCATAATTCAGACATGATTCAGTTGCACAATCATGACCTTTCATACTTCTGACCATGACCCGGTTGTTCCGGTGATTCATTGTTCAAATTGAAAAATTTGTATCGTGTTTCCGTGTCTCGACAATTGGATATGACTAGGCAATACTTCATCTACACTTCATGTAAACTAAGCGGGTTAGGATTAGATTACCTAAAATTCAATAACTAGTATGCGGATTCCCTCGAGAGATTTCTAAATACCATACTTTTAGAAAGGGCTTTAAAATGGTATTAGAAATTAATATATGACTCGACAAATATTTCACCTTATTCTATATGGTAAACTAGTGCGTTAGGTTAGAACACTACAATTCTATAATATCTAAGTTCCTCTGGAGCTTCTTGTAGACCATAGTTGTGAAAGACATAAGATACCTAGGCTCGAGGCATAACCACTCTTTAGCATAATCTTCTTGCTTGCCAAGGCATAACCACTCAACGCTCAAGTAATTCTTAGTAAATTGGAGGGTGTGTGGTCGAGTGATAAGGAAAAGATTGGTTTGGGGATTAAACTTTTGATCTTTTAAATGGACTTTATTGGGGAAATGGGAAAAAAATGTGTTCTTAAAATTAAGAGGATGATAGGAAAATCAAATTTTGGGAAAACTGAGGTGTGGAAGAAGTGCCCTTATGTGAAGCCTTCCCTGATCTATAGTGTACTATCCACAAAAAGAACTATCATTTAAAGATTTAATGGAGTGCATCAGAGTCACGTGGGATCAGTTTTGAAAGTTCTTATTATTTAGGAGATGGATACAATTTAGGCTTTTGTGACTTAACAACAACAGATTCTATTCCTCCATGGTAAGAGGATAAAATGGTATGAATGATTTAATTTTGGTTGTTTTTCACGATGCAGCTTATTTTAGGCTTTTGGAAGTTGCCTCTCCTCATTCAGTCCCCACTAAAATGTTGTAGAACCCTTATGTCCCTTCAAAATTTGGTTTTTTTGCCTGGGAGGCTTGGTGGGCAAGGTGCTTACTTCTTCTCAACTTAAGAAAAGAGGCTATCACTTGGCAAGCAGATGTCCCTTCTGTGGAAAAGAGGAGGAAGAGCTGGATCCCCTTGTCCTTGATTTGGGGACAATGGACTGATCTTCTTTATGCTTTTGGTGCTTCTTAGGTTTGCCCCCTCATTGTTAAAGATCTTCTTCAAAGCTGGCTACATTTGTTAGTTAGAAAAAAAGCTAAGGATATTTGGAGGGCAGCTGCTCCCCTGATTCTTTTTTGGGCTACTTAGAAGGAAATGAATAGAGTTATTTTTGAAGACGCCACTTTTTCAACCAGAGGTGAAACTCTCTATATCCCAGTGCACCCTTTTTACTTGGCACAGTTGCCATCTCAATACGAATCTCTTTTGTTGAGTTATTTACCATGATCTTGTCAGCTATGCCTGGGATGTTTGTCTTTTGTTCAGTTTGTCTCCTTTCCTACTCTAGTCTTTTATTAGCCCCAAAGGCCTTTTTGTATACTCTATATACCCTCTCTCTTTTTGTCAATATACTATAACTCTTTTAGAATCCAATATATATATATATATATATATATATATATATATATATATATATATATATATATATATATATATATATATATATATATATATATATGCTATATATATATATATATATTATCAATAGCGTTAATAGAAAAAAAGAACGAGAAGACCCCGAAAATTACTGCGGAAGTGAACAAGAGGAACCAAAAAGGGGCCCAAAAAGAACCTACCAACCACGACAAAAGCATACAAAACTACCTACACCCAAACTGAGCCAAAATCCTGAAAAGAGTTCATGTATAACACTATACAAATTGGTCAATTCCACAAATTTTTCAAGAAATTTAATTTAATTTTTGGCGTTAGTGATCATTATCAACAAAGCCTTTTTATTTCTTTCACCATAAAGTCGAAGAAAAGGCATAAAGGAATGACCCATTTATATTTTTTCATTTTTACCATGGGCGCTCCTACCCAGAAGCTAAGGTATGATGACAGAGAGCGACAAAGACCAGCTAAGTCTGACTATAAATGAAAAGTCCAGCATCTCTGGCCATCTTCACGATGAATTAACAAATGGACCTATTATCTCTCGTCCTCTTGACAAAGGCAACATCCGTTTGCAAGGGCTCTTCCACGCCGTTTTAACTGATCCAAGGTGATCACTTTTCCCTAAGAAGCTTCCCAGGCAAAAAAGCTAATTTTGGAAGGGATCACATAGTTCCAAACTGAGCAGAAAGGAAAGTCAATTTCAAGCGAGAATTAACCCACTATCTGAGTCTGATTGAGAAATTAGTCGTATTTGGAGCCCTTAAATCGAATTGTCCTCGATCGAAATGCGATTTTTCTGTGAATAGAGATAGAAATCTTTCCACCTCCCCATCTTCCACAATCATTAAAGGACCTTAGAAGATTGGAGACCCGCCCCCTTTCTCCTCCTTAACCCGATTCCACGGAATCATACCATAGCATCTTTTTGCCTGTGGAGAACATGGAGAGCAGAAGAACACAACGCCTCCTCATCGCACCAAACGTCTTTCCAAAAACTAATTCTCCTTCCATCGCCTAGGGAAAAGGCTGCATTTATTAGAAAGAGAGGCCATTCTTTACTGATTTCCTTGCCTGAAAACGAACACCGAGCCCAGGCAGTGAGTGTAGCTGAAAGTCTCCATGCTACGACTGTACCGCTTTCTCGGAGGGCACCTTCTGTTTGCAAACCTCCCGACTCCATTTACATAAAGAGCTTTGGGCTGAAATTTTCTCACGCCTAATCACTTTTCTTCTCTGTCACAACAGTGGCCCATTTAGGATGAGGCTTCTTCTCGAGGCCCACTTTGTTGACAGACCAACACGCACACAAAATTTACGACTGCTATTACCCAGGGGTATTAATTAATCCCGGCAACCTTGCCATAAAACTTGTTGACATTATAATATATAAACCAAAAATCTCGAGTAAGTCTCATTTCAGCGAAATTGGTTTTTGATGCGCTGTCTGCAAGTGCCTGGTGACAAGTAATAAAATGGATTTAAGTCGGATATCGATCCTGAATTCAAGGAATTTTAAATCAACTGCATTTCTCAGGAATTCCTCTATTGAACCTTAAATGATAGTAAGATCCAGCATTAAGTTGCTGGAAAATTAAATGAACATAGGAAGATAACTAAAATGAACAATAAACTTGAATATAAGAATAAAGAATAAGTGATAGTTAGGAAAATGAATAGAAATTGAATGATAATCATTTAGAGAACGCATTAAGATCAATGCTATTGTGAAGAATCAATTCTAAAATTATTGTAAAATTTTTACGTGAATTTTGACCTTCGAATCTGTCAAGGCGTTAATAGTTCAGTTGGATCTCTCCATACTTCACATTTCATTACCTAATTTTTGACCTGATTCTCTCGAATACAGGGAATTAGATAACTACTTTTTAACAGGGACTTCCCTAGCTACAGTATTTTTTTAACTGCGATCGCATTACCCCATTTTGTGGGCCCCGTAAACCTTAGCTCCCAATTGCTCCCGGTCAAGCAGGATATACAACTTCAGGTTACTCTTTCAATTAAGATAGTTATCCTCTCCTTGATTGGATCTCTCGGCTAACACGGGGATTAGCTCACTATAGAATTAGAGGTGAACTCTTTGTTTATTAAGCCACAGATAACTCGTTCGATTTCGATCTTGATTTCAAGCGAGAAGAGGATTTATCCAAGTAAACTCACAAAGCATAGTAGATCCCTAATAGCAGGTTGATATACCTTTTAAGAGATGTTCATAGCTCCTAGGAATGTCATCTCTGTGTCACTCAGAGGACCTCCTTGAAATCAGAACAATGAAACAAATCTTAGACGGGTATAAGAAAGCTATTGGATAAAAACTTTAAACCATAGCTGAAACAAATTCATAAAGCGAAATTTGCAAATTCTTTGATATGATAGGAAAGATAAATTCGACAATAGCATTCATATAATGGAAATTTGGGTTCCTCGATTACTGAATTACACGCTCTAATGTCCTCTGATCTCAGAATAACATTCTTATTGGATAAACCGAATTCCAGAAAATTTGTCTGAACTTCAACTTTCCAGGCAGTAATTTGAAAAGAATTGAATTCTGTATTCAGCTTCTTCGCAAAACGATTACATCCAATTCCAGAAAATGAAACAAAAATAAATGGAACGAAAACTAATCTACTCTAAAAAAACGACGGAAACATAAAAATAAAGAAAGAAAGAAAGAAAAAATGGGCCTTCGCTATCAGACCTCTAGTGCACGTAGCGGCGCCAAGGCGCTTTGTAATTTGGATAAGCTGCGTGTTACTGGGTTCTCAGGTGGGCCCCAATCAGTATGACTTTCTTTGTGGATTTTAGAGTATCGGGGGCGAGTCAACATTAGTCGCGACTTAGTTTCTTAATCGTGACATCATGGTGTTGCTGACATCAAATCTCGTCGACATCAACTTACTCTATATAGTCTTGATTTGGTCATTCTTGATGTCGCGGCATCATGCTCTGTCGCGGCATCTTCTCAAAATATGTTGAGTTCTGTACATTGCTCTCGATGTCGGCGTCGCTATCTTGTCGACACTCGGCTCAAGGCATCTCTGCGGTCTTCAGGCGATGTCGCCGGATGTAGCGACATCAATCTCTTGTCAGCGACATCATCTTATGGAGCTGTGAAACTCAGCCCGGAGAATTACCGCTCATGTGTTGTCGGCGTGATATCTTCATCGCGATACCAGTTTATGAAGCAAACCTTCAAGCGGCGGGGGCGAATCTCGCGACTTGACGATCTCTTCGCTCGCGTATGACGCATGGCTTGCGGTCGCCTCTGATGGTTTTTTGATGCCGTGACTTAGGTCTGTTGCCATTGACAACGGTTCATTCGCCGGCTTTCATCGCTGGTTCGATGCTTCGCGACATCAATCTCACGTCAGCGACATCAACCCAGTTCTGCGGGGGCTTTGATTTGCTCGATGTGTGACCTCGATCCAGCGTCCGGCGCGGCCGCATCACCTACGAGTTTTAACTTGTCTTATGATGGCCGGCGACATGATATGTTGTCGTGACGTGGCGATTCTGCATGTTTAATCTTGTAGCCACTTGTATCTTTCCTTTGATTGCTCTTCGTCAGCGTGCTTGCTCGATATCTTGTCGCGACATCACTTCATGCCTCCACAAGTCTCAACTGGTCGTTCCTGATGTCGCGACATCAGTGTCTTGTCGCGACTTCGATTCATGACTCTGTAGCTTTGAACTGTGGTTCTTGATATCTCTGAACCCGGCTCTCATGTCTTGCAACCTCGGCCTCACGGGCGTGTTAGCCCCAAAAAAGCTGCGTCAATGGCTCGGCCAGTTCTTTTCATTTCTGCTCTGCCCGATTAGCGCACTTTACTCCATGTTCTGCATTTTTCTTGCTTTTCCTTAACATTCCGTACCTACTAATAACAAATGGGTAGATTTCTTCATATTTACGTAAAGTAATTGTCTCTTTTGATATGAAATTCATGAAAAATGTAGACTAAAATGAATGACTTTTAAGCTCATCAAAACTCCCCAAACTTAAGTTTTGCTTGTCTCGAGCAAGAAAAAGAAAAAAGTTACTTGTCCACAGAAGCAAAATAAAAAAATTTTAAGGACATTTTCACGATTTATTAACGGTGGTATTCAAATTAATTGCAATACAAGGTATGCAAATTTTACGTACATCTAGCTTCAAGTCGGTCCAAAGGTTGGTCTCTACACTCTTCTGCTATACAAAACGTCAGCCGAAATTGTTTACAAACAATATATTCGTTGGATCTGTTGAATAATGAATTGTTTTTCCCTTCTCATTTTCATATTGAGTCATTTAACTCCCTAAAGTTCTTCACAATTTAGATTGTTTCCATTCTTCCCAAATTCCATGAAGCATTTTTCCATAATGATCTCCACTAATGTAGGTGATTTCAGCCTTCGAATCAGTAGTCTTTTGGGCTTATATTGTTAGGCTTGGGTAATGGGTGAGGATGGAAGAATTTTAGGATTAAGAACATTTTCTCTTCTTCTCACCCTTCCTTCCTTGATTTCTCTAATAAACTCCCTAAACTTCATGTTTGGGACATCTTTTGATTTCTTCAATTCAGGCTTTGTGTGCCCCCACTATTTCACACTTGTAATTTCCTTTTGGGGATGTCTAAGTTTTGATACGCTCGGGGGCCAATTTGTGTTTTTAACTTTTGAGCTTTCTGTTTATCATGCGAACTTTGGGTTAATGTTCCCACATACGAGATAGCATTAGGGTACTGGGTGTTGAAACACCCCTAGAACCCAATCGTTCGAGAGTTAGGCCACGAGATAAAACTCATCCACTGAAGCCCCTTCTTTTACATTTGCATTTTACTATCTTTGCCTTTTTCTTTTCATTCCCTTTTGAGTTCTCGAACATATGATCCTGACTTCATTTTCTTCTTCCTTCTTGAATTCACAGAACATCTGGTTCTTTACTGAAGGATTTAAATTTTCTGGATGGGTTGGGATTTCCATTGGCTTGTTTTTGAAAAATCAGCCTGTTTAGCTCAATTAATGGAACTAGGGTATGCATCTGACATAATGTATAGGTTAATGAGAATGGCTCAAGCCTATCCCGAAATAGCACTGCGGCATCATTTCTTGTCGGTTGTATTGCACAGGATTTCGCCTCAATCAATAATCTAACAAATTCTAGAATCTGGGTTGTTCAATGTGACTAACTTCTCAAGTATCTTGGCATCATTTTTATTGATGAGTAGTTAAGTCCAATTGATATTCAACGAGGTTCCTTGACTTGCTGTTCATACCACAAAACAAAAACATGTTTGTTCTTTACGTTGTATTACCTTCCTCTATTACAGACTTATCGATTAAATATAAGTAATTTTTTTTTTGTGTTTCAAATTAAATCTATTCGCATTTGCCTCATTAAAATTTTTCTCATTAAACACTCTACTCTAAGCTGCTTCATTCAGTTAAACTCTGACCTCAGTGATTTATTCATGGAACCATTCTACTTTGATTTCCTAATCATGCAACCCGCAACAACATAATATTGAACAAGTAAATGCAAGATATCACCTAACAGTCCAATTTAAATTTCTCATTTTATTTCGATTCATTTACCTGGCTTGTTAGGTAGGTGATTAATGCTTGATTAAGACTGTCGCGACTTCAATTCATACCCTTTTTTAATTTAGAGATCTATTATTAGGGCTTTTTTGAAATAAGTAGTTGGCACTTATCTTAAATTGTCTGTTTATACGGGGATGTAGCGACAATCTTTCTCCAATTTGAAACTTAATTCACTGTCACGACATCACAGTGGTGTCGCGACATGAATCTCCTTTCCTCAGTACTCACTAATTGTTCTTTCCATACTGGTCACGACATCAATGTTTTGTAGGGACATTAGCTTTGTCGCGACATAACCCTTCTGTCGTGACTTAAGCCCTTAATTCAATGATTTCAAAAACTTTGAATTTTCTTATTGTTCCTAACCCGTTTAGACATCTCTTCAGGCATATTTTAAACAAAGATTTAACAATTAGTTCAAATTTATCTACAGAATTGGGTTAGGGAGAAGGTTACTCCCCTTTTTCTCGTGTCGCGACTCCTCTGCAAGTTGCTGGAATTATTCCTGTAGTTGCCTTGCTATTCATGTCTTTAACCCCTTGGAAGATCCTTTGCAATATTCAAGAAAATTCTAATTAAACTAAAATGGAATTTCAAAAAATTAAATATCCTTCAGAAAACAAAATTAAACAGTGTGTTAATCTAAAGAAAAGTAATATTTCAAAATTTAAAATCAGAATTTAAATCCTCATGGGTTGCACAAAATTAGTACCTTTCGATTTTAGTCGCCATTTGGACTTCTTTGTTGTGGTACTCTTTCCTGAGAACTAGTTGGAGTTCTTCGTTCCTCCTCTATTGAGATAATGCTTTAACCTTTGTCCATTGACCTTGAATTCTTCGCGATGTCGGTCCTCAGTCTGCTCCAAATGTAGTACCAGCCTGTGTGCGCTCCAGTTGGATTTTAATTTCCACGAAGTAATTTCGGAGTCTAGAGAGTTAAACAACGGGAGCTTTGTTCCCACATTGAACTCTGCAAGTCTCGATCATGCCATTGCTATCTTATCTTTGTATATTTGAGCATTGTCTGCCGCTTCATTTCTGCAGTTCTTCCCAGGTCGAGACCGGTTAGGTGATATTTCTTCCTTACGGCCTTAAATCGAAGTTTAACTTCTTGATGGCCCACATTGCCTTGTATTCTAATTCAAGAGGTAGATGACATGGTTTGCCATTTCTTTCGTAGGACATTCCAGTGGGGAGTTTTGTATGTCTGGATCTGTCAGCCAAGTGCATCATCAAGTTTGGAGAAGACCAATCCTTCTGCTTGAGCTCACCAGTCTTTTTCAAATTCTTTTGATCTCTGTTGGAAATTTAGCATCTATAATTGGTTTGGAGATGACCTAAGCTCCATTACATGTGATCCCATTACACTCATGAGTTTTGCAAATATTTTGTTTACAAAATGGGTTCCCAATCACTAATGATGGTTGGGGTTTCCAAACACCAACTCAAAATATTCCCTTACCAAGAAATTCTATTGTATTAGCACCATTCCTGGACAGAGACCTTTGCCACCACATTTGGAGCGTAATCTCTTCTTTGCCGGTATGTATGAGTTTCCCGAATGATGGTGGGAAAGGTCCATAAAATCTATTCCCCAAACATCAAAAATTTGTATCACCATAATACCTTTTAGGGGCATTTTTCGTCCTATTTGCTGATATTTCCAATCCTTTGGCATCAAATCCACTAATTCACCTCACACCAAATCTCACGAATGAGCTGGAGCGATAAAACCTACTGATTGGAGTATCTTGTGGTTGTTCTTTCTCGAGAAAAATGTCTATATGGTGATGCATATGGCATTCATTTATGTTGCCTTGTTCACATACATTTTATCTTCTTATTATCATGTCGGCCACCTCTTGAATAATGATGGGTCATCCCAGATATAACATCTAACAATGGGATTACGAGTTTCCTCTTACATTGGTAGTGGGTTCACGAAATGACTACTCCTAAACCGGATAATTCACAATGTCGACCAAACCATAGGTTGGAAAGCGCCAGCAATTGCTCATGCGGAAGTTCTCCCGATTAAGCGCACCTTTTCTTCTTCATCAACGCTGCTTCTTTCTACTCTTGACAGTAGTGCGCTATCACATTGTCACATCCTCCACTTTTTATCCTTGTTCCAAATCAAACTCTGCAGTGGCGCGCCCATCTTATGATCTTGGCTTAGCTTCCTTTTTCGACATCAAGTATTTGATTCTTTGCGCCATTCGATTATGAATTACCACATGGGATCCCAAAATGTATTGCTAAATTTTCTAGCAAATACTATAGCTAGCATCTCTTTTGAGTTGTTGAGTAGTTCTCTTGTGCCATTGAAGATTAACACTAGCATATTAAATGATACGAATACTCTCTTTTTCTTTGCCCCGAAACCGGCTCCGTAGCAAAATCAACGGCATCACACATTATTTCAAATCCACGATTCGATGCGACTATCTTAATTAGTAAATATTTTGAAAAGTCTTTGATGAATCTCTGTAAAATCCAGCATGCCCCCGAACTGCTTGCTGCCTTGCTAATTAGGTGGTGCAAAGTCTTGATAATGTGGATACTGAATGGTCGACTTCTGGTAAGTGGCGAAATTTTATGTGAGAACAATCCCATACATTTACCATAAAATGAATTTTCCCATTCGATTTCGTGTTTGTCTTGGCATCTTTTGAAATCTCTTTCCAGTTGTTTAAACAATGATGGCTTGGATGCGCCACGATAAATCATCATGAAAATTTCCATCAACACCGACTAAATACGAGAATATAGACATCATGCACCTGCGGAATGTAGGTAGAACATTACGCCAAAAGGCATCCTTGAAGGCAAAAATTTGGGCATGTGAGCGATTCTCTTTGATCCTACATTTTAATATAAATACGATTGTATCTACAGGTACCCATCCGAGAAAAACAAAGTGAGGGTGTCACCTTCTTTATCAATATCTGATCATTGGCGAAAATAAATATTTTTTGGTTCTTTGTATTCAACTCTGTAATCAATACATACCCTCCCATCACATCCCAACTTTGTTCTTATTTAGGAATCAATTCATTTTTCATTTAAGTCACGATGACCTTTCTTGGAACCACGGGCAAACTCACAGAAGATTTTAAATAACTAGATAAAACCTGACGTCAGCCCAGTTTAAATTGCCTCACTACGACTACTTCCTTAAATCAACGGATTCGATCCTTCTCTGATCATTCTCTGAGATGGTTTGAAGTCTCGTAGCGAGAATCTTATGCATGCAAGCTTGTTGGTGATACCCTTCGGCTCTTACATGGACAGCTAGTGACTCCTTATGCTTCCTTCATATTTTGACAATCTTTGTTTCCTCGGCATCTTTGATAAAATTTGAGGAAAATGATCCTTTGTTTTTATGTATTCTAAGTAGGCATACTTCAAATGAAACATGGCAACTCTCTTTGAACTAACCCTTGTCTTGAATGCTCTTGATGAATTTCCTCTTTTCACTATTTTTCCCAGCCTCACTACATTTTTGTAGGCTAAACCACAGTTTCTACTGAATGACTTCTTGTATGCGTGAATGGAACATCTTAGATCTTGGGAATTCATCTCTTTTTCATTGATAAAGCGGAGAATATTTTAATCATTGTTAACATAAGTGTTGGAAGTAAGGCAAAATCGGCTACATTCTGACCTTCCTTGTCCCTGTCTATATTTTGCATACTTTTGATCAAGTTAAACACAGCAGCTTCTTCTCCAACCCTTAAGATAAGAACTCCTTTTTGCATGTCAATCAAGACTGCTCCAGTAGCTAGGAATGGTCTTCCTAATAGTAGGGGTACTTGTGAATCTTCTTCCATGTCCAGAATGATGAAGTCTCACGGGAATTATAAACTTCCAAACTGATGACAACCACATCTTAATGACCCAGCAGGTTTCACCATCGATCGTACGCCATTTGAAGAGTAACGATTTAACAGAATAAGCTCCCTAAACTTAGTTTCTTGGAAAGCGAGAAGAGGCATCAGATTGATACTGGCTCTGAGTCGCAGAGCTACGCGGGAATTCCGTTCCTCGGCAATACAAGGAATTGTGAAACTGCGGTGTCATCTTTCGCGGTAGTTCTTTTTCGATTCTTGCCTTTGCAAATGGCGGTGAGATTCACCTATTCCTTCTACTATTTTCTTTTCTTGCTCGTGTGTCCTTGAGAATTTTGCATAAAGTGGCATCTGAGTCACCTCCGATAAAGGCATCTTGATCTCCGGCTTACGGAAAGTTTTCCAAGAACCTTGCAGCCTCCTCTCCTTGATTCTGATCTTTGTGTGGAAATGGGGCTGCGAACTGTTCTGGATGTTCTTCTTTTCCATTCCTTCTTTGTCATTCTCCAGTGTCTCTTCTATTAATACAGATGCAGCTGCTTCTTTATTTGCGATCATCTTTTTCTTTCTCTCTTACAACTCCTTCCCGCTCTGGTACACCGCAGTATGCAGTCTTTTGAGGTTTCTTGTGTCAGGAAGGCATCTTTCTCAGCTTTGTAGGGTTAGAGCGGCTACCCCTACTTGTCTCAGTTCTTGAGGGGATAGAGCTAGTAGTGTTAGAAAATTTGAGGGTGGTAGCGGCTGGCACTTCAAATTCTCGAAACTTTTTGTTCATGGAGGTTAGCCAGGCTTTTATTATCCCCCATAAGCTGCGGCATCTGTTTACCTCCGAAAGATGGGGCCATCCTCGACCACAGTATTCATTCACGTGCTCATTTCCTTCTTGCGCTGCTCTTTCTGTTGGAACCTTGGTGGCTGGCGATACCCTTGATGGGGTTACGTCACGCCTTTGGCCTTGAGAAGCCCCTCCGCCGCCACGAGAAGTTCTCATGGTTTAAAGTCTTTGGGTGGTAATGTCTTTGAAGGATTAGAGTTGAGTTTGATAAGTAATAATGTGAATAATTCAACTCTTAGGCATCATAAGTTCTTTGATTACCCTCTGGCGTCCCCCTTCATTAACTCCTTTGTTATATTTGTAGGCGGTGTGTGTGTTTCTGCGCGTCTGTTTGTGCGTAATAATCGCTGGCACTCTTTTTGTGTGTACTTTCCAGCTCCATGATCCACTATATGACGTTTATAAACCGAAGAAGACTTTTCTGTATTACATTCTTGAGGTCATTGATGACTCTTTTGCATCTTTGACTTTTTTTAGTTTGAATGCTCCTGACGCCGGCTTCGTGGTCGCGCATTACATGTCGTTTAACGTCGCTGCCGTGTCCGCCCGAGGAGTCTGGATCTATCCCATCGTTGGTTTGTCTTCACCAGCCCGACGTTTGAATCTTTTCGGCTACGTCCGGGGCTTTGTGGCACGCTGTTGGAACGCGGCGGTGCCCTCCTTAACTTTTTCTGCTGGTTGGGCGGAAAAGAATGCCCTAGTAGGCCTCAACTAACCTCCAGTATCCGCAGTTGTATAGTGATAGTTCGCCTTTCTGTAGCGTTGTATCTGTAGGAAGGCCAGGAATAATCTTGTGTTTTATGACCCCAGTCTGCCCCATTCGACACGGTATTAGCCATCAGAGGTCTTCAGTGCACGTTTGAATCTTGGTGGATGAAAAGCGGGTAAGCGATCTCTGTTTGGATATATTGTATTGATCTTTGGCCAGTCAAAATTATTGATATTCATTTGTCGTCAAACATTATTATTCTTGCATAATTGATTCTCAAATCCCACTCCATTGTGTTAGTGTTGTTGAATTCCACAACTCCTCATATGTGTATTTAACACAGTCCACCTTTCTTCTTCCTTTGATTGGGTTTTGCCTTTTCTTGATGTTTCTATCTCAACGACTTATGAAAATTAACTCCTATTCAATATCTAGCAGATGAGATCAGATTGTTTCTCTCACATCAAGTTTTGAAGTATTACTCCCATTAATAGGATGATCGTCATCCCAAAAATATTCAATATGTTTTATTGCAAAGTTGTATTGACTGAACCCTTTGCTAATCTAACATTATTTTCTTTAAATATCATTAATTCTATTTGTTTCATCTGAATATTGGTTCACATTGTACGATCGCCGCTGGCGTGCCATTTGTCAATGGACTAACCACACCTGAAAATTCTGACACGCTACGTTATTGATTAAATCTGACATTACTTACCGTAAAACTTGTTGACATTATAAATATATAAACAAAAATCTCTAGGAGTGAAGTCATTTTGAAGTGGTTTGATGCCTCTTCCGCAGTGCGGTCGACCAGGCGTCAATGGTTTCGACCAAGGATCAGTCATGGAGATCCAGGTGCCGATCTTCTTATTATCAGGCTCCATACTCTTTGAATACTAAATGATAATGAGTCAAACATTGTTCTGGAAATTAAATGAACATGGGAAGAATATCTTGAAATGAACAATAAACTTGAATATAAGAATAAAGACCGATAGTTGTTAGGAAAATGAATATAGAAAATTGAATGATAATCCATTTGAAAGGCATATTAAGATAATGCTATTGTGAAAAAGATCATTCTGATCAACTTGTAAATTACACATGAAATTTTCCAGCTAACCAGAGAATCATCCCGAGGGCGTTAATGGATTAGGTTGGATCTCCATACTTCACATTTCATTACCTAATTTTTGACCCAGTTCATCTCTTGAATCAGAACCGATCTTCACTTTTTATGAGGACTTCTAATAGTCTTTTTCTTTTGGCCACTTCTTGTGCATTAAGACTGCCAAGCATGAAACAGGTCTCCGGTCGAAGCCGGGATATTCAACCAGGTTGCTCTGCAGGCTGAATAGATTCATCCTCTCCTTGGTGAAATGAGTCTAATTAACCTTGGGTTGGCCTCACTATCCGAATTAGAGGTGAACTCTTTGTTTGTTTAAATGAATGCTGTTGAACTCAGTGTGATTTAAGCGAGAAGAGGTTATCCAAGTAAACTCTGAAACTGTGAATCCTAATAACGGAGTTGCATATACCTTTTAGAGGTGTATGGCTCTGAGACAATAATATATTTATCCTGAGGACCTCCTTGAAATCGGAACAATGAAGGCAATCTTAGGCGTTATAAAGCACGATGTTGGATCAAAACTTTTATTACCAGCGAAAGTGATTATAAACTAAAATTTATGAGTCAAAATATGATACAGGAAAGATAAGTTCAACATTACTTACATTGCTATGTGGAAGCTAGGTTCATAATTCATGATTACACCTTTCATTTACCTGATTATAAAATCATTTCATAGCTGATAAGCAGATTCAAGCTTTGTGCATTTCGCTTCGTTTGAAAAGGTGATCTGTGTTAGACTTCCTTATATGATTACATGAATATTTATTAGTAGTTATTCTTAATGAAACATTCACCCAGTGATTATTGATGGATTCATTTTCAATTGTTTGGCTTGCCATATTTATTATTAATAGCATCTAGACCCTCACATTCTCAATCTTGAAATACTTGCAAACAAATTCCCCATATGATTCGCGATCATCAACAACAACTGTTATATTCATATGATATATGAACTGGTGTTGTTTGTGAACTCTCGACAATAATAGTTTTGAATATTCAACATACAGGTCTGTGTATGGTTTCATAATTGTTAAATTATCATAGAGAAGTTTGGCAATTATTTATGGTAAATCCAATGGTCTATGATGGTAGAAATTTAGACAAAGAAACAAAGCAGAATAAACAAGATTACAACGTATTAAAAAAATATATACAAAACTAAGATATGCATTGCTCAATTCTTGACTTACCAGATAACCTAGTGTTATTTTAAATACAAGGTCCTTCAAACTGAAGACTCTATACATAGTAGAAAGCCAGGTTCATAGGTTATCACGGCAAATGCTTTAATTTCACACCAATATGATGATAAAATTATTGGTCAGGCACTTAATAAAATCTCTTTGCCTCCCGGACTAAACATCTATCAAATAATCAAGACATCAGATGATTATTGCTATGTCGTAGTCGATCTTAGTAGTTAGTGCTGATCTGATTCACTGTTGCAAATCAATTCAATATAGGCATTAACCCAGACTCTGTGAGGAGGCAGAATACCAACAGTCATCATTTCTCGTTTCATTAAATTGTTAATATTAATAATTTTATTCCCAATGTGAGTGTTGCAATATCTTAAAATAACATAACTTATAAGTATTAGGCAATATTGTGAAATATGTAATTTTTAAATTATTAAAAAAATTAAATTTATTCAAATGAATTTTATAGTGGATAATTCAGTAAAGTGGACAAATATAAAATTTATTTAAAATATCCTCATGAATAATCTAAAAAGATTAATAATAAAATTGATGAATATACATTGTTTATTTCTAAAACCTCTGTTAATAATGAGTTTCAAGAATAGTCTTCAAAACTAGTCTGTGTGGTGTTTCAAAAAAAAACTGAGAAAAAAACATCTATAAGTGAGATAAATGGATTTAGGAAAGCGGATCGATCTAATTTTCGTGGTTGGCATTGGCCTCGATCAAATGAGTAATATTGTGAAAAAAAAACATGATTTGAAGTAGATAATATATCGAACCACGTCGATAAAAAACAAAATTAAAGTGATTAGAAATGTTCTTTTGAACTGGTTTGATTAATGAAGAAACCCATTCCTCATTTAAAATTAATTTTATTTTACGATTGTTACATTCCATTATTAAAACGAACAAAACACATAAAATATAAAAAACAAACTTGGTAACTTCATTTATCCAATTAAGTGACATTATCCATTCCTAGATGTTTGCTGAGATTAAGAGCATTGATGGCCAAACAATTGAACAATAATTTTAAAGAACCAATCAGCATTACAAAATACAAATTGCAGAGGATACAAAAAGCATAATATCAATTTAAATTGTAAGAAAGCATCTTTGGAACAAATTGGAATTATCACTTGTCATTTATCTCTAAATAATATTATGAAGATAAATCAAGAAAAAATAGCTAGGTTAAAGTAGCTGTTATTTCCTTAAATAGTGTTTTATCATCTTTATTAAATTTTAATATTCGATTTCATATATATATAATACACAAAGAATAATTAGTTTGATTAAAGTAGTTTATCTAATGAAATAGATAAGGTATGGCTTATAACTAATTAATATTATATAATTATGGTGTCTTTCAAAAAAAAAAACTTATCTAATATTAAAACATATCATAAATAATTCATAATTAATATAACAATTATACAAATTCAGTTTAGTGAAATTGAAAATTTGAAGAAATAAAGGTGTGATTCAATTAGAGAAGAAGCGGTAGGTGTGGAGAAATGAAGTCTAAAAATGTGGTATGTTCCATGATTAGAGGTATTTGCGTAAGGCGAGGGAATAGAATAGGACACATGTTTACGTTAGCTAGTGTGCTTCCATAACTACGCATGAGTTCTAAGACAGAGGTGGTAGTGGGAAGGACCTGCTAATTGCCATTGCCGGTCAGAAAGTTGTGTACCAAAGCCTAGCTATCACTTCTCTCGTGTTCTGGTAGCTATATTATTACGGTGGTGGTTAAAAAAAAAAAAAAAAACCTACTTATGTTGAAGGCAAGTGGTGGGAATGACTTGCAGTGCTATTATCGGTGAGTAAATAATGTGACTTTGTGGCCCCAAAACCAGGGGGTCAGTTGGCCTGCCAGTGACCAGAATACAAGTGGAGGTCGGGTTACCCGGCGGCTACTTTAGAAAATCGGGGCGAGTCTCAGCACAATACGGAGGCTGCAAATTCACAGTCACCTGCTATCTGTCCCGTGTCCGATATATCACGATATATATCGGCAGTAGTAAAATGCCTCTTGGGCTCATAAACCAATACTCATAAAATCAATTATCATAACTATTCTTCAAGGTATATACATTAATAATTGATAACACTTTTGTTTTTATACAAACATATATCCAAAATCTACAATTCTAACACATCATTATGTCCAAAATCATCAAACCTGAGCAGAAACTGCTTCAAAATCAACCTCAAAATGGTGTCTCCTCGGCGCTCTTTGCCACTGAAAAATAAAGGGTCCCACGGTGAGCTAAGCTTCCCGGTAGGAGAATCTCATACAAGTGGGCTACTCACCACCTAGAGTGCGATTGCAATGCTCGAAAACACACACTCAAGTAAATACATGATCTACTTGAATATGCATGATTACCCCATGTCACGAGTCCTCACCAACTCACTCACACTTGCCTAAGCCATGTATGAGAAAATAATCATTTTCAAAACAAAACTTTATTCTTTGAAAATATATAAAATATTCGGTAAAATATGGGACACCCTCAGAGTGAATTGGTTGGTGACTTTCCGAAAGCAGTCATAGTCGTCGAAATGATCGATGGCCCGTCCCGACCAGTGCAGAATATCATCGCCGTAAGGAACCATTCGCCAAACATATCCGTTTTTACAAAAATACCTTGTCATACCTCCACCTAATTCCTAAGGCTACCCGGTGCATATGAAAATGCATTATGCCATTTTCAAAATCATTTACACAATATGTCAATATGCATATTTTCAATCAACTACAATTACACGCATGTTATTAAATGATATCAACCATCACCCATTTAGCTCACTTGAGCAAATCATAATCATCTCGATGGCTTATAACACAATTTAATTCATGTAATTGTGTCTATTGCCTCATGCATTAATTTAATGTATTAATCTAACTAATTCCACACAGTATGACCATTCATTTCATACGATTTCGAGCACACAACTTACATGGACAATTCTTATCCATTTCCACCTGGCAAGGAATTGTTTTGGAGTCCCAAGCAGTAAGTGGGCTGTCACGACTGGCCGCTACTACACAGTTCCTCTTTTTTGAACGATTTCCATTACCCATTTCGATCTTATAAACACAAAGCATAATTTATTGAATAAATTATCACCAAAATTGAAGGAAAAACACCTGGTAGGCTTATGAATCCCTATAAATATGATTAAACATACAGCGTATCTAAAAATTCAATATTAAATAAAATTACCTATGTAGATTTGCGAGATCCGTCAACTAGACTTCTAGATCAGCCACCAGCCAGCCAATCTCTGCCGTCGGATCTCTGACAGCGACCGTATTAGCGATCTGCGAGTCGATCCTCTGGTCGGCCAATACGCAGTCAGATCTTCGAGATCTATCCTCGGGGGTGGTATGGATATTGTGTGAGCACAATGAATCGAACGTAGGCCCCGGAATCTTAGAACACTTAGAGAAAGAAAAAAAGCAAAGAATAAAAATTCTTTCTTTTCTCTTGTTAATATTCTCGAAATATTATGAAAAAAAGCTTCGAAAACCTTAAAACCCATTACATCAAAAAGAATAATGTTCATATAATAAATTATATTTATTAAATAACGTTCATATAATAAATTATATTTATTATAAAAAAACCGTTTATTATAAATTTATAATTTATACATATATTGAGAATACTAAGTGGGACCCAAGAGCACATAATTACTAACAATCTCCCACTTGCTCTTGGTACAAACTTGAGCATAAGCCCCGAAACCATAGTAACTCAACTTTTGTGTTCTATAGTTCCATTGCGATATGAGCTCGCCACTTTCCCTTTGAGAAGAGCTAGCACAGGGATCCAACGGCTATTATTAATTAAGTCCTTATAATTGAAAACAATTATCTAATCGGGACACCACTCCCACTAAAGGCCGAGTTGAACTCCAAAATTAATAATATTGATATATATGTTAATTTCCTCAGTGTAAAATATGATAATTAATTGATTATATTTTAAATATAATTAATTATTTTAATCTCTTGATTTAACAGAGTTTCTCTAATGGATCAAATGCGGCGGCGGTGGCTCCGTGCGTCAAATGCCGAAACATATCAGAGGATATTTCATACAATTTCCATTTTTTTATTTCATAAATCTTGTAATTAAGCGATCACGTTCCCAAATCACATCTAGGTATTGGCGTCAAAATAGGCCTCACATATTGACAATTCAAGACCGATAATTATTGATTACCTATTTAAAATAAATTCGAGGATTGAGAGAAAAATAATAATCAAATATCGCGAGATTTAATTCCTTTCCACGAAATTTAACTTTAATTAAATCTTTCTTTGATCCTATCAAAATGCAACATAATACGCTGTATTTTATAATAACGAGAGCGGTTATTTCATAAATGTGCGATCCTAAATAGCGATCAACTTTATTCAATAACGCGATCTATTCATTAATTATGAGAACTTATGATCATGTCTTCCATGGAGCGTATCCATATGACCATATCATAATTAATACGGACCTTATCTGAAAAAATACTAGTGTGCCTGAGGCAAATTAATACCTCATTGAAATTTTATTAACACAGAAAAATACAATAATTTTATTTGTCTTGCTACAAAAGCTCAAATAAAAAAAAAACTCCCACTAGTCCTAAAATAAGTCTGGTAATCTCCTAACACCCATAGAATCTACATGTCTTTCAAAAACTTGAACAGGTAGAGCCTTTGTGAATGGGTCCGCTAGGTTTCCTCGCTATTTTGTGGCACTCTTGTGTCTCCTCGGCTCGATGATGTCTCGGATTAAGTGGTACTTCCTCTCAATGTGTTTTTGTTTCTTGTGATACCTTGGTTCTTTGGGCGTACTGCGGCCCCACTTGTTGTCACGATGGGTAATGGGCCGACACCTTGCTGGTATCACACGAAGATCCTGTGAACTTCTTGACCACGGCTTCCTTAGGCGCCTCGAGCGACAAGCGTATTCGACACGTGGTGGAATGCCCCCGCTACACCGCGATACGTTTATTACTCCTCCAGCAGAGACGGCTCCACCATATAGTGTAAACATAGCAGGAGGTAGATTTCCTTGAGTCGATAATAACCCTTGGAAATTAAATTACGTGAAACGATGGTTTCTAAGCTCCTTTGGAATATACTAGCATATAATCTCTTGTTCTCCTTAGATGCCAAGTATATGGCTTTCACGCAATCAGTGTTCTTCAGGGATCAGATTAATCTGAAACACAGCATCCTTTGCATAGGATATCGCTGGTACACATAACACTTAGCACCTGTGAGACTACCTCTGGCCGAGGCATAAAGGTATCCCTCTCATCGTTCTTTACCTTTCGGGAGTTTTGGTGATTGCTCCTTAGAAAGATGAATTCCATGTCTAAAAAATTTAAGGATCCCCTTTTGGAGATTTTCATGTTAAACGACAAAGAATTTTATCAATATAAAGAGGCTTGAGATAGTGCCAACAACTTATTCTTCGGTCTCGTATAAGTTTTGATTCGAGAATATAGTTGGCTTCTCCCAGTCTTTCATATCAAGCTTGTTTATGCAACCAATCTTTTTGACAACACTTGTTTGTGGGTTTCAGATTAACAATATGTCGTAAAGGACTAGAAAAACTACATACATTAGCGGATTCTTTTGTAAACACAAGGTTCATGGGGCTTTTAAACCCGAAAGAAGTAATGGCTGATCCAAACACGATGTTCATGATCTGGATACTTGCTTAAGTCCCACTAAATGGACCTTTACAACTTACATATGTGTTCTTGCCTTTAACTTTGAACCCATACAGTTTCTTTGCATGTAGATGTCTCATTTAAATTGCCATTTAAAAAATTGTTTTGACATCCTTCACACTTAAATCTCGTGTCGAGACTATGTTCTGACTAAAAGAATCGGATAGATTTAAGCATGACTCACGAGAGTTTCTTCATAATCTATCCCCTCTTTTTTGGGTATAGCCTTTTTGCCACCAATCTAGCTTTGAAGGTTTCCACCTTCCCATCGATCCTCTTTTTTCTCTTATGAAATCCACTTACACCATTGGTTTTACCTTTGGGTGCCTCTCTGAGAACCCGGAGGCGGAGTGGAATACATGGATTCCATTTCACGGTCCATGGCACACCACTCCTGTACATCCACATCTTCCAGTGCTTCTTTGTAATTGATGGGATCATCTTCATCCCGATAGCAATAGCAGTAAAGACTACGCTGAACATATCCTCCTTGAGCTTAGCCTTACTCTGCTCGCTCATTGAGCTCCCACTTTGGTTGTGGTTCATTGTTACGAGCTTTGTAAAGGTACTAGTTCCTCTTGTCTTGGCTCTTGCAGTTCACGGTTCACATGTATTGGATCTTGTTCCCTTTGGTTCCTGTGCTTGTTCACCTTGAGGTACATTTTCCCTCTTTGAGCATTGCATAGGAATCGGTGAAGCCAGTAGAAACGAAGACAAGTGGATTCGGTTGTTCTTGAAGTGAGTCAGCTCCTCGAGAGTGTTACACTCTTGGGTTTGAAATTGCTTATATAGTCTTCCTCAGAAAAGTTGCGTGAGTACTCACAATACTTTTATCAGAAAGGACTATAAAATAGTCCACCTCTCGTTCCTTTAGAATTGCTTGACAAACATGCAAACTATAAATGCCTTGATTCCAGCTTATTTGGATCCTTTCTTAAGACATGTGCGGGAGCACCCCATATTCGGATATGGCCAAACTAGGCTTCGCCCTTTCCCATAGTGCATTAGGTGTCTTAGGAACCGTTTGAAGGAACTAAATTCGAAGTCATTCGCAGTTTCTATGGCATATCTAATGATATAGGTAGAGATGAATAAGCAGCATTGACCTCGCATATCACGTGCGTTTTCTTCGGGGTGTTGAGTCTTGATAGTTGTGAAACTATCCCCTCTTGGAAGTCAAGTAAAGACTTAAACTCTCCGAGATAGGTATTCACCACCTCGGTCGGGGCCAGAAGCTCTTTGATATGGAGTCTAATTAGCACCACGCCTCGACCTTATACTCTCGAAATTTGTAGTGAAGTTCAAGACTTTTGGCGCATTCAGGTAAATATCATATCTTGATGATCATGCGTAAAGGTGACAAAATACTTCATACCCTCCTACGGCTTGGACATTTATTAGTGCTTTATCAGAAGTATGCACTAATTCAGGTTTTGGTTGTGATATCCTTTGGCTTTAAGGGCCTTTTGGTTGTTTACCTTCCAGACAAGATTCACATCTTGGTATAGGTTCAAAGTCTAGAGTTAAGATCCACTTTTGCGAACCATGAATCCTATTAGGGTTAATATGACCTGTCGCAAATGCAAAGGTACGTTTTCATTGAAACTTTCCTTTTCTTGGCTAGGTGATCATGCTTATCAACAATTTCAGTAATTAAAACATCATAGGACATGGACTTAAATAATAAAGACCATCTATCAAATCAGGTACAAATACTTGAAGTTGAACTTCTTGTGTAATAATTAAATTCCCTTTGTTAAACCTTGTTCAAGTAAACAACTAAATTAAATTCCTTTTAAATCGATACATATAAGCGATTACACTAAACATAAAGTCCTATCATTATTGAAAAATAATTCTACTTGTCCTAATGCTAGCAGACATATTCTCCATTTGCGAGCCTCGAAAACCTGCATTCTGTCGATAAGCTAGTTTGTCGAACGGCACGCGAAATGCGAGCGTAGTTAGTAATCTGAATCAAGAATCATTTATCATTATAATTCTCCACTAAAGCAAAAGCTTGACCACATTTAAATTACCCATACCTTCTTTTGTCTGAGGCAGTGCGCTTCCGGTATTATACAATCAGCACTTGAAGCACTTACCTTCGACTTCTTCATAGGTGGTTTGGTAGCCCCGATTACGACCCTTCCGTGTTCTTATTCTTTTCCCACCCTTAGGTTTCCCTTTGGGCTTGAAAGTAGAACCACCGATCCTTATGAACCGCTGACTTCCAGAAAGCCGCTTCCGGCCTTTTCAGTTCATGCATCATTTCGATGGGAGTTCGATCCATCTTGTTAAATATTATAATTAACTTTAAGCGAGTAAAGCGATCGGGTAGGGATTGAATATGAAATCGATTTGGGACCTTTGCTCAATCTTCGTGACACTTCAGCGATTGGATGTGGCGTCATTTTGAACGATCCTGGCAGCCGGTCGTTCAGTGTTCATTATAGCCTTAAGCTGGCTGCCTTAAAGAACTTGTTGATTGTTGCAACATCTTATCGAGTCTGGATCATTCTGCTCCACTCTCGAGATGAGATCTGTCGCTGAATGACCCCAGCAACGGCAAGAATATAGCGGCGGGCGATATGTTGCCTTGTCGATTCTCATAGTCTTTTTTGACTTGATCGAGATGCATTTCTTTGCGGAGCTCATTGGGCTTTGGTGTAGTTAGGACAAGCCGGTTTTTTAAATCGAAACCGATATCTGAGTTGGTTTTTCCATTCACTATAATTATTTCCATCCATGAAACTTTGACTCAAAATCATTGCAAGTGGGTTTAAATGATGCCATTTACGAAAAAAAATACACACTAGTATTTAAACGTAATATCTTACAATAAACATAATCTTAAAATTAGTTAATCCCAAAAACTATTTTTGCATTTATTGTAAACAATTATTAGTTTCCATTATAAACACTACGTTGGGCAAGATATTTATAACAAACTAAATTTGTCATGAAATGATTAGTATCCTAAGTTGGTTCCCGGGAAAGATGAAGTCACAAAGCGAATTTCTTGCGTCGCATCTTGACGGAGAACTTTCCTAGATAATACATAATCATTTCACTCCTAATTGTTTCAAAACTTTGGGCACTTAATAAAAATATCATAGCCTCGTTGGGAGGGTAATAATTAAATTAAGTTTGAATGTTTTTTAACCATTGTTTTAATTTCAAAGAATTATCTTTAATATCCCGAGATTGAAGGCGTTGGGCGATCAATCTTATTAAAATTTGAAACTTAATTGAGGTCTAATCCAGTAAAATCAACCATGTTTATCAGGTTGAGGCATCACGCTGATCATTTTATTATTAGACCCCTGATGGAAACCCTTAGGTTTTAAAATTAATTAAATTAATTAAAGCCTTCACCATTCAATATTTTTAAATAATAGGGATTTTCTAAAATTATTTCAAAAAAATGAAAAAATTTTTCCACCAATAATTATTAAACTAGATAATAGAATCATAATAATTATTATGCACATGTAATTATCATTGTGCAAATTTATATGGCACCACCTATATATATGGCATGTTATCATAAAACATGTTATAAGCATATAATTTAAACCATTCACAAAAGCATTAGTTAAATAACCCTATTAATCCATTGGTTTTCTAAAAAATTAAATTGGGCCTATTAAAAATATCCTAGGTTCTTGGAGGCTGATTATTTTGGATTTACAAAGGCATAAAGACTGAAACTAAAATAAATTAAAACCACAAAACCTAACATGTTCCTAATTTGAAGGGTAGTAGGTCGTAGATCCACCAAATCAAAAGCCGGCCCGGGGAAGAACCACCTTTACCGCGGCCGGTATTGCATGGAGTAGCTGCCAAAGCGACTCATACGCGCCCTACGGCGCCCAGACTATCAGTGGGGACCCGCGCGAAACTCCCTGCCGTGCGTGTGGCGACGGCGTTCTCGGGCCGCCCGCCGTCCGTCAGGCGCGTCTCCTCCTCCTCTAACGTTCCACAGTGTGATCACGTTACGAATGGTGTCCAGATCTTCTCATTTCCAAATAATGAAGGGTGTCTGATTCTGAGATTTGAAATTTAAAATTACAACTATTTTTTAATTAAAAAAATGTAAAGTAATAAATAAAACAGGAAGAAACACTGATCTTATATTGACCTCCTGTTACAAACCCCGAAAAAATTAATACAATCAAAAATCTACCATGGATCTAAGAATGAAACCATTAAAATAATCGTCGAATTTAAGCGAACAAAAAATCATAAAATTAACAGATCTAATCATGCGATCTAACAACAAGCCCAGGAACCTAGGTGCCATATCTTAAATCAACATCAAAATTACATACAATATTGAATACCTAGATACCTGTATCTAATCATAGCATGCTACGTCTGGAATTGGAAAGGAGAGAAAAACACACAGCGGAAGCATGAATCTGTGATATGATTAAACATGCAAGCGTATCTAAAATTCAATATTAAATAAAATTACCTATGTAGATTTGCGGTCGAGTCAACTAGACTTCTAGATCGGCCGCCCCAACCGGCCAATCTACCTTGTCGGATCTACGACCTTGACACGTAACCAGCGATCTACGCGAGTCCGATCTGGGATGGCCAAAAATACGCGCGATGCGATCTTCGGATCTATCCTCGGGGTGGTATGGATGTGTGTGAAGCGCGATGAATCGAGGCGTAGAAGCTGAATCTTAGAACACTTAGAAAAAAAAGCGAAGAATAGAAAAATTCTTTCTTTCTGATACATATTCTCAAATGAAAAAAAAAAACTCCGAAGAAAACCTTAAAACCCATTACATCAGGAATAAACTGTTCATATAATAGAATTATATTTATTATAAATAGCAGATTCATATAATAAATTATATTTATTATAAAAAACCGTTTATTATAAATTTATAATTTATACATATATTGAAATACTAAGTGGGACAGAGCACATAATTGCTAACAAAAATGACCCATAACCGGTCCATTACCGCAGCGGCTACATTACGAGGAGGCGCCCTCATTAAAAAAATTCCACAATTGGTCCCATGTTTGGGACCGAACTATCGACCCATTCCGACCTTTTCCCTCTGAAATACATGATTTAAAAAAGCAAAATCTGGAATTTAAAGACCCAAACAGCCCCTAATTTTAGGCAGTCACGGTAGAAAAATCACCAGAATTCCTCGGTCGGTCCATGTTTTGGGACGTCAACCAGCTTTTTCGGCGCCAGCCGGCAAAAACGTGGCTTGGCAAAATGGGAATAAAAGCATGAAGTGAGAGAAAATCTGCCTGCTTGGAGTTGTCAAAAACTTCGCAAACCCGGGGTCCCACGCGTGGCCTGGGCGTAGAGCGATTCCATAACTGGCTCGTCAATCGTGGTCCGTCGGGATCTTGAAGCGCGCCTGAATATAAACCAGCCTGGATCCCCAAAATGGCCTCCGTTTGTCTTTGATTCAAATGAAGGAGATGAAGCGTATTGAGAATTTCGATGTACAGTGACTTAAATCGTATTCGAAATGTGATTCGTCGCCATTCTGGGATTTGATGTTGATTCGCCGGCGTAGATTTTCGTCACTTTTCTACTCATACCATATGGTACATGGTACACATGTTATATGTGGCTTTCGTCGCATCGAAAACCGATTTACGGCGCGGCGTGATGCGCCGGCGTGTAAATTGACGTCTCGGAAAATTACGAAATTTTCACGTGCTAACTGAATTTAGCGAAGGCGATTCCAGCGGTGCAATCTGTTTTTCATCAAAGTCCCAGAGAATTAATTATGGATTTTTAACGTAATTCTGATTTTGTATCGAATTACGATTTTGTCACGCATTCAGGAAATTGGAATTTAAGTCTTCACGGCGCATTTCGTTTTGATAAAAATAGACTCATATTAATAGTTCATGAAAATAATATAATACATATTTGATATTATTATAATGTCTTGAGGTTAGAGTAAGTGCGAAGATATATAAGTATACCGATAGCTCTAAGATATGATACTTTAGGACTAAGTAAATTTTCGTTATTTTTTACGAGGACAAAATTAGTCTTTTCATGTCAGCGGTTGGACAACCATAATTTATAAAATTGGGTTAAAAATTAAATTTTGTTCCAAAAACAATTTTTATACTTAATAAGATAGTAGAGTAAAATCGGGGAAAACATCAAATTTGGCTTCAAAAAATATCCCCATGAATAATCTAAAAAATAGGAACAATAAATAAACTAGATGAATATGTTTCATTATATTTCTTTCCTAAACCTCTAATGATCAATGAAGCAAATGAGTCAATTATAAAAATAAATATATCTTATTTGGTTTTCCTTAAAAAAAAAAAAAACGTAAAAGAAAACTCATCTTCGCGAGCGATAATGTAATAAATAGATTTAGGAAACTCATCGATCAATTTTCATGATTGACATTAAGCGTCGATTAAAATAAAGAAATAATAAAAAAACATAGTTAAATCTAACAATTATATCATTCAAGTCGATAAAACAAAATTCAATAATTAAAATAAATTGCATAGACTTGGATTCCATAATTTAATAAACCAATATTTCATTAAAATCCAAAATTTATTTTAAATTATAATTCTTGTCAATAAAAATAAAATAAAACACATAAATATAGAAAAATAAATTCGATAAGCTTCATTATCGATTAAAGTAAATCTAACAGGTAGATAATTGTGAATTTTAATAAAATATTATTTTTGAAGGTAGAACCAAATGGTAAAAAGCAATGGGATTAGAATGAGAGATTTCAACTTCGATATAGAAACATAATTTACGTAATTGATATGCAAAGGGATAAATGTGAAAAAAAACAAATTTTTTTGTTTTTTTCAAAAAATATAAAATAAAATTAGGATTATCCAAACAAAATATTCTTATAATATAATTGTGTAAATATGGAAAAAAATATATAAAAAGAAATACATAGATAAATAAGATATACGTGACAATATCTTGAAGCAGGCGTAGACAAAAACGAGAGATATAGGAGTTGAAAAGTCCACATCCATTATGCATTTATTTTAAAATTAAAAATTCTATTATTTAATGTTTTATAAAATTAGTGCGGATGATCGACCCCTTAGACATCCCATGTGTAAAATCAGCTTGTCCGTGTCAAGAGCATTTATTAATCGTAAAACAATTGTTTAACAAGAACCAATAAATATATTATAAAATATAAATTTTATTAAGCCAAAAAAACATATCAGTATATAGAAAAATCATTGAAATGAATTTAAAATTATTAACGATTATTTATCTTTAAAAAGTATGAAAAATAAAATTAAGAAAAATAATTGAATTAAATATAATATTTATTTTCTCAAGGAAATATTTTGTTAAACTCTTACAAATAGAAATTATAATATTAAAATTTACTTATATATATATATATATATATATATATATATATAAAATATAAGAAAATAATTAAATATATATATAAAACACAAGAAAATAATTAAACTTTTTTCTAATAAGTTTGCAGAATTTTTATGGGACACTTTCGATAATTTTGTGGATCATTTACATCTTTTGAGTAGTGAAGCCGTCAATTATTTATGAGCTTGACAATCGTTCGGGTCCATTATCAATATATTGTATATATTGAATTGATATCGACCACTATACATTAATGAATTGGAGATAGAAGGAGATGTAAGGGGAGAAGAGAGTTGAAATATAAATAAAAAATATATTGATAATTTTTTTTATGATGTTTTCAATAATTTTTTACTTATTTTTAAAGTTATCATAGAAAAAAAAGATATTAAATGATTAAAAATAATCAATGGGTATAACAAATTAAAAATGGGTGTTCTTGCATTTTCCTAGCTGCCTGCTTGAAGTTCCTAAACAGAGAAGAAAATAGGTAATGTCAGAAAACTATTTATAGTGATTAGAAGCCTCTCCACTCTCCCACTCCTGGCTCTCACTCTCCTCACCTTCACGTGCAACTGTGCAAGTTTTTATTGGCCTATTTATGGTGATTTTGAAAGGAAATGAAATAGTAGTAATATTGAGAGAAAAATAAATTCTCAAATAAAAACTAAAAAGAAGAAATAGAAATATTATACTGCAAACGGACAAACAAATGAATAAACTCGAATTTTATTTAAAATTTTAAAGAAAGAATAATGACTTTGTTCAATAGCGTGGGTCCCAATCCACGAAGTTGATTTGACCTTTAGGTTTAGGTGGGTCGTTATTTCATTTCATGTCTTCTAACTCAGACTCTTAAACAATTACAGGACTTTTGTCATTATATAATATTTAAAAAAAATAAAAAGGCGAAAGAGAATAGAAAAAGTGCTATGTCGTAGTCACATCTTTGCAACCATTTCTATCTGATGTTTCAAAAAAATAGTGAGTGGTGGAACGACACGCTGTGCAGGTCAGAAAATTTATGTACCATGCCTATTGTGTTATATCAAACAAAAATAATGGAAACTCTCCTTACTCTCACTCTCAGTCACCTCCCACGTAAACGGCCAATGAGTGGGTTTTGTTGAAAGAATAAATAAAGGAGTAATAATATTGAGAAAAGACGGATGGGTGAGTGAACAATTTAGACAAAGAGTGGTAGGTGGCACCAGCAAGATTGAGTGAGTACCCCAAATTAAATTCCCTTCATCTTCCTTATCCTTATCTCCTTCTATCTTCTCTTATCGATGCCTTCTTTGCACCCACATCTCCCAGGGAAAGTCTCGATTAGAAATCGAAAGAAAGTCTACTCACCATCTTGGCATCGGCTACGATTAAAAATGCCTTCATCTCATTAACAATGTGATTTTTAATCATTTTGAAAACGAATCTCAAATTCTGTACAAAAAGTTGATTTTTTGTTATATGAGGGCGAAATGGAAGTAGAATATCTGGAATCTGCTTTTTCATCTCAAGCGGGTTTCGGAATCTCGTAGAAACATCGGACTCGCGCGACCCACTCGTAGAGTTTTGAACCACACGAGTCTGACTCGACTCAAGTCTCTTCTCTTTATCCATTTATTGAGCTCTCTCTTCTTTTAGTTTCTTCCTATTCTTTGCTGTTTCCTTCCTTACGTTTTCAACAAAACCAAATTCCAAAAAAAAAAAAAAAAAATCTCCACCAGTTCTCCTTTTTTGGTCAGATTGCATCAAATTTTAAGCTTTTCCCTTTTGTTGTTCCTCATTTCCCTTCTGTTTCCCAACAAAACCAAATTCCAAAAAAAAAAAAAAAAAGCCATATATTCGTTTTTGGTCCTGCCCATGATTGTTAGTGACTTTTGCACTTCGATTGTTTTCCCAAATCCAAATCCAAATCAGTAACGAGAGGCGAATGGCGGTCGTTGTACGTTCTTTGGAAAGTTTAGTACTTAGTTTGCCCACATTGGGCCTTGACTCGGTTTATCTGTTTTGCTCTGCGGCCATGCTGAAACACTTAACAGCCAGTTCGGACGGCGGGACGGCGAGGATGATCGTGAATAGCGGTGATGAAAGCCACCGGAAAGGGGATAATCGGACCGGTATTCGAGGCGGGCCGAATCGGGTTGATGTCGGATCCGCGAGGAGGCGAGGAGGCATTTGTATTGATGGCCCGATGAGTCAAAAACATGAAACGACTGAATGGGTGGTGTCTAATCTCATCTCCGTTATCGGCTTGGCGGAGAAGCGCTCTGAAGGCGCGAGGTTGTTGGGATGCAAAGCGGCCCGCGAATTTCCAGATGGAATTTCATGCGGTGTCCGCTCCCGCAGTGGCGTTCTAAAGGATATGAATGTTTTGGTGAGGAGCTCACTTTGAGCGACATTATGGATGCCTTGAGAGATGATAAACGAAGATGATTGGGGTTTGTGGGATGGGCGGTCTAGGCAAAACCATGCTCGTCAAGCAGTAGCTCGACAAGCTAAGCAACGAGTCTACGATTCACCATGAATATCCATATAGATGTATCTGGACTCGAGACTCGAAAAAGACGAAGAAGGATTGCCAAAATTCAACAAAAAATTGCGATGTTGGGCTACCAATTGGGGAAGGATGAATCCACGAAGCGAGGATGAAGGCTGAAGCGAGAGGCTGCGAGAAAAGAAGGAGCAGGGAGAAAGAGAATCAACCCAGGAGAAAGAAGATCCTTATTATTTTGGATAGCATTTGGAAGAAATTGGTGGAAGTTGGAATTCCTTTCCAAAGATGATCGAGACCAAATATGCAAGCAGGTGTTGGTCTCACAGAAACGAAAACCCGATTCTATGAAAGCAATGGGCGCGCCAAAAATGTTTTCAATTCAACCTTTTACAAGGCGAGAAGGTGGCATTTACTCGAGTGTAGCGGGTGATTACGTGGAGGGGACCAATTGCGACCATAGCAGTAAGGTACTTGATGAATGTGAGGTCTACCCATTTGCAATAATGCTGATTACCGCGGCATTGAAAAGTCAGCTAACTTGTATGGAAGAATGCCTTGGTGAATTGAGGAGTCATGCACCAACCAATATCATAGGAATGGAGGAAAAGGTATACTCATGTCCGGAGTGGAGCTACAATCATTTGAAAGGCGATGAAGTCAAATCTTTGTTCTTTACTTGTGGGTTGCTTCAGCTATTATGAGATATTTCAATGGATCAAATAAGGTATGCACTGTACGAATTTCTTTGACCGCATCGATTCATTGGAGGGAGCTATAAATAAACTAGTTACATTATGAAAGCTCCTCAAAGCCCCAAGCTTGTTACTGACTAAGATCGCACGATGGAGACGGCTCGAGCAGAGCACCAAGGTCGCTTTTCATGGATGGTGATCATAAGAGTGTCAGGATGCATGATCTTGTTCGTGATGTTGCTAGAATTATTGCATCCAAGGATCCTCATCGATTTAAGGTTGTAGAAGATGATCCATCTGATCAAGAATGGACAGAGATTGAAAATGAATCCAAATTCATCTCTTTATATTGCAAAGCTATGGACGAGCTTCCTCCAAGGCTGGTATGTCCGAAACTTCAATTTTTTATATTGCAGAGCAATAGTGGTGCTTTTTTGAATACTATCCCAAACACCTTCTGGCTGGATGGCTAACTCCAAAGTTTTAGCCTTGTCCTGGGAATGCATTCCCAACACTACCTTCCACCCGCCTCAATCCTCTCAAATTCCTTCGAACATTATGTCTAGATAGGTGCAAGTTGGGAGACGTGGCTATAATTGGAGAGCTAAAGAAACTACAAGTTCTTAGCATGGTGGGTTCCGACATTCAACAATTGCCAAGAGAAATGATGCAATTGACCAATCTAAGGTTGTTGGATTTGAACTATTGTGAGGAGCTTAAAGTAATTCTGCAGGATATCTTATCAAGCTTGTCTCGATTAGAATGTTTGTTCATGAAATCTAGTTTTTCTGAATGGGCAGCCGAAGAAGTTTGTGATGGATAAAGCAATGCTTGTTTATCGAAATTGAATAATCTGCATCGTTTGAGGACGATCGAGGTAAAATACCAAACGCCGAGTCGGGTACCAAAAGCAAGACGCTTGATCACAACTTAACAAGTTATGCAATATTTATAGGTAGTTTCGATGGAATTTTTAAAACATATGAAAATCAAAACATTACATCTCAAATGTGGTGACGAAAGCTACTCTATGTGGATGGAATCCGCAAGTTGTTGAGGACAACCGAAGAATTTCTGTTATGGGGATTGAAAGTATGCGGTGGCCCAATTCCAATAAGGTCTTTTTGATAACCTAAAAACATCGTCGTGAGGAAATGTCATGGATTGAAAATTCTCTTCTTACTTTCCATGGGTAGAGACCTTCCTCAACTTGAAGAAATGAGAATAGAAGATTGCTATGAGATGCAACAAATAATGGAAGATGGCGATGTTGGGATCAACTTGCAGTTACTATTCCCTAAATTAAGATCCTTGAAACTTATTTCTCTACGAAAGCTAGTGAACTTTGGCTACTTCAACTCTGAGATGGAAACAACATCCGAAGCAATGTGTTCCCAAGGCAATCTTGATACCAATATGCCATTTTTTCAACTACCATGTCTGCTTTCTTAATTAATAGCTAATTTCCATAGGTTTTTTGTTTTTTACATCACCTTTTTAATAAATAAATCAATGCAAAAACAAGATTAAGCTATCCCATATATATATATATATGCTATTTCAGAATTCTAACTTGTGTGTTAAGAAGAGAGAACATGAAAATAAGAAGATATTTTAGTATATCATTTTACTAGAAGATACTCTCGGTATTTAGAAGAAGTCGTCCTATTTGAATTTTAAAATCTTAAGATATTAGTAATGTTTTATAAGAAAAAGATGGTAAAGGAAAAGTTGATTAAGATTTAGATGAAAAATGATGGCGAAATGAATCTCTATTTTGTTTATTTACTTGTTTTGTTTTATAAAGATAAAAAGTTTTTGTAATTCTCTTTTATTGAAATATTAAGGAAAATATTGATGAAAATAAAGGGAATATCAAAATTTTAGATGAAACAAATAAAATAATATATAATATATAAACATGCATACTATTGAGTAGTTTTTTGAAAAGACTAGCTGAGTAAAATATTATGACACTATTAATATTGTTTGTCAATAATGGTAGGTATGTATCGATTGCAAATGATATAGTATAAGTTATAATAAGCATAATTTTCAATGAGAAAATCCTTAAAAAAGAAAATAGTGTATATTAAGTATAACTTAGACGTGAAACAAAAAGTATAAAATTTAATAATATATCTTGAACTAAATGGGTTTTTGAAATATTGTACTTTCATTTTAATAGCATTTATAGTCTTGAATATCCTTAACCACAATACGTATCTTGAGAATTGAGAAAATAAATCCGTATTATGAATAAAAAATAAATTTGAATAAATGAATTTTAATTATAAAATTAAAAATAATAATTTTCAAGTTTTTAAAAATTTGAATTAAATTTTATAAAATCTGAATTTACATTTTAAATTTACAAATTATTTATTTATTTAAATAAAAAAATAAATTTTAAGTTTGGTAAATTGTATCTAATTATTAGCTTTGTGCCAAATCTCTGATTTTATGAATCAAAAGCAAATCTTAGTTAAAAAATGAATAATCTTTTCTTGAAAGGAAAAATCAATAATCTTAAAATTCGTAATTTAAATATTTTTATAAAATTTTTTACGTAAAAACTAAAACTCATTTTAGTTAATTTTCAAATTGAAAGTCATTTTTTTCTAAAATTTTATTCAAGATTGTCATTTTAAAGTTGATAACTCAAATTTTTTAAAGTTAAATTTAATTCTTTCTAAATCTCAATTAAAATTTAATTTTAATTAAATAATTAATTTATTTTTGAATTTTAATTAGATTTAAAAGAATTGAATTTGGATTTTTAGAATTTTTGAGTTATTAACTTTAATATGACAATTTTGAACCAAGAATTTTAGTAAAAAGAATTTAAATTTTGAATATTCAAAACATGATTCTTTAGTTTTCTATCACAAATTTTATAAATGTGTTTAAATTATGAATTTTTAGATTATTGATTTTTTAATTAATTATTTTTAAATCATAAAATCAAATTTGCAATTGAAAAACTAATAATTCGATGTAATTTTCTAAACTTAAAATTTAATTTTTAATTAGTGTAAATTTAGATTTTATAAAATTTTAATTCAAAATTTTTATAAGTTTGACAATTATTATTTTTAGTTTTAAAATTAAAATTAAAATTTTCTAAACCCTAAATATTCAAATTTATTTATTTTATTAATAACACGAATTTATTTTCTTAATTCTCAAGGTTAGTGTTGTAGTTAGGGATATCCAAGGTTAGAAATACTTTAAAATGAAAGTACATATATTTACAAAAAAACTTTTTATTTCAGGATATAAATGGAAATGTGGTGAAAATTCAGGATTTAAATTGTTATTTTTCCTATATTTTTTAAAATAAAAACTTTATTATTAAATAGATTGTGTTGTTAATAAATTTTGTACAAATAATAATAATAATAATAATAATAATAATATTTTTGTAATTCTCCCCAAGATCTTTACATGATTTTATGGCATAAGGAAAGAGGTGCATACGGTTTTAAAATAATAACTTATTGATAGGAGCTAAAATAACTTATGCCATTAGAATCTATATAATCCATGGTCATTAGAAATAATACATTTTATTCAAGAAGTAGTCTATAAATTTTCTATTTGCAACTTAATTGTTAATTTTTCATGAATTTTCTATGATTTTTACATGATTTTTAAAACATAAATAAAGTAAAGGATGACAACCTCTTGGAATTGATAAATTACATTTACCAAAGGCAATATGTTTACATTTTTGCTAACTTTTCAATTGATGATATGATGTATTATTTTATAGGTATTTTTCTCCTGAGGATATTGCACCCATCTTCCTAAAATCAAGGAGATATGGCACCATCAACTTCCACTTGAATCTTTCTCCAATTTACGAATCCTAAGAGTGGATTGGTGTGAACATCTATTCAATCTTATCACGCGGCGCTTGATCCAAAGCTTCAAGAATTTGAAAGAGATAGAGGTGGGTCGGTGTAAGAATCTAAGACATGTATTTGATGTTCATGATGACGATGCAACCACAGATCCTCTCGGCATCGTAAGAAACCTCGTTAAAACCTAATGGTGCCTAAAGGGTATTAGTATATGCTTATAACAAGAAGAATGAGAGTTCAGGAGAGGTTAGTTCTTCTCCAATATTCTTTAGTTTCTCATTATATTATTTTTAGTGAAATATTATGAAAATATTCCATGGAAAATTTAAAATATTATTTAAATATTATACTATGAATAATAATAATAAATATACTAATATAATTTAAAATTTAATTTTACATAATAAAAATGGTTAATAATACTTTGTTTTAAATGAAAATGGTTAATAATACTTAAATTATAAAGGAATTGGAAAAAGAATGAATGTAAATCAAAATTTTAATCTTAAAAACAATAAGCACTAACCAATAAGACCAAGTTCAAGTGGCTAAGAGTTCAAGCTAGCATAGGGATGAGAGAGGTTAAGGGGATGAGAGTCCCGATGGGAACAAATTTATGAAAGAACAAAATACTATAATCTAATGCAAAGTGAATATATGTTTATTAATTCCATGATTCCCGAGTGTTTAATTCAATATTTTACGTAAATTTTTTTGTATAAATTATTTACAAATAATATATTTAAAGTTAATTAGTTATTGTTAAATTGTTTATTTATATTTATTTTGATTTTATAAAATATTTTGTATTAGGGTGTCGTTTTTACTTCCACAAAATAAAAATATAAGTGAAAGATGATAAATATATGTTTGAATGATAAGTCCTTTTTACGGGTTTACCTTTATAATTTACATTGAATAAACAAATTTTAATTTTTAGTAGTTATCAACAAAAATTAATCACATCTTTTTCAAATATTTAAATATCGATTTTTTTGGGGAAGTTTTTGTCAAAATTTTCTTATCTCTTTTTTTTTTTTTTTTAAATGTCAATACGTGGAAGATCAAAGCAAATTTTCCAAATTTTACCACTCATCATTTTCTTACTCATTTTTTCTTCATCATTTCTTTGCTTTGCCTCAACTATCTCTATCTCCTTTCTCGGTTTAATTAAAAACTAGATTACACTATATTTAATTTAAATTCCACAATATACATTTGTTAAAAGGTTGATAATCTAAAAGAAAAATAAAATTTATTATATTATTTTGTGAATATTTGAAAACAATTATAGGTTGAATAAAACCTAAAATATTAATAATATTTTATAATGCTTTATAAAAAAATACAAAAGATAAAAAAAGAATTAATAAGAAAAAATTAATAAAATGAAATTGAATTTAGTAATTTTTAAATGTAAAATGAAGATAAAGGAAAATAAAAATAAAAATTTTATTATTTAAATAGCTCATTTTATTTCAGAGAAGTGAATAAATTCTCTATTAATAACTTATATTTTTTGGATATTTTTTTTAAGACTTTTACATGATTATTTTTTAGTTAAGTTTAGACATTTTTAAAATATAACTAATGTCAATAGTTTGGAAATTGATGAATTACATTCCAGGAAATGAATATGTTTATATTTATTACAACTTTTCAATTGATGATATGTCGTAATGTGATATTATGTGTTTTATTCTCTAATTTGAGAAGTTGGTACTCTACGGACTTGGTGTGAATTGAAGGAGATATGGCATCACCGACTTCCACACGATCTCACCTCCAATTTACTAATCCTAACAAGGTATCATTGTGAAACCTACTCAATATCATCCCATGTCATTTGGATCCAAAGCTTCAAGAATTTGAAAAGAGATAATGGTGTATATGTGAGAATCTAAAACATGTATTTGATCTCTTCAAGGATGTGATACATACAGAGATCCTCCCAAAGTTAGAAATCTCGAGTTATATAACCTAAAGAAGTCGAAGGGTATTATTATCGCAACAATGGCGAGAATGACGACACAAGAGGCCTTTTCTCTCCTTCCAATGCCAACGACTTTTCGAACCTTAATGTTTATATCAATTGTTGTGGGGAGTGAAGTGGAAGATGGAGGAAATGTTAATATTCATATCGAAGAACATGAAGTGCCTTGGCAGGCTAAGGTTTTCTTTCGATTTTTTTCTTTTAATTTTCTCATACTATTTTTGAAAATACTATAAAAACATTCCATAAAATTTAAAATATTATTTAAATAAATATATTTGTAAATAAAAATAAAAATACTAATAAATTTTAATTTTAATTTTACATGATATAATGGATAATAAATGAATTTTAAAAAGAATGAATCTAATTAAACAAAATTTTAAATTTAAAAACAATAAGTAATAATAAAACTATCACAATCAACATTTTCTATATTATCCGATAGTAAGAATAGCTTAAAATAAAATGATTTAAATGTTTTTATATATTTTAATTACTCACTATCTTTAGCATGTTTACCCAAAGATTTTATAAATTTGTTATATATAGGATTTACGACACATCTTAGGTAATTAATACTGCTAACTTATTTATTTATATTTATAAAGTATTTCTTTATTATGATATTTTATTTTTCACCAAAAAAAAAAAAATGAAGAGTAGATTTTAAATAGAAGTTTGCATGATAATTGAAACATTAGGTTGCCTCCAACATTCAATTCTAAATTCCATTTTATACATGTGTTATAAATGAGATAATAAATAGATAGAAGAGGATTTACTATATTATTTTATTTGTGGATATTTAATGTTTAGGTTGAATAAACAACCTTAAAATATTAATAGTTTTATAAGTTCTATCAAAAAAATTCAAAATGATTCACAAGAAAAATCAAATGAAATTGATAGATAATTTTTTTAATTAAATTGAAGATAAAACCAATGGTCATTTTATTTATTTATATGTTTTTGTTTTTTTCTATTATTTTATTATAGGCACTATGCATTAAGAAATACATTTTTATCTTTTTTTGACACACAATGCATTATTTTTTTAAACAAGAAATACGCTATCTTATTCCTTTAATAATTAACTTTATTTATTTATTTATCTAATTAAATTAAATAGTATACCTTTGCTATAAAGAAATTTTTTTGATGATTCTATTTTATTAAAATATTGATGAAAATATCCATATTTATGAAAGTATTAATAAAACTAAATAAAAAATATGGAAATTTGGGATAAATATTATCATAATAAGCAATGTATAAATATATGAATGATTGAATTAATAGAAAATATGAGCAAAGGTATAAAAAATCAGATAAAATAATCACTTTTTGAAAGGTATAAATTTAATAAACTCATTATTGGGATTCGAACCCCTCCCCTTCACATGTTCTGACTTTAAACGTCTCTAACCAATTGAGCTAGATATGTGGACAAATTCAAATAACCATTTAATAAAATGAACAAGTATTAAAAAAATGAACAAAAATGGAAAATTCATATAAAGGACAAAACATGATAACACAACAACTAACATATAAAGATACAAAGATACCTTGAGGTTTGATTTAAATGGTAAGGAGGGACATGTATTACAATGATGTACCGTAAAATGAATAGGTGTAAAAAAAAGAGCTACATATCATTAACTGTGGGAAGCCCTTAGATGAGAAGGTTAGTTTTCTCTCATATTTTTTGTTTTTTATGCCACTTGAAATATTTAGAGACATTTACCATAAAATAAATATTTTTAAAAAAAGTATATGAGAAGAGGACATTAATCTTTTAATAATAATTTTATTAAATTAAATTTAAATAATAAACAATTATGAATAATACTTAAATTACAAATAAGTTGAAAAAATAAAATTTAATGTGAAAAATTAATTTTAAAGGATAAATGTATTAATATAAATAATATCTTTAAAAAGGTAAAAAAATGGTAGTTATTATTATAGTTTAGAAAGAAAAAATATTAGGTGCTAATTTAAATATTTGCAATGAATTGGAAAAGAGAATTAGTGAAAATTTAATTCAAATAATAATGTTATATTTAGAATTAAATAACATTTGGGAAAATTGTGGTTAAGATGTTATATGATTAATATAACATTTTACTTTGAAAATATAAAAGAGTAAAATATATTTTTATTTAATATAAGGAGATTCGTTAATTTCACTTTAAAAAACAATCACTATAGTTAATAATTTTATAATTTAGTTTTTAAAAAAACACTCAGGATCATAAATAAAATATAATCTGTTGAAAACAAGAATAAAGTTACAATTCAATTTTTAATTGTAAAAATATTAACACTAATATTAAAAAAAAAAAGGAAGCATTGTAAGTTTATTGTAATTTAAATAAAAAGTTATAAATATAAAGTAATGAAAACAAATTTAAAAGGGAAATTGTTATTTTTTTTTGTATTAAAATAGTCGAGTTAACAAATATATATAGACTCTGTATTTTAATGTTTATTACAACTTTAATTTACAATTAGTTATTGTTTTTCGAATGTAGGTTTCATTCTCTCCTAATTTGGAGGTGCTGGTTTTAGAAAGATTTTCCAAGTTGAAGAAAATAGATTTTGGAACCGAGCCAAAATTAAGAAAACTAGTATTGAATAAGCTACCTAAGTTAAGCAATATTCTGAGCAATGGTGATGAGAATGCCAGTAAGAGATGTCTTTTGTCACCTTATGATGGCGCACGATAACATGCCATATCATTTATCTCTTCCAAGTTCACGGCTGAGCACATTACGTAGCTACATATCATTAATCATGAATCTCTTGATGAGAAGGTTTTCTCCCATTTTTTTGTTTTTCCTTATGCTACTAAATATTTAGAGACATTCACTATAAAATAAATATTTTTTAAAAAAAGTATGAGAAGAGGACATTAATCTTTAATAATAATTTTATTAGATTAAATTTAAATAATAAACAATTATGAATAATACTTAAATTACAAATAAGTTGAAAAATAAAATTTAAAGTGAAAATTAATTTTAAAAGGATAAATGTATTAATATAAATAAATATTCTAAAAGGTAAAAAATGGTAGTTATTATTATAGTTTAGAAAGAAAAAATATTAGGTGCTAATTTAAATATTTGCAATGAATTGGAAAAGAGAATTAGTAAAATTTTAATTCAAATAATAATGTTATAGTTAGAATTAAATAACATTTAGGAAAATCAGGTTAAGATGTTATATGATTAAGATAACATTTTACTTTTGAAAATATAAAAAAGAGAAATGTCTTTTATTTCATCTAAGGAGAATAATTAATTTCAATTTTAAAACAATCACCACAGGTAATAATTTTATAATTTAGTTTTAAAAAACACTCGTGGATCTTAAATAAAATATAACAGAGTTGAAAACAAGAATAAAGTTATAATTCAATTTTTAATTTTTAAAATATTAACACTAATATTAAAAAAGAAAAAGAAAAGGAAGCATTGTAAGTTTATTGTAATCTAAATAAAAAAATTAAAAATATAGGAATGAAAAACAAATTTAAAAGGGAAATTGTTATTTTTTTTTTGTATTAAAGTAGTTGGGAGTTATTGAATTCTATAGACTTTGTATTTTAATGTTTATTACAACTTTAATTTACAATTAGTTATTGTTTTCAAATGTAGGTTTCATTCTCCCCTAATTTGGAGGTGCTGGTTTTAGAAAGATTTTCCAAGTTGAAGAAAATAGATTTTGGAACCGAGCCAAAATTAAGAAAACTAGTATTGAAGAAGCTACCTAAGTTAACCAATATTCTGAGCAATGGTGATGAGAATGCCAATAAGAGATGTCTTTTGTCACATTCCACGTTCAAGAATTTTCACAATCTCAAAGAGCTGGACATCACCAATCAGGATGGAGGATAGAGAGATGTTTATACTCTCGCTACGGTGTGGAGATGTCTAACAAATGGTTAGTTTTTTCTTTTTTATTTTTAAAATTTTCTATACTATTTTCTTACTGCTTCTTTTTAAAATAATGATTAAATTACATTTATTATCCTTTAATATTTACATTAAAATCCATATCTAGATATTTGGACACCATTTTTTTTTTATAATTATTTTCAAAAAATATATTATTTTTTTGTGAACATCAAAATAGACGAAATATTTTTTCAAAAAGAAATATAAACTTTTTCTTTGAATCAATTATGTAGTTTTGTAATTTTGTATCTATATGCTTAGCTCAGTTAGTAGAACATTCGAAGTTTAAAAAGCCAAGACATCTAAGAAGATGAGTCTCGGGTTCGAGTACCAATGAGGACAATTTACTACAGTATAATAAAGTGATTAGTTGTCAAAAAAATAATAATTAAAATTTCAATTCTTCATACTTTTTTTTAATGTTTTAAATTTAAATTATATTTATTGAAATATATTAATTATTTATAGTTGTTTGATTTTTGGGGAAATTATTTAGAATGAAAATAACTTTTTATTCAATGAATGAGAAAACTATATATATATATATATATATATATATATATATATATATATATATATATATATATATATATATATATATATATATATATATATATACATTTTGTGCTCCAAATTTTATATTTTGTCTTATTTTAGGTACATCTCCAACCTTTTCATGATAGTAAGAAATTTTGGAAAAAAATGACTTAATAATATTCTGTATTTAAAGTTATTACCTTGTAGCATGTTTAATTCAACGTTCTTATATGCAGTGCTATATAAAGTACTCCTTACAAATAATATCAATACATTAATTAATTATTGATAATTTATTTATTTATATACCATTTTAACTTTATAATATATTTTTTTTTCCTTAAATGGTATTTCAATACAAAATAAAAAAATTGTCATCAACATAGTTTCTATCCCAATCACAACTTTTCAACTAATATTGTGTCTTTGCTACAGCTTTCATTCCTTGGTGGAGTATCTAATTATGAAGCTTTGGAATCAAGAGCTTCTAGTTTCAACAAAATTATGGATGCCTTGAGAGACGATAATGTCTACCCATCGAGAGCGGGAATCGGGGCGTGGGCAAAACCACACTTGTGAAACAGCTGCTCAACAAAGCTATGCAAGACCACTTGTTCACCACTGTGTTTACTTTGATTTATCCCACTTATTACTCGAGTATTCTTCAAGTACAAGATATTCAAAGCCAAATTGCAAAAATGTTAGGCTGGGAATCTACGGGGTGGTATTGGTTTGAAACCAAAAGAGCAGTTGAAATGAAGCAGAGACTGAAGAACGAGAAGATCCTTATAATCTTAGATGACATTTGGAGAGAGATTGATTCGTTGAGGAATCTAATTCCTTCAGGAAGACAATGATGTGAAAGAATGCAAAATAGTGTTCACTTGTAGAGATGAAGAGCTATTATACAAAGGCATGGTGCACAAATATGTTTTCCGCTGAGACTCTACCACTAAAAGAAGCTAATTTTATTCAACAAGACAACAAGTGTCAGATTCCATGGAGGATAACTAAAAACTCGGAGATCCGTAGGCCACTCATGTGGTCGAAAAATGCGAGGGTCTACCACTTCATGATTGTAACAATTAAGTTAAGGCAACAAAGATGAGACAATGGTTTACGGAGAATGCCTGAACAGCTCAAGGATTGCGCAGTTAGCAAGACTCCGGCTAACTCATGTCTCGGGAGTGGTATATACTCCATTTGAAGCAGATGACCTTTAAGTCGCTGTTATTACTTTGTATTAAGCCATGATGGTGATATTTCAATGGATCACTTGCTACAATATGCTATGGGTCTAGATTTGCTCGATCGCGTCTATTCTTGAGCAAGCGAAATAGATTGCTTGCATTGGTGGAAATCCTCAAAGACTCAAGCTGGTTACTTGAGGATCATCGTCCTCAAGATAGAAGCAATTTTGATGAACAAAGATGTACAAGTTTGCCTTCACTCTGATCGTTATAACAAGCTTCGTAGAGGATGCATGATGTTGTTTATGATGTAGTAAGAGAAATTGCATCCAAGGATCCCCGTCCATTTATACGACAAGTTGTTGAATGGAAGAATGGTCGACTAACGAATCCAAAATCGCAGACTTTCATCTCTCAGACATCGCAGCAAAGGATGAGCAGCTTCCTCAAGTGTTGGTATGTCCGAAACTTAATTTTTTTCTATTGCATAAAGATGAGTATTCCTTGAATATACCGAACACATTTTTCCAAGGGATGAAAAAACTCCAAGTATTAGATTTGTCCAGAATGGACTTTGAAGAACTACCTTCATCACTCAATTCCCTTGCAAATCTTCGGACATTGCGTCTAGATGGGTGCTACAAGTTGAAGGACATCGCAGGAATTGGAAAGCTAACGAAACTACAAGTTCTTAGCTTGGTTGGTTCTGGAATCCAAGGATTGCTTGATGAAATGGCACAATTGTCCAATCTAAGGTTGTTGAATTTGAACAATTGCAAGGAGCTTAAAGTAATTCCACTAATATCTTATCGAGTTTTGTCTAGATTAGAATGTTTGGACATGACAAAGTTGCTCTAACTCTCAATGGGCGCGTTAAAGGTGATCATATAATGCTAATGCTTGTTTATCCGACCTAAATCATTTGTCTCTGCTTGACAACTTTATTCATAATACACTAAATGCCAAGTTGCTACCAAAAGACATTCTATTTGACAACTTGACAAGATATGCGATACTTATAGGTGATTCATGGTATTTTAGAACCAACAAAGTATCAGTTCGCAACAAAGTATCAAGCCCTACAATGTTAATAAGAGGCTTAGATTTTGAGATGGAATTACCGTCGTTGGAGAGAAGTGAAGAGCTAGTGTCTCTCAATTAAGTGGTACTAAATTTTTCTAAATTCCCATCAAATAGGATGAGTTTTGCAGAACTGAAGCATCTTGATGTTAGAGGGAGTTCCGATATTCAGTATATCATTGATTCAACGGATCAACAATTTATGGAACAAGGTGCTTTTCCTCTATTGGAGTCATTGTCCCTTTGGGATCTGAAGAACTTGGAAGAAGTATACATGGCCTAATTCCGATAGGTTTTTTGGTAACATAAAAACTCTAGAAGTGTTTTCATGTCCCAAATTGAGATATCTCTTTCGGCTTTCCACGGCTAGAGGCCTTTCCCTACTTGAGAGTATGAAAATTGAGAATTGTAACGCCATGCAACAAGTAATCGCATATGGAAGGGAGTCTAAGAAAAGATGGTAATCAACTTTGAACTATTCCCAAATCCTATAACCTTTGAACTCATAGATACCACGCCTCATCGGGCTTGCATTTAAATCTACAAATGAAAAGCGGCCACAAGTTCCATTTTTCAATCATAAGGTACGTTGAAACTTTCTTTTACTTTCTCTCTCCTTTACATATATATTTTTGATTTTTAATATGCACACATAGATTATTGATCATTAATAATACATTTCTTAAAACTATTTGAAACTTTAATCTTTAAATGATGTGAAATAGTGAATAATAAATAAAATTCTTTAACTTTTTTAATCTAGTATTGTTTTGAATAGTGTTTCTCAAAATAATTTGAAATGTTAATTTAATTAATATAAAATATTGAATAATAAAGACAATTGAAAAGAGGTTGAAAAGAATAATATAAAAATTAGTTTTAGAAGTATTAAACATATTAGTAACTAGTATAAAATACTGAAAAATTACAAGTATTTCATGGATAATGGAATAAACACGAAATAAATTCAAAACTGAAATTATTGAAATATTTTACAAGAAAAGAACTAAAAATAAATTATAGAATTTAGTATTCAACAAGAATAAAAGTACAGTGGATTCAAAATAATTTATTATTATGAATAAAAATAATTTAGGGAATGAAAAATCTCCCTAGTTGCTGCATTTTTTTTAACTATAATTAAACTTGTGAATAATCCAAGTTGATGAATTATATTTAGGGAATATATTTTTATATTTATCATACATTCAAATTGATAATGTGATGTATTCATATTATAGGTTTCTCGTTTCTGCTAGAGAGATTGACAATTCGTGATCTACTCAAAAAGTTGAAGCCCATAGAGCTTCCGGAATTCAAAAGAGATGGATTAAAGATAATAATATAGCATGAAAAGGTTAGTCTTCTCCCATATTTTATTATTTTTGTTTTTTTTTCCGTACTTTCTATTTCTTATACTATTTTATAAATCATTGATAGAAATATTCTATAGAAAAAATTACGTAAAAAATGGTATAGATATAGTTTATTTAGAGATTAATTATCATTCTTTCAAAATATAGTCAAATCAACCTTATTTTTAAAAAAAAAAAACATATTATTTATTTTTAGTAGGTCAAAAAACAATTATGAATGATTTATCTATTTGCATCCATATATAACAATTAACTTCCTTTCTATTACCAAAACCTTTGGTGATTGAAATTAGTATAGTACATAATGAAGGTATATGTAATTTAATTATCATATGCGCAGGCGAAGGAAAATATGCCCCAAATCCCATAATCGTATACCATTAAATTAAAAATGCCCTTGACTCCTTTTTTTTTTTTACTTTTTTATTTTTTATAACCATTCACTTGGAATTACAGCGTTGTAGTAATTTGCTCAAGCAGTTTCAACTCGCTCCTCCCATCCCTATGTCCTATTCTAGCACTTAATCGCTCTCATGCCCATTTCTAGTTCCTCTTTTGTAAGCTTTAAAGTAATTTTATTTATATTTTATTTTCTTCATAACTAAATTTTGTTCCCAAAATTTTTGAGGGAAAATCAAAGGAAAGAAAATATGAAGGAAAAATAAAAGAAAGAAAATAGAATTAAATTTCTATAAAAATTTTATTTCGTTTCCTCAAATCAATTTTATTTATTTAAAACTCATCAATATAAAGATTAAATAATTTTAAAATATTTAAATTTCTAAGAAATTTTATTTATATTTGATTTTCTTTAAAAAAAATTATAAGAGAATTATTTTCCTTAGCCTTTTTTCTTTTCTTAATATTTTTTGAGAGCCAAACACAACATTTTTTTACATCGATTCACTTGGAATCAATGTTTTAAAAACCAAACCGATAGTCGAACCGAAAAAGTTACTCTTCACGATTTACTGGTTGGATCGATAATTGAACCACAATTGAACCGATGTTGTCATAAATATATAAATTATATTTAAAAAATCAAAAATACATAATCTATTACTTAGAATATCATTTATTTATTTTTATATAGTGTTATGAATATTTTTACTTTTATGAAATATAATATTATAATATTTAAATATAAAATCTATTGAAAATCTAAAATATAACATTATATATTTATGTTTTTGAATTATGAAATATATCGCTTTTTTTTTGCTAGATTTTATACAAAACTTTACTCTGGTGGTAGCCAAGTGGCTAAGCTCAATAATTACACCTACCAAGACTAATACCACATTATATATAATTTTAATTGTAGACTCTTTGTTATGTGATAAATTTGTGATATTGTTAGAGTAATTTTTTATTTTATCTAAAATTATGTATTATTGCTTCAAAAGTGAATTAAATTTGGTACCATGCATGAAATGTGACGCCCCAAAACCCGGGGGTCCATTGACTACCCGTTAACCTACGGAAATTCTATACATCTCGTATCACGAGACGCATACCTGAGTAAAATAGCCACATAGGGCCCATACATCCATACTCATATAACAAAAATCTCAACTATATTCTCATAGTTTTCATGTTTGTTCTACAAAAAGCTTTATACATATTTACAAAGTGTTTTCTTAAAGCCACATTTCGGCTTTCTTCTCAATAGATACCTCTACTGCGTACCGTCTCCCTGGATAGTCCCTGTACCTGAAAGTAATGACGACAAGGAAAGAAGCCCGCAAAGTTTTCCTACAAGGGTTACTCCCCACCTAAAATGCATATGCAATGGCATATATAACAAGCAATCACATTCCATACAATTATTTTCTATATGAAATGTCTATATCATGCATGAGATGCGACTTCATGCTCACTCACCCGAGTCCCAACCGACCTCACACCCGGGAATGCCGACTGTGAAATAAACGCCACACACCCTGACTAAACCATTGGAAAACCCTCCAATTTATTTATCAAAAACTGATTTTGATTCTTTTCCTTTATTTTGTGGGCCACGGATTTCCGGGTTTACACCGTAGGACGCCGCACGCCTTTTCAACATTTTCACAAACTTGCATCGTCGGGATTCATGTCTAACCGTGAATAACCTGTGAGACTTTCACCCTGGGGGGGGATCTACCCCAACTTGCTCCGCCCAAAACATGTAATTTATCATTTTGATCATTTACACCACGTGAATCTCTACCTGGACTTGTCCCATTTTTCCGAAGTTCACGACTCCATTCACCAACATCGATGAATAACCTTACCCTCGCACCCACACCCACTCGACGCGATGTGACTGCATATGAAATGCATGATGTCAATGCATTTTCCTCATGTTACATGCATGAATGAGCACTACATGAAACATTTACACACCATGGATAATTATAATTGATACATATAATTTACCTCCATGCAAAACATATTAATACATCAAAAAGCATGCATCAATATAACATTTCCACACATTGCATGTTATTCAAGCATGCCATAACACACAACAAGGTCTCAACTTGGAACCATTCAACAGGGTACCTCACGGCCCCTTCACAAACATGAACCATATTGGTTCCAATCATTGTCATCTCATCAACAAATCATAACATCTAGAAACTTTCGCCAGTAAAACCCTAATCTCACAAGCCATGCAACCGGGTCATGAAATCCATACCCTTAGTCCCAAGGCTTGAACTAATTCACAGGCCTTCATGGCCTCCCATAAATTCTACCATTATAAAGCCTTTAAAGCAAAGTAAACCAAGTAGGAAAATATCCTACCTTCGGGAAGTTGAAGAAACCCTGTAAAAACCCAGTCCACACGTTGTCCTCTCCGCGGTGTAACTTCCCTTCTTGTCTTGGAGGAATCCGACGGTCGGATCTCCTACAAACCTAGGGAGAAGAAAGACTTCTCTCACTAAATGGGAGAACAAACCTTCTCGCATCCCTTTTCCTTTCTTTCCTCTCCACGCTCGGGCCTTTCCTTTTGCTTTTCTTTTCTTTTTTCTTTCTCCTTTCATTTCATTTTCCTCATTTTCTCTTTTCTTTCTCTCCTCCAATTTGGAGAATCAATCATTCCAGCCAATGGGAGGAAATCAAGCCCCATTTCCTCAAAACAAAGGTGTGGCTCTCCCTTTTTCATGCATTCTTTTATTTCATAATTCCCTTCATTATGACATCATCACCACATGGCTCAATGTGAGCCATGGGATCCCTTCTCCCACATGGCTAATTGTGAGCCATTACTTTTTAGTGCCAAGTGTCATACTTCTATGGTGCCATGTGGCATCCCCTAGCCTTGCCATGTTTCATCCGACAATCCACGCCTCGAAAAACGTGAAATCCCGACCTCACCTCGAATCAACGAAATCTCTGACGCGGTAGCAATTGGTGAGATTCCATTTCAAGCAACTGAGAAGGTCCGTTGGCCATCTGAGATCTAGAAAATTCGATTTTTACCTAAATTACTATTTTATCCTTCCTGTGAAATCGATTTTCCTGTGTCTCATGAAAACTTATTAAATATGATCTAATGATGAAGAATATTTGCATCATTTGATAGATATATTCATGTTAAGTCGACATATAAATTCTACAAGAAATCAAAAATAAATTATCCTATGTACAAAGAAAAGCATGCCATTTATTTAAGACAAAGTCAACTTCACAATGTTCAATTTATTAGAATTATAGAATTGATCAGGCATTTATAGTTTTGAAATTTAGGTTAAAATTTTTTGAAAATTTAAAATTTAATTAGGAATTAAAAAATAAAAATAAAAATTAAAAAAGTCTCTTTGGAAAAGAAGAGATTTGAGGTTTAGATATTTGAAAAAGATTATTTGATTTGTAAAATTTAAAGAAAGTGAATTTGTGACGCCCCATTTCTCGGGGGTCCGTTGACTACCCGTCAACCTGTGGAATACTGGGTGCTCAAAACCTTACCCGACACTCACTAAAATCTAGCAGTCTCCTTGTAAGGGAGCTCTATCCGTATACAAACCGGGTCCCAATATCACTACTCCGATACAAATATGGATAAACGGGGCCTTGGGCCCAAACTACGCACCTATCATCATACATCAACATACATCATAAGCTAAGAGTTAAACAGCTATTTTTAAACAACATATATTAAAATACTAGAATTCTAATACATGTTAAATCATCCAGTTTCACAACCCGACTTTCTCAAACTCGGCCTCTATGATGAGCCGGCCTCACGCGCCCCCAGATCTGAAAAAATATCCCCTCGACGTGGCGAGCTAATGCTCAAGAGTGGAATTCGCCCTAAGTGGGCTACTCACCACCTAAGTGCAAGCAGAAATGTTCCAATTTAAACATACATTCAAGCAAATGCATGATCCTACTGAATGTCTATATGACCAACTCAGATCCCGAGTCCTCACCGACTCTCTCACACTCGCCTAAGCCTTGTATGGGAATTATTGTTCTGTTAGTTTGTGGACAACCCTCCGATGTGTATATATCAATTGGGCCGCTCCGACGATTGATATTTTAAATTTGGACTATCCTCCGATAATTAGTATTTTTAGACTACCCTCCGAACAATTTTCTCTAGACTCATCTCATGCACTCACTCCTATAATCCTAGGGTGTTCCAATGCATATGGAATGCGTGTATGCCAATTCCAATACAGTCTAATCTCATGCAAATATGTAAACATGCATATATTCACATAATATCCAATCACACAATCATGTCATGTAATTAAATAATTCATACATCAAAATTAGCTCACTTAGGCTAATGATCAAACACGAGCACCCGAATTTGAATCACTCGACCAAGCACATTTTCACACAAAAATATATTTTGTGTCACTATTCCTATGAACAGTAAAAACCTAGGTTTTACGGTTCAAACAAACATCCATTTCCGGCCAACCCGCATTTCACGGCCATTTCCGGCCTCATCCAAATCAATTCATGATTTATCACAAAAATGTATCGTTCAACCACCCAAATCAGCCATGGCAGTCACGGCTGCTACATTTGGATTTCGAAAATTCATATCAATTCGGTCCCAAGGTTTGGGACCGATCAAACGGCCGTTCAAGGCCTCAATCAACCGAAACATTAACATAGTACTTAAAGAGGGAATAAAACTCAAGTAGGGAGAAACCCCTACCTCTCGGAGTTTGAGGAAACTCCTTAAATCTGGTACCCACGCGAAGCCCTTTCCGCGTAGAGCAGCTTTCCTTCTTGTCCCGAAGAATTCCGACAGTCGGATCGTTCAGAAACCTAGAGAGAAGGAAGACACTCTCTCTCTAGAAAATGAAATCAAAACCTTATGCATCTCATTTCCTTTCTTTTTTCCTCCCCACGTTTTCTCCCTTTTGATAAAGGAAGAGGACAACTATTCACTATTTTGTCATTTTCCTCATTTAAATCAATTTTTATAATGACATCTATGTCCTTCTTTTCCCAGTTTTGACACTCGGCACTATCTCGGCCGTCCATTTCCATGATTTCTCTACTCATGCCACTTATGGCTCATGAGTACATGTTATATGTGATTTTTGTCACATCGAATATCGTTTTACGGCACCCAAATACGATACCTCGAAAAACGTGCCGACTCCGACTGTCTCAGAATTCGACGAAATTTTACGTGCTAGCTAGATTTCTCGAGACGACTCCAACGGTGAAATCCATTTCGTCATCCGAGATCTAGAGAATAAATTACGGATTTTTAACCGAAATTAACAACTTTGAAATCGAAATTACGATTTTGTCATTCTTCCTGAAATTGGGATTTCTCGGGTCTTACAGAATTTAGAATTTTAAAGAATTTTTTATAAATATAAAGATCATAAATTTTATATTTTCTAAATAAAATAAAATGATTTTTGAAAATTTGAAATTATAGAAATTATTATTTTTTGAAATTAAAGAATGATTTTTATTTAGTTTAGTAACTAACGAAAAAAATATATATATTTAAATTAAAATTAGAGAAAATGTTTTTTTTCCTAAATAACAAAAGTGATGGAGTGAAAGATAAGAATAATAGTATTACTTTGAAAGTTAGTATTAAAGAAAATTAAGATTGATAAAAATTAAGGATTTAGAAATATTATTTAAAAATTGGCAAAACTTGAAACAAAATGAGATGTATACCAATGGTTTAAAATTGCTCTACCTATGGGCTTTACGTTTAAACTTTGTTAAAATTATTTTTGTGAAATTTAACTTAACATTCCAAACAAAAAGGACTCTGATGAGTTTGATTTAGTTAAAATAAAATAAAATAAAAAGTAAAGATTTGAAAATAAATAATCAAAAGGTGAAAGCAATGTTTTCAGAACCAGTCCGATCATTGAACTGAAAAAACTATCGGTTCATGGTTCACTGGTCTGACCGGTGATGTCATAAATATATATTTTATATATTATAATAAATAAATAAATAACTTTGTTATAAATTTTGACAACATTTCCATCTTTTGTAGAGTTTTTCACAAAATTTTACACTTGTGGAGTTTATCATAATGTCACTGCTTAAGACTCATGACTGGTGATGGAGGACCAATAGAATATAGGTCATTAAACTTAGATCATAAATAAGATATCATCGAAATAAAACATCATCCAAATGGAAGAAATCAACCTATAATCTCACATTCTTCAGGTGAACATTTTGACAGCTCAAAATCATTATTTATAGACAACTGTACTTTTTGCTACAACAAATAGATATGGAAAATACTCTTATAGAATGCATAAACCATTCAATCTATAAAAATATGATCTCAGACATTGAATTAGCCCCATAGATGTATGCTTATCAGAAAGCATACAAAACCATTAAGCATCTCTTCGCATTATCATTGTAGTGTACAGTCATTTAATACATTGATTTGCTGCTTAAAGAACAAAAGCTACACTCATTTATTAGCATGACCTTTCGATTAAAAAAACAGAAGCTATTCTATTAAAAATAGAGGGAAAAAAAGGGATTAGGAATTAAATCCTATTAGAATATACCGATGCCCTTCAATGACATCTCCACAACTGAATCCTAATGGAATAATCAAATGCCCATCAAGGATATCTCCACAAAGATGCACAATTAAGTTTTCCAATAAATCAAAATTTCTACAAAAATGTCAGGATCTATGGTAGTACGACAACAGGAAATATAGTGAAAAGAACGAGTGAACCCCAAGTTTAGGGAACATTTAAGATCTTAAAATAATAAATTAAGAGGGGGTAAAGAATATACATGTCACGCCCCGAGTCCCGGCCCGACCCGACATGGATCCGAACCGCTCGGACGCGAGACCAAATACCGACTCTTACTCGCGCACTCAGACATTGGTATATCCAAGTCTTATAATATATCAACATCATATACAAAAGTCCAAATAAAACTACCACTTCGTGAGTGGTGTTTACAAAGGTCACATATACGTGATCGAGTCCCATTACATATTCAAAAACTATACATTTACCATCGATCGAAAAGGAACCTACAATGATGAACCCCTAGTCGCAGGTTGGCCCGAAGAATGCGAGTTCCCTTGACGCCTTCTCTCGCACCTACACTCCGGATTAAAAACCCGTGCTAAGCTTTACGCTTAGTAATATATAATATGCATGTACAAGTTCATGTTTAGCATATAACAATAACAGATATTGCAAATTACATGCATGCATATCACGGATTTGTACAATTACTTATGCTTATTCTTATATATAAGTACCCATAGGTACTTCACAGGTTCATTGTACGTATAATTCGTAGGTACTACGAATTATACTGTATACAGACTTAATTATTCATAGGTCTCCCGTAGGAGTTACATGTAGAGCCTACTATATTCGAAATACCCGTAGGTATTACATTAGGTATTACCATCGAGAGCATTGCCTTCATTTCCTCTTATTCATTGTCGAGGGTTATTATCGCATATAATTATGGGAATACCTTGACGGTTCTAATAAAAGTGTAAAACAACGTATAATAAGTATCCGGGGGAATGCTATCGATACGGAAGTCTTAGTAGCACAAAGTAGAATTGTCGGATTCTTGAACGGATCTTGGTACTAATTAGGGCGGGAGTCAAAGTAGCATAGCAGGACGGGAATCTTAGTGGCACTAGCAGGAGATGCAAGTACTAATCAAAGCGAGTCTTAGGACACTAACGAGAATCTGGGAAGTACTAATCAGAATCGAGCGCCGAAAGACTAACTCGTAGCACCGGTGTCCGCCCAAATTCCTGGAATAAGGGCAAAATCGTAATTTTACTACAAAAGGTAATTACGTTAAAAATCCTAATTAATTTTCTAGATCTCGGATGGCTAAACCGTGATCGCACCGTTGAATCGCCAATCTACTGCACGAAACAGTACCTTTCTGATAGCCTGAGTCGGCACGCTGAGGCATCACCTGCTCTAAAGTCAGAACCGATTTTCGACGAATTTAAAAGGCACAGATAGCACGCACCATGTACCATAAGTGGTATGGCGTGTAGAAATAATGAAATGGACAACCAAGGTAGCCGAACATCAAATCGTGAGTTAAGGAATTAATCAAATAAATGGATTAAACTATAAACGCCAAATCATGAATGCGATCTCTCAAATGAAACGAGGCAAAAACCCGGGCCGGATCGCAAGAGGTCGAAAACGTAATGAAAATGGCGCTTCTGCAGCAGGATGTCCTCCTTCTGCACTGCTGAAATCTGACCGCCGATTCGACCTGAGCAAGAGGGGAAACGCTCACGAGCAGCTAATACAGGGACCCTGGGTTTTGCGAAGTGCTTTGACAACTCCAAGAGGTAGGATTTTCTCCTACTATGTGCTTTATTCCCATTGGTTAGTTTTTCGAAGGCTTTGCTTAGTTTGAGGTCGTATGTTGCTTGATCTGGCCCCAAAACATGGGACCTAATTAGGGAATTTATTTGGGATTTTCAGGGGTCAGGATCGCCTGCAAATTAGGGCCGTTGGTTGCATTGGTGTTAATTTAATAAATGCTGTTTGATATGCTAATGTGAATTGATTACATGTTCACTAAGTGAACCGTTTTATAGATTTTTCTGGGAATAGTAACGAGGGTTTCACAATGGTTCCCTAATAGTGTTCTAAAATATATATTTTGGTGGAAAGTACGTGTTGGCCGAAAGATTTTAAATTAAATTACTGTGTATGATCATTAGCCCAAGTGAGTTAATTTCTTACAGATTTAAAGTTTTATGTAAATATATTCTGTGTATATATATTTGCATGTGATTTTAGACTCAATTTGAACTGCATACATGCATTCCATATGCACCGGAACATCCTAGAGCAGAATGAGTGCAATAGAGCAAGCCCTGTGTAAGTCAAGGTTCGGAGGGTAGTCTAAAATGTAAATTATCTGGAGAGGGTAGTCCAAACTAAATAATATATCAACCGCTGGAGCTATCATTGATATTTATTCATCTGAGGGTAGTCCACAAATTAAAGAATATATCAACCGTCGAGCGCCAATGATATTTGGTATTCCCACTGAGGGTAGTCCATTGAACAATTAATATATATCAATCGCTGAGCGCCCAATCTGATATATATATATTCACCTGAGGGCTGTCAATTATACATTAAATTCAATAATTTCATACGAAATGAAGCAGTGAGAGAGCCTGAGGGCTCCTGGATCCGAGTTGGTCACGTAGACATTCAAGTAGGATCATGCATTCGCTTGAATGTTCTGCTTAAACTGGAACATCAGACCGCACTTTTAGGTGATGAGTGTACTCACTTGCATGCATTCTACTGTTTTTAGCTCACCCCGTCGTGGGGACCCCCTTTATTTTATTGTGCACAAGAAATAAGTGCGTAAGGGATGGCTCGGTCCCAGAGACCGAGGATTAGAAGAAAGTCTAGTGTGGCTTTGGCGATTTTCTGCCAGCGTATTAGAATTCCTAATTTTGATATATGTTGAATAAGAAAGTAATCCGAACTCTTGTAACTATCATATATAGTCGACTTCATGGTTAGTGGTATGTTTTATGAGGATCATCAGGCCTAAATGGCCTTATTATCATGTGGATTTGATCTCGATATATTGAATATAAATTTGACCGCTTCGGGACAGTTTCATGCGTGATTTTAATCGGGTAGAGCTCCCCACAAAGGGAGACTCGCTCGATTTTCAGTGGCGTCTGCAACCCGACCTCCACTTCATTCCGCTGCTGATTCGGTAGTCAACGGACCCCTAGATCAGTGTCACAAATCTTGGTATCGAGTCAGGCATACGAATACCTAGGAGCTCCTGCCTGTAGACCACCACCGCGTGTATATGAGTATAGGTAAGTTATGGGAACCTATGGATAGAAAATGGCTTAGGCCATGGTCGAGGAAGAGCACACCACTAGGTGTGGTTTGATGTCTCGATTTAGGTATGAGATTACCTAGAAATCACTCGATAAAAAACTAGACACTACGTAATCGGTGTTGATGTGTTTTTGTGTGATTTTGTGAATCATTTGGTGATTGTGTGTATAATATGATTTGTAATGTGTTATAATGTCGTGCTTTTGTAGATTAGTTATAATATTATGTAATATTTGAGAAATATTTTGGGTGTTTACAAGTAGTAAACTTGAACTAAGGAAATAAATTGAAGTAAAATTCATAATTTATTTGGTTTAGAGGTGAAGAAATTAATTTTTAAGGTTTTACAAGGTAAACTGATAAAATTAAATAAAATAAATTTTACCGAATTTATTTGGATTGTTTGAAAGTGAGGCAAAATTTTAAAGCCAAGAAAAATAAATTTACTAAATATTTATGAATGGAAGAAAATAATTTCTATGATTTACAAGTAGTAAATTGAAGAAAATAGAAGAAAATAAATTTTATAAATTTATTTGAAAGGAGAAAATTTTTCACAAAGATCAAAAAAGATACAAATTTTTATAAATTTATTTTGTTAAGAGGTGAGAAAAAATAATTTTCTAAGGTTTATATGGTGTAAAATTTAGAAAATAAGTTAAATAAATTTTTATAAATTTATTTGAGTATTAAAGTGTATGAAAAAAATCATTTATAATGAAAAAAACGAAAAAAAAAAAATTGGTGCAGAAATTTTGATGGGCACTTCATTTTGTATTGTGAGAAAGGAAGCCTTTGTATTGCAATACAGTTTTGTGTCAGGTGAAGTAAGGCTTGAAGGGTCAATGTTTGAGGGTTTTTATATTGCACACCTATCAGGTCAGCAGAAAATCGCAGTGTTGCAATAGAAATCAGATTGGCAGGAGGGCTCATGTTGTAGGAAGACTCCGTAGATTGCACATAGCCAAAGGCTCAGTGTCACGGATCTGACGGCCGTGTCGCGACAGACGACGCGCCGCGCCGGGCCGGGTGGGCGCCGGGTGCCGGGCGCGGGCGCGAGCGCCGCGAAGTGCATGCGAGCGCGCAGGCGCGCGGGCAGAGCGCTTAGCGCGCGGCGCAGGGCGCCAAGAAGAAGCGCGTGGGCGCTGTGGAGCTGCGGAGTTGTGGCCGGCCGGGCGCAGGGCGGGCGCGCGCCTCGGGCGCCGGGCGCAGGAGGCCCGGGCGCCTGGCCGCTTCACTGCAGACTGCGTACCCTACCGCTTGGCCCGATTCGACTCGGTATTTTCCTGAGTTAAATTTTTTGGACATTGTTCGTGAACCCGGTTCATGAACACTGTTCATCTCGAAATTTTCGAAAAAAAAAATATTTAGTATATATATATATTTAAAATCAAATAATTTGATAAAATTTTCGGAAAATAGTACCAAAAAATAAAATTTTTGGAAAATAAAATTTTTGGTCAAAACTATATTTTACATGCAAAATTCATTAAGTATACACTGGCTATAAAAGGATTTGTGTCTCGGCCGTGTTCATGTCTCGCAGACATCGGTGATTTGATTAACTACCGCTTGAAATCATGATTGCGCTTAAGAGTTTGCACGTAAAATTATATGCACAGGTGTACGTATAGAAAAGGGTGATCGCTAAGGTTAGGAATTATGACCTTAGAATTGGGTACTGAAATGAACAAGAAAGTTTAGAACCTTATTGAAATAAATGAATC